>JBBJLS010000002.1:343033-363756 GCA_037577275.1 Bryconaethiops microstoma
AGCATGTAGTAACTTGGTTGAACAATGGATGTGGACTTGAGTTTAGCTTTACAGGTTTAAGAAACAGATGTAGACGATTTAAGCACTGTTGTACGTCGCTCTGGATAAGAGCGTCAGCTAAATGCCGTAAATGTAAATGTAAATATTTCCTGTTATCGATGTGGGTGTGTGAGGGTCTGTGAATCTGTACCAGCCACTGGCTTTTGTTTTGCGGTGATGTTTGAAATTCTCCTAATATTCGAAACAAAGAAAGATATGTTCATTTTCTGATAACCTCCCACCCTGCACAGCACGGCACAATGACCCACATGCATTCGCTCCTTCTGATCTGCAAGATCAGTATGGAATAACCATTCCACCCTGTTAGACTCGCTGTCCTGATCAGGGACAAAGTTCTTTGGAGCACCTTTACAAGTCTAGTTTCTCTTGTCTACCATGTGGTATTAAGCCAATTTGTCATCGCATACTGCCTCTGTTCCTCATCAAACTAAGGCATGAATTTGTCCAAATGTTCATCCATCGTTTTGGGCAACACATGGTGAGGATTTTACATATATTGTCTCTGGAAAATTTGAAAAATATTAGCAAAAATATGCAGAAGTGGAAAGACTTTAAAGTGAGTCAGAAAGGGTTAGAGATCCATCATTTCTTAACACATGTCAAAAACGACGGGTCATTAGATGTTAGATGCTGTCCATAATGCCTTTAAAAATAAATCAATAATTCCAAATGATGTTCTCTATAAACAAATTGACTTCTTGCTGAGAACATTTTAAAACAACAGCAGCTGACCCAAGTTGCTGTACAAAGTAAAAAGGTGAAAAGAAGTAACCAAGGTTAAAAATAAGATTAAAGACATGCTCTCAGCTCCTGAAAAGTGTAGAAAGAACATGTAGAAGCACTACAACAGTGACTTGCATGCTTCTGAGAGTTTATCTGTTTAGGTCTGATGTCCATGCCTCTGTTTTCATATGTATTGTTTTGATCATTTTGTTTTAATTTGTTTTAATTCTGTATTCGGTTAAATTACAGAATGTTATTCTAGCAAAATAATTTTTAAAAAAAATTTAAAAAGCCCCACCGGAATTCAAGACATCCCGAGGAGTTCACTCAGGTGTCATTTTGAGCAGATCTAAGATAAGCCACCGTCAGAACCGATAGATCCTCCAGTGCCTGATCACAGGAGAACTCACACACACAACAACCTTTAATCACTCTAATCTCCGACTTCTACCCCGAGATTACGTTCTTACAAAGTCGCTCTAATGTGTTCTGAAGACTCGAGTCGCACTTTGTTCCAGGCATGTAGAAGGCCTCACAATTATCTTTCTCCGTATGGACATCCACTATATGTGTGTAAGCCGTAATTCTTCTTGAGTCTGAAGACACTGTCCAGGTCGTTCTTCTCTGAAGTGGGTCTTAGACAATAATTCCTCGTGTTCTTCCTCGCGTCCCACACAAGCTGGCAAGCCTTCATACTCCTGGGCTATAATGTCTGTGGAGCCACCCATGAGGCCTCATACCCCATTCTGTCAGCTTCTTTACAAATACTTGATCTGTGCTAACATCACAGTTTGATCCGTATAATTATTTAATAGCTCACATTAGTGTGAATGGCAGGAAGTGGGGTAATTTTTTTGCGCGGGTTTTGTTAAATATTGACGCCAGGCTAGCAGGAACATGCTTTTAACACCATCTGCAACATGTTCGGGGCAACCTGAGGCAACACAGCCGCTGGGGTTGGGTCCATTTTCAGGAAGACAGGGGAAAGAGCGGCTGCTCCACTTTCCTCCGGATAACGCATCGGGAAATCGGGGATGACATGGGAAGCCATTCGCTGAAATATTGATCAGCAGGGTTAAATATTTCCTCACTCCTCATGCTATAAATGGACCCTGAGTCCGACTCTTCTCCCCAGTGTAAAACCTTTAGCTCGTGTCCTGCTCACTCATGTTTCAGGGGCTCCCCGCCCTGTCCTTACACACAAATCTGGCCTCCAGCTAAGTACACCCTGCTTACCAGCACTCACTGAATACTGCATTAGTCCTGCTTCAAATGGGCTCCTTAAGTCACTTGTTGCATCTCTTACAAGGAACATCGTGTCCTTGTAGCTCCTGCAGCAGGATGGCTGTGATCTAACAGGGGCCCAAACTTTTTTTTTTTTTTTTTTTTTTTTTTTTACTTTCTTCCGCAAAAGTTTGCAAATGTTCCTTAATGTGATCTGAGACTGGATTTTCTGTAGTATTATAACAAGTATTATTCTTTTTTTTAAAAAAGTGTAAATATTGAGAGTTCGTTCGATTAACCTTCGAAACCGTAATTTCTAACGAAGCTTTTAGTCATCAGTAATGAAATTAAGACAATCTCTAGAATATTCTTTTCAACATGTTCTTAACTAACTGCTCATGCTGAGATATTTTAGACACCTGTTTTAGAACAGCTGCCTTCCATCTAGAGATTTCATGATGGTGGTGGAATATTACTTTCCAGTAGTGTAAAGTAGGTTAAAAGGTCTTGACAAGCACCTAAATTCCTCCAACACTGACATCCAGGATGTCACTTAGGAACTCAGACAAACATCTAAGGAACTGCAGGCCTTGCTCTCCTCACATGCGGTCAAAGTGATTCCACCATTAACAAAAGACTGAGCAGGATTTAAATCCTTAGGAGAGCTGTGAGGCGAAAACTAAGACAGGGATCCCGCAGATATCTGGTGCAAAGCAAACATGGCAATTCCAATAAGAACATCATAGCAGCTGTGAAACACGGTGATGGTATTGCTCCAGTGCTTTCTCCTTCAAGGTTTGCCTGACTTGCTCAGATTGACAGAACCATGAATTCTGATATCTAAATAAATATCTTGCTTAATAATCCAAATTTCAGATCACAGATGAGACCAGAAATTCTGCAAGAGAACGAGCTGGAGAGCCTGTTTATCTCTGAATGCCACAAAAGCAACAAAATTAAGGTCCTATCAAGTCCTTAACCCCGCTGAGATGCTGTGCGCTCTCTTTACGTGGGTAGGATGGTCCTCTATCACTCAGCTCCATCACTCAGCAAAACTGTCAGTTATTAGTAGTTTATGCAGGAAAACCCCTCAGCGTGGTTAAATTAAAGTAATTCAGTAAGTTAAAGTAAGACGGGCGGGCCAACCAGTTATTAAGTGTAATTACTTGACATGATACAGTTCTTGCAGAACTTTTTTTCTTCAATAAATGAAACGACGTATGTTCTCCTCATTTGATATTAGATTTTATATGAAGAACAGAAACCCCTGGCCTGTGCCAAAATTTGCCAAAAACAGGAGACAAATACAAATGCACATTATAATCGTCCTATAAATATGGATCTTCTTTGGGTTGATGGTGGCGTGTTAGTTGAGTGGGAGAGGAATGCTACTTACTTACCCCACGCGTCCTGGGATGATTGCAGGTGATCCCGTTAATTACACCATAAACTTCTGCACTGTGGGGTCCTAACGTCTGTTTACTTTAAACTCTGGAATGAAGTAGGGAGACACACCAGTTGTGGACAAAAGCTTCAGCTGTCTAAAGAATAAACACAGACTGTAAAACACAGAGAAAAGCCCTGTATATCTATACATTGCTGAGACAGGCTTTCAGGTGTTCACACACAGCTTGTTTCTCCACAGAAAAGCATTGACCAACAGAGCAAGCTTTGGAGGAGCAGCTTATGAGCCTAAGGTCACCATGCCCAAGTTCTAGAGGGGTTTAAAGCCCTTTAGTGTTGGGCTGTGGAGTCTTTAGAATGATGGAGATCCATCCAGTACCTTTGTCCATCAGTACTCCTTTAGTTTATTCAATCAGAGTCAGAACCTGAATCCTTCCGTGCTGCTGGAGGACCTGCAGGTCTGGAGGATCCCTGAGCGCTGATGCTTCCACACACGTGTGAGGATCTTCAGCGATGTGACAGAAGTTTCCTATTGGCTTGCCAACTAATGTTTCCTTAAATCTTCAGAGGGTGATAAATCTTCTGGGAGATGTCTCCAAAACTTCTGGACACGTTTTGGGAGTATGCAGATCCCGTTCATCTTCGGGTGAGCATCACCTGGCTGAGCTTTACTGCAGAACTGCACACAAAAGAAAACGGAAAAAAAGTCTGCACATTTATCTCCACCTCCAAAAACATGTGGATTGTTCAGACCTATATGTTCCATAAATATATATAGAACCATATACAGTCCATGTGATTACTGAAAAATTAACACTACACAGTATACAACACTACAAGTGCACTACACAGTATACAAGTTTGTGTCCATCTCCATAGCAGTAATCAAATGTTAGACTCTTTTAAAGAAAAGATAACCATGTATTAGTCCCAAAAGTGGGAAATTTGCGATAAGCAGGCTCTTATTAATAATTAAAATGTCACTAAATGACAGTAATAAATCAAATATTTCATATAATGAGACTGCTGTTATTTTTCATGTGTTTTAAGAAATTGTATCCATTGAAATGGAAGCTTATTTCACTTCCCTCAAGCATAATTTCTACCAAAGCATTGGGCTGTGGAGTCTGGAGTGATGGAGGTCCATCCAGAATTTTTGGGATGAGCTGGAGTGGAGATTGTGATCCAGAACTGATCATCCAATATTAGTACCTGACCTCATTAATGCTCTCGTGCAATCAAATTCTCAAAGCAATGTTCCAACATCAGTTCCTGAGCTCGCTGGTGCTCTCGGGTCTGCAATCAAATTCTCACAGCTATGTTCCAGCCTCATTACAGCTGTCTCATGATGAGAAATAACTGGGCTGCCCTTCAGCCTGTGTTCCAGAGATGAATGAGTGGACTCTGTGTGGTTTGGTTGTCCTGAATGGCCGATTGAGAAGCAGTAGATCCCTCCTGAGGTAAGAAACATACTTGAGCAGAATTCTGTGTCCCTCTCTCTGTGTTTTACAGCCGGCCCAGCCCTGTTTTATGTGATGCACCAGATGTGGTCTCCATCTCAATCTGTGTTTGAGTGTGTGTGTGTGTGTGTGTGTGTGGGTGTGTGTCACAGTTGTGCATTCACATTCACAAAAGTGTCTTTAGGAAACAAATGTTTTTTTTCCCCCAGAAATTACATTTAGAGGCCCACATATAACATCTGTGTTGCTTTACATACTAAAAAGAGGCCTAATTAATTTTTACATGACCCCATCACCCCTCGTAATAAAACAAGCTGCTTTTGTTACTGTGCCTTTAAGACTAACATATGTAAACGAGCTCCATTCTGGTTGGCTGCCCTGTTTTGCGCCTCATTCAAAAAGCATTCTGAGCTGAAACACTACTTTTAATGTCAGTGTGTATGGATAGAGCCTCATAAATGCCATCATGGCCAAATACAGTCAAATATTCATGTTCCAGCATCCATACCTGACCCTACTAATGGTCTTGGGGCTCCAATAAAACTCTGACAGCAATGTTTTAACACCATGCTCTCATGGCTGCATGCAATCAAATCCTGACAGTAATGTTCCAGCGTCAGTACCTGACCTCACTCATGCTCTTGTGCAATCAAATTCTCACAGTGATTTTCCAGCACCAGTATCTGACCTCACTAATGCTCTCAGGGCTGCGGTCAAATCCTCACAGCCTTATGGGACGTTCCGGGGCGGAACACCACTTTTTGAGACCTTAACAGTGTCTACACACAATATCAAATTAATTTCCTTCACAAAAATGAGGAAAATTCAATTTTCCATCATACGATGTTCTGAAGGTCATTCTGATGGACTTGGGTAACATTTGTGGTCCTCCTGATGGAATGTAGCTTTAGTCTGGACAGAATTCAGCTTAAAAAAAAAACATACTGACACATTTTCCAATATTTTTTTTTTACAATATAATCCGGTTCAGTGGAAGTGAACATTATATAGTTAATGAACCATTATTATGCACAATTAGCAACCCCCTAGCAACCACTACAGTTACCATGGGAACCAGCGAGCAACACCTTAACAACCACTTGCAAAGCCCTAGTATCGACTTAGCCACACCCTAGAAACACGCTAGCTAATTAAAAAAGCAGTCTAGGCTGAAACATCTGTGAGTTTGGGTGGGGCCTCATTAAAGCTCTCATGGCTGAATGCAGTCAAATCCTCGCTGCAATGTTCAAACATCTGCACCGCTTCCCATAGCAACTACATTCAATTCACATTTTCTCACAGAACTGCATTCTAGTTATGTATTATTATTTTAATTAAAAAAGGAATAAACCCTAATATTTTGCCCTGTTATGTAAATCCATGTAAATCTCTTATGTTTACGCGTTTGAGGTCAGGATGTTAATCGTTAAAGTGCCGTTTCTCCGGTGAGCTGGAGAGCGAAAGCGTAGAAAGATCAGGTGAAGCGCGGATGAAACGGGGTGTGAATCATGTGAGGGGCTGTTTTTAATAACATCTGTAACTGCACACATTAATCCACGGTGATGGGGGGAATGTGGGGGCACCGAGCGGACTATTTTATCAGCTGACGGGGAGTGGGGAAAGTGCCGAAATAGTTTCCTTTGTCTTGTTCAGGAGAGAGACTTCAGCAGACATTTGGACCATTTCACCCATGATTGCCCTAAAATGCAGGAATGTTCGTGTTTGTGTCGGAAAGGGGCTCTTTATCAGGCCTCATGCACATATTCCAGCCATCTATTTGGAACTGAGCGGAGGCTAGAATGCAGGCAATTGCTCCCCCAACCTCCGAAAAACACGCTCTAAAGCCGTTTAGAAATGCCTGGCGTTTTTACCCGTGCCCTTGGCGTTCCCTGACCAGCAGCTTTGATCAAAGTTATCTCCACCAAACGAGCTAAATTGCTGCATCATCAACCAACCCTTCAAAACTTCTAAAGAGTATAATTAGTAATTCCAACATTAATAACACAAAACGAATAGGCATCCTATGCCTTTAATCTTCAGCTCGACCGATTTTTTTCTTTTCCCCTACTTTACTTTTTCTCGTTTCATTTATTTATTTTTTTTAGTGAATGACCCACGCAGGCCACAAGCCACACTGCATGGCTGGCCAGTATGAAATCACAGAGTGGTTTTATTGATGGAAGTGGAGGGTAAAGGTTGAGCGGCATCAGGAGCCCAGAACTGCTCTGAAAGAGAGAGGAACCATTCCCAAAGCCTTACTGCCCAAATCACAGTTGTAACATACGCACTGGACGAGACTGCAACCTCTGTTTTCTTTCTTCGGGCTTTTTAAGAATCAGAACCACTTTTTTTGGCCAAGTACACTCACGTGAAGGATGTTGAATTTGGAAAAATTGACACATGTAAATGGACAATGCAGAATACGAAACATACAGATAACTACAATACACAGCTAAAATGGGTGTCACCAAAAAGTACAATCAGAAACAGAATCAGAAAACTTGATTGATCTTGGTGGAAATTGCTTATGTTTCAACTGATCAGTCACACAGAGATACAGAGACAAGAACAATATAAAATATAAAGTCTAAATAAATCCAATAAAACTCAGATGGCTGATTAAGCCCCCCCCCCAGAGTCTATAGAGCCAATGGCTCCTCAATTGGGTCAATCACTATTCAGACTCACTGGACCCTGCTGAGTCTGAAGGTTCATTGACTTGTTTGAGCCTACTGGCCCAAGTGAAGAGTCACTGGCCATAGAGAATGTGAGAAAGATTTTACACTACTGACTATAAAGAAGTATTGAATCTACTGAGTCTGAGGAACCATTGACTCTACTGAGTGTAAGAAAGTTTTCAAGGGTTTGTGGAACTCAGTAGGGTCAATGGCTACTAAAGATCAGTTGGCTCAACAGCTTCTTGGGCCCAGCAATGTAAAGGCTTCCTCAGAGTCAGCAGGGTTAACAGTTCTTCAGAGCAGGGCCAGTGCCTCCTCCTTTGGGTAAATGGCTTCTCAGGATTTTTGGGCAATTGACCTGTTTGAGAGCCAATTAGCCCAACTGAGGAGTCACTGACCCCAGTGAGTCTGAAAAAAGCATTTACTCTAATGAGACAGAGGAAGCTATTGACCTTAGTGAGCCTGAAGACTTGTTGGCCATAATGTGCCTGAACAGCCCTTGACCTAAATGTGGAGCCACTGATCCAGAGTCTGTGGAAGTTCTTGAGGGTTTGTTTAGCTCAGTAGGTTTGATGGCTACTCAAGATCAATAGGCTCAACATCTGGTGTATATGCTTCGTCAGAGTCAGTAGGATGATTTTTTAAACTCAACAGGGTCATCTGGCTCCTTGTTTGAGAAATCGTTCCTTAGGGTCATTGGGTCATATAGTCTGAGAGTCCTGAGTCTAATGGTCCATTGACCTGTTTCTGCCACTGGACTAGTCCAAAGAGGTATTAAAACTACTGAGCCTATTGAGTCTGAAGAAGTTATTGAAGTGTTTATGGATCTTAGTAGGGCCAATGGTTACTCAGAGATGCTCTCTGAATAGATGAGTCTTTAGGAGGTTTAGGGATGGCAGACCCAGATAATGGTCCTTGGAGGAGAATGAGAAGGAACACAAGTTTCAGTGATCGGATTAAGGTAGAAGGGTGCAGACCCAGATGTCACCCTTGCTACTCAGGCTCAATGAGGGTCCTGACTTTATCCATTGATCTCTTTCAGCATGAGCAGCCATTAGCCCAACTGAGCTGTCTGGAGAATCATTGATCCTGAGTATCGAACCCCTAGACCTAAATTATAAGCCATTAACAGCATTTACAGGGCTGATTCCTCCTGAGGCTGAGGAAACATTGTCCCGTAAGACTGGTGAGTCTAAGGAACTGCTGACTGTACTTAGAGTGGAGGGACTGCCATCAGATCTACTAAGTTTGAGGATACTTTGACCTGTTTATATCTGAGGAAGCATTGATGCAAGTGAGCCTGAGGAGCCATTGATAGAACAGAATCTGAGGAGGAGCTACAGACCATACTAAGCTTCAGGAGGTCAGGAACAAGGAAAATTGACCCTACTGAGTCTGAGCAGATTTTTGAATCTGTCAGGTCTGAGGAACCATTGAACCATTGACCCAGCTGAGGATTTTGACCCTACTGAGTTGAAAAAATTCATTGACCCTTCTGAGTCTGAGAAACTCTTGACCCTACTGAGTCTGAATCTACGAATCATTGAGTCTATCAAGCCTAATTAGCCATTGACCCTACTGGGCCCCAGTGAAACCACTAACTTAGTAAGAATTTCTGCCTCAGTCATGTGAATCAGGTTTTCGGAGCAGAGAACCGAGTCCTCTCTGAGCTGAGAAATGTGTGATTACTAAAGAATGTGAAATAAAGGAGGAGTCCAGAAGTGGAACTGAGAGTCACTGCTTGTTAAGCTATGGGTAGTCCTATAAAAGTGTAAGGCCGGTGAAAACATGGTTGTGACAGATGAGACAAATGAGATTCAAACATGGGATGTACTTCCCAAAAGCTTGACAGGGTGACGATAAGTGCAGTTAACATTATATGATGGAACGAGTAATTAAAGTGATTTTGCTGTTTACATAAGTGCTGTGTTATGACACTCTTGAGAAAAAACAAGCTCTGAAAGGATACGGTTCACTGCTGTGTCACTCTTCCAGTCGTAAAACATCAAACCAGCAAATCCTGCCAACTTTGCAACACTCAGGCTTCACGAAAAAGTGGACCAACCTGTCCTGGCGATGTGTTTGGGGGAGTCTTGGACCACTCCTGCAAAACCAAACCCCAAATTGAACATCAAAGAGATGGGCTGGCTTTTGGCAGCTATTAATCAGGTTTTCAAAAACGCAGCCGCTTTCAGCCTCAGAATTGGCTGGTGTGCCTTCAGTCCCACCAGTTGCTCGGCTCATTCAGCTCCAGCTTAGTTACTAAGCAGAGAGTGTTTTAAATTGTACTATGATTATATTTGGATTTGATAAAGTTGTATTTTTGCATTTACAGAATGTGAGTTAAAATGCAAATGTAATTTATTGCCTAACTATACCTTAAATTAATTTTACAGCATTGTTTTTACATTGAAAGTTTAATAAATCTAAGGAGAGGAGTTTTGAAACATTTACACCACGGGGGATCTAGAGGTGTCACCCATGATCAGGGTTAACACGCAAGTTCTTTCATGACGATTTTGTTTGTGGTTTTTACCTGTAACCCGCCTGTGTGTGTGTGTGTGTGTGGGTGTGTGTGTGTGTGTGTGATTTGGCTATTGCGGCCTGATCAGTTATAGGTGTTGTAGGGTTTTGTAGCGCGACGGCCCGGGGCTACATGTGCTACCTCATACTGAAGTTCAGGCGTTCTGCACGGACCTGCCGCACTCGGCTCTGGGATCATTCCTGGCATTCTTCCTCGGGCTCCCTTGCTGCTGCCGCTACTTGTAAATACACTACAAACAAGCTCACAGAACACTCAACACAGCTAACAGTTTTCTTTTTTGTAGCAGTTAGCATGAATTTGGCCTTGTGCTGCACTGGAGGGTGGCCGGTTATCCCTTACAGACTCTCCCCCCATGGAAGACCACCTTCAGTAGCCAGACTATAAAGCAAGGGAAGCTCATACCCCAGTGGGTAGCATGGCTTGTCTAAATCTTTATGCATTTAAACAGTTTAAACAGTGCTGACAAAAATTAAGGCTTTACGGTGCAATTGTGTCCTTTTTTTCTGAATTATAAAGCAGAGCAAGTTTATTTCTATGTCACTTTATTAAAAGCTGTGGTCACTTACTGTACTGTGCAGAGAAAATAAGCATAAAAAGAAAAGCAAGAGTAAAGAGTTCATACGGAACAAAAGTTGGATTTAAGAGAAATTAAAAGAATTTAAACAAAAGTAATGGTAAGCAAAGGTTAAGGCCCGGATCTATTTCTCGGAAATTTCTTTCTGTTGTTGACGTTTCTTTCTGTTTTTTGTGTAGCTGGTGACTAGTATAATCAATTTCAGCAAAGTTTTCTTATTCTGATTCAATTCTGATCTACCTGAAGTGAAAGAATGAATGGCTCTGAACGAGCCGCACCCGGTTAGTGAGGTTAGTGAGTAAGAGACTCATCCTCAGGAAGTCTCTAACAAGCAGTGTTTTGGATGTTCTGTCATTAGTTACAGGTGGCACAGTAAAGTACGTTCTTCCACTTTCACCTCCCCCCCCAAACATCACCCCACCCCCCTGTCTTTCTCAGCGGCGTCCCACTACAAAAAAAAAAGACAACAGCCCAGTGAACACCTTTTAGTTCCTTTCGTCTTAGTTTTGACAGGATAAGAATCAGATAAGATTGAGCTAAAAAAAGAAAGGGAAGAGAAAAGAAAAGGAGAAGGGCAGATTGGAACTTGTTGGAAGGGGAGTGCCAGGCTTTTCAGACTTTTTTAATGTTAAGACGTGTCTAACAATCACCTCCTTACACTGCTTTCCCTTGCTCCCTCATCAATCTACTTCACTTCAGTGCAGCTTTATTTGGATGGTGCTTTCTGAAGAATGTGAATTTTTGAAGCATTGTTTCTTCTAACCAATCTTTTCCAAATGATGTCACCCTCTGTGCACCTTCTGCTCCTCCCTCAGTCCAGCTCCAAGTCGATTTCTGCACTTTGGCTCGTAAATATCCACTGCTTTTAGTTGCCAAAATGATTCTCCACACCTTCGTCTCTGGCTGTTTGGACCACTGAAATTCTCTTCTTGCTGGCATTAGCTTTTCTTCCAAGAGGGCCTTCAGATGGTCTAGAATTTCCTGTACAGATCTTTATTCAGATCAAAGCTCTACTGTTTACAAACAAGACTCTTAACAACCTTGACTCCTCTTATTTCTCAGAACTTCTTCACATCTACAGTCTAACCTTCACAGCTTTAAAAGCTGTTTAGAGGGTTTTTAAAAGCTGTTTAGAGGGTTTTTAAAAGCTGTTTAGAGGGACAATGTTTTATTATTATTATTATTATTATTATTATTATTATTATTATTATTATTATTATCATTATTATTATTATTATGTTGCAACAATCAAGCATTTAAGCCCATGGTCAAAATATATGCGTAGCTCACAAAAAAAGTACTTTTTTTCACAAAAAAGTACTAATTTTTCAAGAGGTTAAAGTTTCAATCCACAAACACCCAAAATCCCACCCAGTGCTGTCACAACGCCCCCTGCTGTTCTAATGAACGAATGGAGTGCCCCCTCCAGAGCTCCGCCACTTAATTCAGTATCACTGCTCTTTCAGTTCTACTACTGTTATAAAGACCTCCTTTGAGGTTTTATGTCCGTTTTCACTCTGGATGAGCCGCTCTGCTCAAATTAAGCTCCAGTGTGTTTAAACGTAATTTTCGCTTTGTCATTTTTCACCGTTTTTCTAAAAAAAACTTTTTCTTTTTTTTTTTACGCAAACGGTTCATTACGGTGATGATGCCGGAGATCATTATTCTAAACAGACTCTTCTTGTAAACACTGACAGTGTCACTGCAAAACTGGGCTTTTCTTTAGAACGTAACAGGAGTTTTCCTGTGCAGCTGAATGGCATTGGTATATAAGCTGATTTGCAAATTTGCCCAAAGTAATCAGGAGACACATTTGAGTACTGAATCCAAGGTCATCATAGTCCCACTTCGGTGGTCTGCAGAAGTTAACTCCCAACCATCATCCACCTTGCTGATCCTGGACAGAGAACATTTATAAGGACACTTTGCTCTCCATCTTTGCAGAGACTGAGATGGGATTTTCAAGCTACGTACCAACTGTTAACCTGTCCTGGCGATGTTACTAATGTGAGCTTACATTGTTGACTGAGGTAAAAGATAATAAATGTTTTCCTTTCCAGAACAAATCATATACTTTTTTAAATTCAATTTTATATGACTGATGCATTTGGAGAATATTCAAGTGCCTCAGGGAGGAGTGGAAGGCACGCAATGATCAGATGGCAGCGATTAGATAAAAGGAATGTTGTTCCAGGAACAGCGAACAGACATTGATCCAGGAACATGTCTACAGCACAAATTGTCCCCAAGTGAGCCTCATTTACATGGATTGAAATAGATATAAGCACCAACAATGATCAAGTGTAATTTATCTTAAAATTGATCTTGAAAAGAGAATGTAAAATTTAAGAAGGAAAGTTTTAAAACCAGTCGAGTCAAATATCAGATACTAAGACAAATGAGAATAAACAGACACAAATTACACAAATTATGAAATCCATAACATGAATAATAAAAGAGTAGCTACAAAAGAGTGTCTTGTAATGAACTCCAGCAGATGAACTCCAAAAGAGGAACTCCATAACTAAAAGATCAGATCAGATCAAGATCAAGATCAAAGATTTATTGTCATATGTACAGAGTATAGTGTACAAGGTACAATGAAATTCTTACTTGAGTGCTTCATCACAGCATAGACAATTAACATAGATATAAGCATATAACGTGTCCCACATTAACATTAACAGTGCAACAAGTCAAATACAAGTAGGACCATGTAAAAAATTTGCAGCAGAGTGTTGGCAAGAAATATAAGGACAGCACACCACACAAAATGTCTGTGCAAAGTGACAGTGTGGGAGGTGTCAGTGCAAGAATAAGTAGAAGTGTCAGTGCAGCAGTTCCGTATGTTATTGCAGACTAGTGTGTATTAAACAGTATGATAGCAGGGGGGTAGAAACTGTTTCTGAACCTCTCAGTATGCACTCGGATTATCCTGAGACGCTTTCCTGAGGGCAGGTAGGAGAAAAGTGTAAAAGCAGGGTGAGTAGAGTCTTCCTGAGACAGCGTGTGGTGTAACCCACCCTCTCCAGAGCCCTTCTGTCCTGAGCTGTGCAGCTGCCGTACCAGGATGTGATGCACCCTGTGAGGATGGACTCCACAGCACACCTGTAGAAGCTGGTGAGAAGGACTGTGGAGGACACCTGAGCTTTCCTCAGGCGCCTGAGGAAGTAGACGCGTTGATGGGCTTTTTTAATGACAGCTGCTATGTGCTCAGTCCACTTGAAGCTGTCGGTTAGCGTGACCCCAAGGAATTTAAAGCTGCTGACCCTCTCAACAGCATCTCCACCGATGTAAATGGGTGCATGAGCTGCTTCCTGTTTCCTGTAGTCAATGGCCAGCTCCTTAGTTTTGCTGACGTTGAGAGACAGGTTATTATCCTGAAACCAGTCTGTCAGTCTGTCACATTGTCTCATCGTTGTCTGTGATCAGGCCCACAATAGTGGTGTCGTCAGCAAACTTTATGTTGGTGTTTTTTGCCGATGATACGCAACTTTTATGCTGATGAAATGTAACTTATTCTCTCTTTCCCTTGCAGCAACAACCAGGCCTCAACCCGCATCTCAGACCATCTGGCCGACATCTCCTCTTGGATGTCGGCCCACCACCTCAAGCTGAATCCCAGCAAGACTGAGCTCCTCGTCATCAAAGGGAGTCCTTCACCAAGCCACGACCTTACCGTTACTGTTGGGAACTCGGGTATCATCACTTCAAAGAAGGTAAGAAATCTTGGTGTTACGCTTGATGAAGATCTGTCTTCTCGCCGCAGGTTGACCTGATCTCCAGAACATGCAGATACCTTCTCTGCAACATCAGAAGAATCCGATCCTTTCTCACCACGAAAGCTATGCAGATACTCATCCAGTCTCCTCATCTCCAAACTGGACTACTGGAACTCTCTACTGTCTGGACTTCCACTGAAGGTAACTAAACCACTTCAGCTGATTCAGAATGCAGCCACAAGGTTAGTCTTCAATGATCCAAAGTTCTCTCACACCACACTTTTACTAAGGAACCTTCAATGGCTCCCTGTGGCTGCTCACATTAAGTTCAAGTCCTTAACACTTGCTTTCAAGGCCAAGAATGGACTTGCACCCCCTTACATATCAGCATTAATCAAACAACATGTCACTTCTCGTCCTGTCAGGGCTTCAAGCACAGCTTGTCTTGAGACATGCATCAAGACTCTTCTCAGTCTTGGCCCCCCAGTGGTGGAACTCCCTCTTCCGATCAGATCTGTGGAGTTCCTCGCTGTGGAGTTCCTCGCTTGGTAACTAACCATGCCTCTCGTTTCTGCTTGCTTATTTCTCCAAAAAAACCCAAAACAACAACTACAAAGAAAACCTCTTATACCCATCCCTTCCTTACTTTTGTCTTAACTTCTTTACTTCTGACTTTTCTTCGACAGATGTTGTTTAGGTGTACGTAGCGTGGAGTAACTGGGTTGAATAGTGGACGTTGATTTAATTTAGAAACAGGTTTAAGAAACAGATGTGGACTACTTGAGCACTGATGTACGTCGTTCTGGATAAGAGCTTCAGCTAACTGCCGTAAATGTAAATGTGTTGGAGCTGGAAGATCTCAGGAAGGCCATCACCTCCACAAAACATGAATACAGCAGGAAAGTGGATTCATGTTTTGTGGAGGTGATGGCCTTCCGGAGATCCTACCTGCACTTCTTGTATGCGTGTATGTCACCGAACGTGCGATCCCAGATTTTTTTCCTGATTTCTGTGTTGATCCACAGTTCTTGGTTAGGAAACGTGCGGACAGTTGTGGGGGGTAAATAGTCACTCACGCAGCGTCTGATGAAGTGAGTAACCACTGTGGTATACTCGTCCAGGTCAGAGGACGAGTTCCTGAACAAGTCCCAGTCCACAGAGTCCAGACAGTCCTGCAGTGTTTCCTCCGCCTCCTGCGTCCAGAGCTTCAGTTTCTTTTTGTGAACAGGAAGCAGCAGCACCAAGGCATGATCTGACTGGCCGAGGTGTGGATGTGGGAGGGAGACATATGCGTCTTTATGTGGTGTGTAACAGTGGTCCAGGGTTTTATTTCCTCGAGTGGTACACAAGACATGCTGATGATATTTAGGACAAACATTCCTAAAGTCCCCACAAATAAAGTCCATCAGGATGTGCGATCTCGTACCTGGTGATGGTATTGTACAGTTCACTCAGGGCTCTGTGTGTGTTCGCTCTAGGTGGAATGTAAACCACAGCCATGAATACAGCAGAGAACTCTGTGGGATCAATAGAAACTCGAGGTCCGGAGTGCAGTTTTGTGAAATTACTTCCACATCCGTACACCATGCATTGTTGATGAGAAAGCACACACCACCTCTTCTCTTCTTCTCCGAGGATTCCATCCAATCAGCGTGGTAGACCGAGAAACCCCCCGGCTGGACCACATGGTTCGCCGTGCTTGCAGTGAGCCATGTCTCCATGAAGCAGAAAACACAGCAGGTCCGTAGCTCTCTTTGGAAGTTGGGTCTTCCTTGGAGATCGTCCAGTTTGTTTTCCAGAGACTGGACGTTGGACAGGAAGATGCTGGGCATCGGAGACCGTAGAACCGGTAGTTACCCTCAGAACTCAGAATGTATCAGTAAACTCTGATTTCAGTAGATATAAACGGTGTAAAACAGTCTAGAACTCTTTGCGGGTTCCTGAAAGTTCTCCCAGTTCAAAGATCTTGAGTTTTTTCTGTTTATTTATAAGACCTCTTTATGTTCATTTGCATGTAACACCGTTTTTAAAACCCCAGAAGCGTTTTTTATTATTACATGTTTTTAAATTATGACAACTTTGGTTCTACGTGAGATAGGAACACGAAACAGAGCTCAGCATGACGTCTGACACCTCGAGCACCGACACACACCGGTGGAACTTCTACATATGGAGCTGTCTTGCTGCATGATGGCGATTTGTTGCTCTTCCGGCACGGATCCTTACTGCTCATGTTCCAATGTTTAAGGGAAATTTACAACTTCTAGAAACAGGTTGAAAGGTTACATAAGCTCTGCTGTTTCTCATGGTTCTTCGTGACTGTTTCAGGAACCAAGATGGTTTTCAAGACGGCATTAAATACAGCTGCTGTTTTTACTCTTGTGCAATTTCACCAAAACGAAATGCTAATTTGTCTCTGACATGTTTTATTATCTGCTGCCAGAGGGATGACATCTACTCACTAAAACAATGGCCACGGCCATCTGGATCCAACACTTATGACATCAGGGTATTGTCTTACACACACACACAAACATACACACACACACACACACACACTCTCTGGAGAAAGATCAAGCTCCCATGCCCGGCAGCTCACACACTGTCACAGGTATGCGCTTCATCTTCAGGTGTCGACCACAACAGAGGGAACACAGAGCCGCTGTGTCTTTTGATTGATGGAGAACCAGCGGTCTTAAGTGACACTTCTGCATTTGGCCGAGGGGGGAAGAGGCCTGCCAGGGTTTACCTTAAAAAATCACAAAGTCTGTATTTCTTATACCTGTAGAGCTAACTGTGCAGAAAAATAATTATAATAAAACATTGTACTCACAACGTATAACTCTGCACATTAGTAATAGGGAGGACCTTGATGATCTTCTTGGCCTAAAGGTCTAATGATAATATACAGGTGTGTAATTTTTTTAGAATCATCATGCCTGTTGTTTTTTAGCTTTTCATGCAAACTTCTATTAGACTATTATTACATGTTTTGTTTGGAAACAATATGGTTTAAATCTTAAGAGACCGCTCCTATTGCTTAGACCGACTGTGGCTGAACTCAAAGCCCTAGATATTAGATTGCAACATAAAATGATATTATCAGTTCTAGATTTGTCACTGACAGTAGATCTGCACGTTAAGCAGGTTTCAGTGATTTCTTGATACGTGACTGAATGTTGATCCGTAGTCTAAGTGGGTTTCCGTTGGTTCTAGAAGTGACTAACTGAGTATGAGTAATTTTGAATGGATTTAGAATCTCCAGAGGGAGAACGTCACTCTAGTCAGATTCAAGGTAAATAATCCTAAAGATGTTTGTGGTCAATCCAACACAGTAGGACTTCCTTCCAGCTCCTGAAGGCCTGTCCAATGGTAGAGCATGCATAGGCCTACCTAAATACCACATAAAAGAACATCCTGAATGTATCATTTTCTGTTGGGCGTTTTAAGAATTAAACTCAACAAAAACTTAATGCTGTCAGACCAGAACTTCAGTACTTTAATAGAAATGTTATGCTACTTAATAAAAAATAATATTAAAATGACAAACGTATATTTTCTTGAGTTCCCAGAAATCATTAGTCCTTCTCTATGGGCCTGGAAGGCCCCGAGGGTGCCAAAATCCGGCCAAAAGATTGCCATTCTCAGCAAAGTTTCTTCTCTTTTCATCCCATCAAGAGCACCGCTATCAGTACTGCAGTTCCTTCTTTTTTACTGGTGAAAGTGTACAAAATAAATCGGACCTCGGAGTTCACAACAGTTACTGAAGAAAAGCAGACAGGGAGTCACACTCGTTCAGTCACACTGCAGCTCACAGTGTTGGTGGTTCTCTGTGGATGCTATTGACATTAATGGGTCAAAAATGGAAACGGCCTCCATTCAGAGCCATTACTGACCTGAGAAAATGCAGCTAAAGTGCCCCGACACTCACAGAGGGACGCTTTCTCCCCCTCTCTCTTCTTATCTTTCTCTTTCTCTCTGCCAGCTCACTGGTTTTACATTAAGACAAATGAGTCAGGCCACATTCCAGCAGTGGGAAACAGGCAGTAATGACACACTGCCTGCATGAGACATTGTACGACACAAGTGCCGCGGCCTTTTGTTCGCAGAGCGGGGCGCATTTGAAGATTTTAATCAGCCCTAACGTTTTATACAACGAGCTGTGAGGAAATCCACACTGTCCCACAAGAAAGAGGAGCTGATTCTGCTTCTCTTTGAACGCTGCAGTGTGTTTTGCCCACTGGTGCGGCGCAGCGCCAGGAGGAACAAAAAAGGGGCGTTGCAGCCACATAGCAGTGCGAGCATGGCTAAAAAACACTGTGTGTGTGTAAATAAGTGAGTAATAGTGGATGTGCGTGAGTGTGTGTGTGTGTGTGTGTGTGTGTGTGTGTGTGTGTGAATGGATGAGTCAGTGTGACTGAGAAAGTTTGCCAACAAGTGTGTAATTTGGTGAATGAGTGAATGAGTATTACGTCACTGTCAGAACAAAAAAAGGTAACATTTCAGGTACTGTCTAAGAATGTTGTCATATTGGACTAAAGATTTTGGTCCGTTCATCCTGAAAATGGAACAAAGGACAGCTGGCCTTCTTATAGTGTGTGGAAAAAAATAAATATTAAAATTATAAAATAAAAATGTAAGCAGGTTTCAGTTAGTCTTGGAGATGTCACTGATTGTAGAGTCATAGAGTAGGAACGTTTAATTTAATTCTAGATATATCACTGACTGTGGAGCTGTACTGTCAGGTAATCCATGTTGTATGTGGATGTGGTCATGTGTCTGGGTGAATATTTCCAGGACTCCAGGACTGCTGGGCGACAGGTTGCTCGATCACCATTCTAATGCTTCTGGCTGCTTCTGATGGCACCACCTTTAGAAAGCCTTCTCTGCCTTTCCTCGAGTAGCTGCTGACCAAACTTTTGTTTGTGATCTTTTTGAGCTGTTGAAAAGTTAGTTATTTCTTCTAATCCATCTGTTAATTTACTACCACGTTTGAAAAGACTGGTAAAAATGACTGGTTTATACAGTGTGTGATGTGGTTGAGAAAGAGGAAAGACTCCATGCCTTGGGTAAAAATGCTCCACAGGCATTATGTGGTGTTACAAGTGGCAAATAATAGACTTTTACAGCGGGAATGCACACCGCAATCAGACGAAGCCCAATATATATATATACAACTCACTCGTGAAATAAGTATTTTGTATAAACTATAATAAATAAAATATCTCATGTTAAATTTTACATTAGATTTGTGTTGAAAACTGTGGGAGTCATTAATGAGTTAGAAACCATTCCAAGCACAAACATTCCAAATGAACAAACCAACTGGCAATTATGTCAACAAGCAACCAAGCAAACAAACACACAGACAAATGCCAAGGTGTTTTAATCACACAGGAGTGCAAAAGACCTTGAAGGAGTCACGTTTTCACGAAATGAAAAGTCTCCAAACTGTTCAGTACATCCGAAAGATGATGGTTTGGTTCCTAGCGTCAGTTTAAAGCTGAAATGGTTTGGTGAAGGCAGGTGGTTCAAAACTGGTGGCATCATGATTAAGGTTAAGTTTCAACCCTTGAAGGTGAGAGTCAAGGTGCAGGACTGTGGCAGAGTAGCCCATGTGTTGTCAAAATATGGACAAAGCAGGACTTTCCTGAGGGTGCTCAAAATTGTCATCACGTGACTGCAAGACTCTTGATAGGTGACAGGAAAAGAAGTTTTGGGAATATTGCCTGGTTTAAAGCACTCTATCAAATCTATGCATAGGTCTTCTACATGCTGGAGCTAAGGAGCAGATATTGAAAATTTCCTTCAGTTCGGGTTCGCTGAACCATTATTAGTTCACACTGACATCCTTCCAGGTCCAAAGACTACCAGTGCAGCTCAAGGGGAGGTCGTCTGATGATAGTCTTCTGAAGCATGCTGTCTAAGGTCTACTTGATCATCAGGGGATGTATCGTCATGTAAACTGGCTGGCACGTTTTATTATGTGTTTTGCTTTTTTTTTTTACTGTTTTGCATGTTTCCCCACTAGCTTAGGAGGCTCAGGGGTTTCCCAAATTCTACAATGCAGCTACAAGTTGGTAAGCCATTCAGCCACTTCTAGATTTCTTCTCAGCGATGCTATACCTCAGGTTCAATGCTTCACAGCCAGGTTGCCCCAGCAAGGCATGAGGCCTCTCGGGGGGTGAGGGACCTTCATGGACAGGAGTTTTGCCCCTTGCCAACTTATAATAATAGTAACTTCTCTGTTACTATTATTATTATTATTATTATTATTATTATTATTATTATTATTATTATTATTATTATTATTTTTATTATTATTATTATTAT
>JBBJLS010000002.1:373222-391600 GCA_037577275.1 Bryconaethiops microstoma
TATATACACATTTAAATCATATTTAAATATCATTTAAAATGACAACTAGAAAGCAGAAGTGGATTTTGAAGTAAAATAAAACAGAAATAACATTATATAGACAATTGTTTTAACAATTGTTTCAAATTCATATAAAATATGCCAGTCTTCATTTGTTTTATTATTATAATTAGTTCATTCATTAATCTGTAGACTCCTCCTCCACAGAATTATTATTCATTCATTAATCTGTACACTCCTCTTCACCATGTACTGTAGTCACTGAGTAACTACTTCAAGTAATTTGGTAACTGCAGGTTTTGCAGAGTCTCTCAGATGGGCCCTCAGGATTAAAAGGGTTAATTTATTAGTCATAATATTACTTCATAATTCATTTATCCAAATACAATGGATTGGTTTATGGAACGTGTGTTTATATCATTGCTTTCATATCAAAAGCTGGAGTTAATTGTTTACACCAATAATTTACAACAACAATTTTTTACCTTCCATTTCCTTGTGAAAATACATTTTTATATCAAATATTGGTACATTAACATAGAATAAGATAGAATAAGGTTAAGAATCTATCATCGTTATCACTGTCTTATTTTTCTCGTCATATGATTTCCTGACGAATGGACCAATAGAGTTTAGAATAAAATTTAATTACAATAAGTTTTTTATATTTTCTTATTTTAATGTAAAGTCATTTTTGATTACTTTATTATGACAAATGGCCCAATGGAATAAAATCTGACATGCATCAAAGTTCAGAAAGTTTCCAATTTCTCTGTAAACTTTCCCTGTCAATATTTTTTTCACACAATCTCAAAAAATAGATACTAAACTGTCACTCGGGTGTTCTGCTACTTAGAAAATATATTTTTATATTTTTCATGATATTTTTATGACTGTTTAAGCTCATCGTACTTCAGACTCTTCATTTTATCCTTTATTTTTCAAATGTAAAGGTAGTGCTGTGCCTCCAGAAAAAGTTTATTTAAGGTACACATTTAAGACTGCTGTTGCTCCTCTTAAAGAACTTTTGTGTTGTTTGTACCTGGATGTACAAAAATGAACTTGTAAGTTTTTTTCTGACAGTTAATGTGTTTCATGAGGAACTTTTTTAACTGAGATAAAACCAACAAATTCATTAAAGTAACAAACCAATCTTACAGTATTACAATTTCTGAAATATGTGATTTTCTATCCACAGCTATAATGATAAATCGCAAAGAATTTCTGATTATAATTCTGATTATAATTCAAATTCTTACAATGACTCTACGTCTGACTGATATTCTAATTCTAACTTTGAATGATTCAAATTTCTGTTCTAATTTTTATTATGACTGAAATTCAACTTCTGGTTTTGATTCTAAATCTCATTTCGATTCTGATTCTGATTAAAATTCTGATAATGACTCTCATTCTGGTTTGAACTTTGTAAGTAAGATTCTGATACAAATTCTGATTCTAATTTTGATTTTGCTTCAAATTCTGGTTCTAATTATGATTTTAATTTTAATGCTAATTCTGATTCTGATTTTAATTTCAATTGATTCTGATTTTAATTCGGATTCCGACTCTGACTCTGATTCTCTTTGTCATTCTAATTTCTGAAGAATGAAGTGAAGAAAGTGTCGCAGCAGCAGGTCAAACCGGAACCTCTTGCCGTGCCCATCCCAACAGTCCCTCCATCCCAGAAGCCTGATTCAGACCCAGCCCAGATCAAGTCCGTCCAGAAGCAGCCCAGCAGCAACTCCCTGCTTTCTCCGAGACGGGTGGTCGTCCAGGCCTCGACAGGGGAGCTGCTGCGATGCCTGGGGGAGTTCATGTGCCGACGCTGCTTCAGATTGAAGGAGCTGAACCCGAACGAGGTCATCCTGTGGTTCAGGAACGTGGACAGGACTCTGCTGATGCAGGGCTGGCAGGACCAGGGCTTCATTACACCAGCCAGCCTGGTCTTCGTCTATCTGCTGTGTAAGGAAACAGTGACTGACGACATTGAGAGCCAGTGCAAGCTCCAGGGGCTGTTCCTCACCTGCCTGTACCTGGCCTACTCCTACCTGGGCAACGAGATCTCCTACCCTCTCAAGCCCTTCATCAGTGAGGGCAACAAGGACGTGTTCTGGGAGCAGTCCCTGGGCGTCATCCACAACCTGAGTGGCAAAATGCTGCAGATCAACATGGACCCGCACTACTTCACTGAGGTCTTCCAGGACCTCAAGAACGAGGGCGAGACCAAGAAGGATGGGAGTGATGTGGATCGCTAATACAAAAAACTAAATTTCAAAAACTATTTGCGTGACAAGTTTCATCAAAGGAATTTACTTGAATAGCCGGACTGGTCTGGACGGACGCTCCGGTTACTCTGAGGGTTATAGCAGGTTTCCTAAAGTGGTGGTGGCCTAGTGGGTAGGATACTTGCCTCTGGATCAAGAGGTTGTGGGTTCGAATCCTACCTTCAGCAGACCACCAATTAACCTCAAGTTGCTCCAGGGAGACTGCCCCCTGTAGTTACGGAATGGATAAAAGCGTCTGATAAATGCTGTAAATGTAAATCTAATATAATCACCTTCTCTGTAACAGTATTAAAATACCTCATCTTGTACTGTGACATAAATGGTAGCAAATGCACTGCGAAGAGTGACGCATTCAATTTACTTGATTTTGACTTGAAAAAACAAAAAATGTATTGACGCGATTGCATTCTGAAATAGCTGTGTTGATGTAACAGATCTGGTAACACTTCAGTGTCAGAGGAATCATAATTCCCCCGTCATTCTTATAAAGTCTGGCTGGTGATTAACTAATATAAGCACTAACAAGCTTCTGTATTACTTTGTTTTGTACTTGTAAGTCCACTTATGACATTTATGTGATTTTGTGTACCAAAAAATTGGCATTTTTTCTTTGAATTAAAGGGGCTATAACATTGATAATATTCAGATTTTTTTAAATCTGCACTTTTTTAATTAAAAGAGTGTATACACACCTACCATTTCAAAACGTATCATTCAGTCCGCAGACACAGTAAAAATACCCAGTAAAAACAGACAGTTTTAAAGAAAGGTGGGAAAATAGTCAAACATAAGTGAATTATGGTACAAAAACACACATTAATGTCCCAAGCGAACCTCAGGGGAAAAATGTAAGAAATAGGTTCTTTAAACATGACGATACTGTTACTATACCTTTAAGACTCTTGTATAAACTTGATTGGCTGTCTTGTATTGTCCCGCATGTAAAAAGCAGCTGGTTTGAATCACTCTTTTTACAATGTAAACACTGGGTGGAGCTTAGCAAATAGGCGGGGCTAAGCCACATTGGCTTACAGATTTGAATGCATTTGTTGCCACAAAAATAACCAAGTCAAAACAGGCTGTTTTTGCACCTTAGTTTCTGCATTCTGTACATTTTTGAAACTTTAACCATGTTTACATAACATACTGAAGACTTTTATTTCTACGTATTTTAGTTAAGTATAATCCACAGCAGTTTTGCAGTGTTTTTGGACATGACGAGTGCTAACAGGCTACGTAACAGACTAGCTCCATAAAAATAAGCACAATGAAGGACATGAACACCTATTTTGTACGTTATCTAGAAACCCCCACTTTAGAACAGTTTGTTTTTATTAACAAGGTGTAGGGAGTACAGCTTAGGTGATTGTATAATGTATAATGGACCAATAAGGGCAGGTAATAAGCAGTTAATTAGATAAGGCTTAATAAGAGCTTTATGAGGGCACTATGGCACCCCTTATATCGTGTTTCCATACATTTTATCCTTAGCTGTAATGCACTACTTTGTTCAGGGTGGATTTACGGGTGTAGTGGCACTTTAATGCATGCGGGGAGCATCTCTGTTTGTCATGAACTTACTGAGCATCTGTACTGAGGCTGCGGGGGACATTTTTGGAACAGACCTGTCCGAAGTGCTTTACATGCTTTACATGGTACTGGGATTATTTTGTATCACATTTGTAATGGACGACGCAAGCAGGTCTGATTGCTGTTGTTGTGGAAGTTTATATTTGTCATTGTTTTCTTGCTTGAATGCTTGAAATAAACCCCAGGCTCTCCACTCTTGGTGGCGACTTTAAAAATCCTAACTGGGCCTGTTTTTTTTTTCGAAACCAGAGTCCTTAACCCACTTTTTCTGTGAAGCACCCAGAGGAAGATCTTGCTGCTCACAACAGAAGTTACAAATTAAAGACAAAAGGTCTTTATCATTTTATCATAAAACCACAAGATTTTAGGCTATAAAGTCACATCATACTTATGTAACATTCACTAACATCCACTAACCCCACCCCCAATATTTCATACAGTACCTCACTCGTTTTCTGTAAAAGATTGAAGAAAAGTCTGTAAAATATGTTAAAATAGTAAACATCCAGGTGAAGGAGATGATCCTCAGACACTCGTTTAGGTAAGTGATGGCCAGCAGAGATAGCAGGCTGTCTAATCAGTTTAACTCCTTTATGATATGAAGAGACGTACATCTTAAAGCTCCAGTGGAATATACATTTTCAGTAAAAATAAAAATAGACTTTATTTACATCCTGACTTTTGTATCATCGCTTCCATCTGCGTGAAGAGGAATCCAGTCGGACTCAAGTCTCCTTTTCTGACAGAGCGTCACGACACATCTCCCTCTCTCTTTGGGACGTTCAACATAAAGAGTGGTGTATAAATGTGTGAATCTGATACGATTTAAAAACTTTAATATTTTGATTAAAAGAACCACATTTGTTCAAATTAAGAAGCATACGTAAAATTGTGGTTAATTATGAATGAGAAATATTACTGCTTTTATGGTCAGAATTGAGAGAATTTATTCAGAAGTGTGCAAAAACCTGTAAAATGTTGTTTAGCCTGGCCCCCGCTTATCAGAGATTCAGTCAAACACTCTTCTGTCTGAATCAACAGGACTTCAAAGATCAGATCAATCCTGTTAACAGGCACACGGCACTGTGATCTCCCTTGATGTTACATCACAGACTGAGGTGTTTCTGTCTTGCTTTCTGTCCTTTTTTGTCTTTGTAAAGCCAGTGCTGCTCTCTCAACAATCAAGCTTCCTAAATGGATAACGTAGACAACCTTAAGTTCTTCCTGTGCACACATCTTGTTTATGAAAAAGTTATTTAAGGAAGCAAAAATCTAATTTCTTTGTAAAGTGGACGCCATCACGAAGCCCCCAGTGAGTGTGAGCCAGAGACTGGAGAAACCCCTTGAGGAGGAAGAAACCTTGAGAAGAACCAAGACTCCAAAACGGGGCCCATCCTCCTGTTGGTAAGAGGGATAAGAGCTAATACTGGCTATTCAAAAAGCTACACATTACCTCCTCAAACCTGAACCTCCTGTTAAAGAAAGTTGTTCGCCTAAAGGTACTCTATAGCTCGGCGAAGAGCCAACATTAGCTAGTTTACTATTTCAGCTCTTTCCTCTTTTATACCAATGGGGAACGGGTTCTGTTCTGGACCAAAATGAAGTGGTTAGAAACCTGAAAAGTTGGTTCCAACCAAACAAATATTAACTGTGGTGAGATCAGTGGACATCATTCTACAGTTTCTATATTTATGTCACATTATCATCAGTTGTTGGTCTGTGCTTGGTTTTTCATACATAGAGCTGCTTGTAGAAGACTTTCAGATATCTTGTTCGTTTCTGAATTACATTGTGCCTCAGTGATGATTTCAACTTGAATCTTTTCATGGTTTTTTTTTGTGTTTTTTTCACAGAGTGGAGCAGTGCAATGAAATACAGCGTGACTGTTTTATTAGCGAATGATTCGTATCAACATTTAAAAACCTAATGTGACCAGTAGTTGCTAGACAGATATTGATGGGTGTCAATGAATAGTTTCGACTAGGTTACCCCCATCCAATAATACAAGTAGCTGATCAAAATCCTGAACATATCGACTGAATGCGTTGACGGCTACAGCCTGTAAACTAATCACGGCAAAACAAGACATGACGCTATTTTTAAAGAAAAAGCTCCCCCACAGAGCTTGAGTCACAGCTTAGTGCTAAAGCCGTGCTGAAATAACGTCTACAGCTTCAGTGCAGCCTTTCTGTGTGGTTAATGTGGAGCAGTGTATGAATTTGTATGTCGGCATGAGTCGAGGCTGAAATCCAGAATGAAGCAGAGGCTCGGATTTTGTGAATAAGGAACATGGACTGATCCCACCGCTGATTGGTGGGAATTTGCTGCAGTGCTACAGCGGCAGCAACTACAGCCGAGAATGGGAGCAGACCGGGCAGACAGACAGAGAGACAGACAGACAGACACAGGCACACTTGTGCCCATGCATTCTAGTGTCCCCCTCGTTGCTGTGGTAACTGAAGGATCATCAGGGGCACCTGAGGGGAGAACATTTGGTCTAAAGTAACTCCACATGAGCAACAATTTTGCTGCATGCACCAATATTTTACTGCGGATTTTATTGTAGCCGATCGCAACGGACATTAAACTGAATATTGATTTTTGTTTGGAAATATAGGAGAAGAAATCCAGTGCTGCATTAACACCTACAGAGCTGCCCCATCATCCACAGAGTTGCATTAACCTATGCAGTAATATAGGCAGTGCTGCATTAATATATGCAGCGCTGCGTTACCGCATGACTTTTAGGGGAGCTTAAAATAATTTGAGGTATAAAACTGCTGGCATTTATTTCTGTAAGCCACAGTCTCTTGCTATCTGTAGTCTCCTGCTAACATATATTTTTGTTTTCTAGTCTTCTTTTATTCTCCAAACTTCTCATTTTTTTAAACTACAGCCCATTTTTACCTATAGCCTCCCGCTAACGTTGCATACTGTTGGCTCTAGCCCTCTGCTAACAGTTCATTCTTATTATAAAATTTAAATACGGCTGTTTGCTAACATTCAGCACCGTGAACTTTAGTCTTCTGCTTACATTTAACTCGGATCTTCTGCTAATGTTTAATACTGTCAGTCACAGGTTCACGCTGATGTTTAAAACTGTTAGCTCTGGTCTCCTGCTTCCTTCCATCACTTGCGTTTCTGTATATTCCCCTGAACCTCGGATTGTTTCGATCGATTCTCTCTTAATGGAACACCACAGCCTGAGAGATTAGCATCCACCAAACCCAAAATACCTGCTCCTTAATGTGTCAATGAGATTATTCTTACCGTAACAAACCAGCCTGACGCTTGGCCCTGCACTCCGGTTAAAAACAGCAAGGCTTACCTCAGTCGACCTTAAGGCTGTCACAGCACCCAGAGGAGTCGGAGGGTAAAAAGTAATGGAAGTTTATTTGAAAAGTAATGGGACCCACGACTGGACAACTGGACAGAATTTTACCTTTAAAAAAAGCAAATAAGCAAGTCAAATGAATGGCAATGATACTCAATTTGATAGGCTTTGGACTCTCCCTGAGTAGAGAAAAATTCAGAATAAGACTCTTCTCTGTCCTGTTTCTCCCAAACAGTACTGAAGTCAATTTAACATCAATATGAGATTCTGACCATTTTCTCCCACTTCTTAAATTCAGATCCTAATCTCAGCTCGACCCCAGTTTATCTTAAAATTAAATTTCTTTTCTCTCACTGCTCTGATCTTTATTCAGCGCAGATCATCAGATCTTAAGATCAACCAGAAGATCCAGAAGAAAACTTGGTTTCTTATAAATGAGACTGAAATTTGTCTCAGTGATCAAATGCAAGTCTCGACTCCCAGAGTCAGACAGTTTCGATCCATAAGGGGTTGTTAAGAAAAGAGAACAGCAGAAGAACTTTTGCTCCTTATTTCTCCATATATTTTTCCTAAAGGAGATACAAGTCAAACTCAATAGTCTCCAAATAAGAAGATGATTTATTTCTGATAAAGACAAAGTTGTGAGCAGTGAAATCTTCCGTTGGGCCTTTTTTGATCTCTTCGCCCCTCCAGTTAGAACAAATTGAGTAATATAAAGATTAGTTTTGTTTGTAAAAATTATTTGGAGATTCAGTTAGAAGAACACAGGTTCAGATTTGTGAAATTCCATCAGCAGCTCCAGATTAACTATAATGAAGTATTGATTGAGCTGAACCAGGTATTTGAGGTATTTGATGAGAAGTATAACATAATACTGGGCTTTCATAAGGAAACACAAAGAATACAGCTATGGAAAAACCACAGCAAAATGTTCAGTTTCTCAGGTTTTATCTTTTTATCTTTTTTGCAAATGGTAGAAGTGACAATAAAACCTACTTGACTTGACTTTATAGGTGCAAGTATTGAACTGAACAGCTTTGCCATAGTTTTTAAGAACTACTGACAATTTTTCTCCTCATTTCAAAATAAAAATATTGTTCTTGAAACATAATTTTAAAGGCAATGACAATATATCAAAATAAGAGAAATGATGCAGCGTTTACAGAACTGGAATCATTTTTTTTTTAAATCTCTCGTTCTCTCTTAAACTAAACGGCAATAATGACCTTTGAGGAACTTCTAGTAGTGTTTTACCATCCAACTGGTCTCATTGTGAGAGGAGAGTGTCGATTACAGCAGTGTTTTTATACTTTTCCTCATTAAATAAGATGTGATTCAGGCGATCAGTAATCAGTCCCTCATAAAGCAGAATGAGGTGCTTGTGTAGGAATTTAACACACACTGGCATTAAATGGTTCTCACACTCATAGAAATTCAATTAAAAAATACATTCCAGTGGTCTCTTATTTTTTTCCTGAGCTGTATAAAGTCTCTATGTACATACGCACACACACACACACACACATATATATATATATATGTGTGTGTGTGTGTGTGTGTGTGTGTGTGTGTGTGTGTATAAAATATATGACTAATGAATATACAGTAGTGAAGTATTCAGACTAAGAAATACAAACCAGAAAAAAAGAAAATTGCCCTAGATTGTTCAACAGGGTCACTGCAGTACCATGCCCTCATTTTGATGATTAATGGATATCTAAAAATTTAGTTATAATTATTTATTGAATAGATTGGTTTTAGTTTTGGTACATGTCACAACACACACAAAGCAGTATATTTTGTGGATTATATGAAAATGCCAGGAGCTATTTGTACTTTCAGTTGTATTCAATGATGAATAGACCAATGGGAATATTTGAAAAATTATGGATATGAATATTTAGTGGCATTAATTAACAGACTGCTGAGGAGGTTTTCCCTTCTCTTGTAGAGTAACTTTTATTTTGGAGAACATTTTGTTCTGAAAACAGTGACTTATTAATATGAGCAAGCATTCCCACATACTAAGGAGGAATATGAGGTTGGTGCTGATAGAAGCTGTCCTAGTCTGACAAATTCTTAAAGTGGTATGAAGCTTTTTGTTGTATTTGGTTGAACTTCATGAGCGTCTGAACTCAGAGACACTTAGTGGCTGAAAGCTAGTTGGACAGATCACACTTCATCTCTCATCATTTTGGAAGGAGAGAAGGAAAGGTGGAACAAAAGAGGAAGGGGAGAGAGCAGAAAGGTGCTTACACACCTGAGAGAGAGCGGATGAGTTTGACAAAACACTCTAACCTATAGAGCATGTTACACACACTCACACACACACACATATACACATGCCTGCATTTGGAAACTTGAGGTTTGACCTCAAAATGAACCACTTTGAACCTTTCAGCAATCTGACAGGTCCTTCACCGCATCCACGGGCACGCACGCACACACACACACACACACACACACACACACACACCCCTAGCTGCATTATGGAAGCTTGAAGTTTGACCTTTCAGTGAACCATTTAGGATTTTTGAAACAACTGTCTTTCTATCAACACCTGCATATGTATACACATACTCTCTCTCTCTCTCTCGCTCTCTCACACACACACACACACACACACACACACACACACACACACACACACACACACACACACACATAACCGTCTTTCTTAACCTACTGACAACTGCTTTTATTTGGTTATTTATAGAAAAATATGTTACTGTGCTGCAAAAATTATATCTTGATATCATCCTCTAGTTAATGAACACTATATGGCCTGAAGTATGCGGACACTTGACTATCACACCTATAAAAGCTTGTTAGACATGGACATTAATATAAAGTAGATGCTTCCCTCTCACAATAACAACACTTTCACAGACAGCTCTAGCTGCACAGGAATGTTATGAACTGACCTGTGGCAAAGGAGTAAAAGTCACTGAGTTTATGAGAACAACCTATTGTTCTACTTGTTAGCAATTATATAATTTTTGTAGCATGACCTCTCCAGTGTACTCAGATGTGCTTTTCATGACCTCTCCAGTGTACTCAGATGTGCTTCTCAGATGTGCTTTTCTCAGATGTGTTTTGTCTCTAGTGGAAGACATGGACATGGCTGAAGACAGGGTCGTGTATGGCACAGAAAACAACAGCACCTTTCTGGAGTGTGTTCCTCGTTCTCCTCAAGCCACAGTTACCTGGCACGTGCAACGTGATGAACATCTGGAGGAGGTATGAGAAACGGAGACACACATTTTTTAAAACTTGTTTTAGGCAAAGGACACACTTTCTCTTTCTCTTAGTTCATCTTAGACAAACTACTAAACCTTTAAAAACTTCACATCATATCACTTGGATACAATTGTCTATCAAGCTGTTCTAGAATCGAACGACTTCCCAAAGTCTAAAGAAGCTTTTTCATAACATCCAATCTGTGCAGTGTTTATATAGCAAGATCACCCGTTTAATCCAAAAGCTCTCTTTTTTACATACAACAAGCTAGACCAATACTTTTGCCAAGCATGTTTTGGCTGCACTAAACTGTCCTCTCCTGAATTTTATTTACTATTTAGGATGGTGTGTTTCACTAATCACTAAGTTTTTATTTGTTGGTTACACTTCTTAAACATTTTTTTGGGATTAGGTGAGTGTGGGTCATGTTGTTTTTTTAAAGCAAGATTACTGCAAAAAATTGTTGTCAAGATAGGTGTAATATTTAGTTGTTTTTTTTTCTCTAAACCAGGTTGTATTTGGGGATACTTATCTTGAGCTTTACTTTGTATAAGTATTGATGACTAAATCAGTATTGATGACATCAAGTTTAGTTTTAACAGCCTCAATTTATAGTCATATGCAATCCAGAACATAAGCCAGAACTTCTCAGCATAATTTCTGTGAATCTACCCTCCAGCAGAGTTAGATCCAGCCATAACTTTCCCATAGGAAACACCTTGTGATTTAACATTATAAAATTTTGTATGATATAAAGGTTAATTATCAATTTAACGGTTTTAAATGGTCATGTTTAGTTGGTGTATGATGCACAGGAAAATCACAACACCTATTCAATTCAAAGTTATTCATTAATTTTTTGTGCATTCTCCCTCCTGGTAGGTTTTGCTGGATGAACGTGTGATAAAAACAGAAGAGGGTTTGTTGTTCCGTCACGTGTTAAGACATGATGAAGGTGTGTATGTGTGTCGCTCTCGTGAACATGGCTTCACTCAAACTATATCTCGGATCTGGCTGGATGTCTTACGAGGAGACACGCTTTCCGATTTATTGTCACGTGACAGCAAGCAAAAGGCATGGCCCCCATGCCCCACTAGCCTGGGCCCAGCCAATCGCACCCCAACGAGGGCGTGGTTTAAGGATGTATTGCAGCTAATTGGGCCGTCAAATCTCCCTCAAGTAGAACAATACTGTGAGCGCATCTGGTGCAATGAGAAGCTACGACGGAAACACAAGAGCATGATGGACAAATATCGACAAGCGCAAGATCTAGCACGGAAAACCAGGATAACCAAGAACACAGGAGAACGGAACCGTACACCTCGGGATACAAGCAGTACAGTGAAACACACACTGAGAGAAAAGTGAGAGGTGGACGTATGGACTGAGAGGGTCATTAGTTTCATAGACTTTACACTTCTTCCAGTCAAACATTCAGATACACTCTTCAATATACACACTTCTCTCACTCTGACAGACAAGAATTTGTACATAAAGTGTGTTTAACATCACAGCTCTTCCCAGACTAAGATGAACTCTGCATACCTGTGGAGTCATTTCTCTATGATGTCTCTTGTGATCACACTATTTTATGATGTCATTTGTCATATAATCTGACGACAGTTGAAAGATCAACAGGATGGGTGTTGCCTATATGGGTTTACTTCACTTTCGCTCTACTATAGAAGCTAACAAGACCTGGGTGTGTTTATTTCAGTGCTCGGTGAATGTTTAAGCATACAGTATCTTAAAAAATGGAATCATCATAAAATGGAAATCTACTGATTTTTCCACATCTCTACACAATTTAATCAGTCATTCAGAGTTGTGTGATGTGAAATGTGCTGATTGGAACAAGCCGTCCAAAGCATATAATGACTTATAAAAGCTCTTTCACAGAAAGGTATTCTATAAAATGGTTATGAGTCAGGCTGCCTAAGGCCTGAGACATTTTTACTATAGTTCTGAGAATGATTTTGGTCTATATTTTTAAAATCCATTCATGGTGTGGAAACACATGCAGTAAGTTGTATGGCAAAATAGTCCCAAATGATTTTCCACTATTTTACCATTACCAACATTACATGCAAAATCTCAGTGTAAGTTCACCTTTGATATTCTTACACTGTGACCCCTTGTTCTTATTTCATATCATATCACTCTAAAAGATTCAACAACTCAGTTATGCAGAGATTTTGAAGGATCTATGGAATTACTTTTTAGTTCATTTCAAAAATATTCCTCAAAACAGTGAAATTATCTTACCTTACTAAGGTAACTGCACAAAAAATGCAATAGGTGAAAATGTATATTCTATATACACTGAAATAATTACTGCTAACTTTGACAAGCTAACTAATTGGTTTGGACTGTGTCCTCCATTCATTAATCTCAAAATAATACACACTACACCACAAGATACTGGCTATGGTGCCCTGCGGTCCAAGGCACACCCAAAAACAGGATGGGATACATCAGCTATAGTGTATTATTATAGTTATTCAGCAGTTACATTTGATTCATTGTTATTTATTATCAGCATGTAAAACAAAAGTGACAAACATTAATTCACATTTCACCTTCCACAAACAAAATTTGTGGAATAAGTGTTAAGAAACAATATACCAGCAACCTGTGCTAGATTATAGATGAATAAAGTGAAGTATTTACTTACAAGATTTAAAATTTGTAGACAAAGTGCCAGTACTGGAAGAGATTAACATTCACAAAACCTGTCTGAATGTGTCCTTTGGAAAAGTCATTCATGGTGGGTGGATGTATTTCAGTGATCTTGAACATTCTGGGACCTCCAGATTACTCTAGAAATAGAAAAAACAATAGTGAACACTGAAGCGGTTGAATATGAAATATTCTGTCTGTTCTGCAAATCTTGTCGCTCAACAGTAGTAAAAGGGGAAATGACAAATGAAACAGGAGGCTTAGAATGAAACAGCACAGAGTTGTTTGTTTTTCTCTTTTTTCCATTAAGCCTAGAGGCTTCTGCTTCACTCAGTCTGTATGTTGATTCATTTATGCTGAGCGAAGTCTGGAAACACACAACTTGTTTCTTCTGAAAATATTGCTGTTGATCTAATCTTCCCCAGTGAGAGAGCAGTGACATTAAACTTGAAATATAGATTCTCCTGGGCTCCTTTTGTGGCCTACTGCTGCGGATCAGATGCTTTCATGAGCATTTTTATAGAATGAAATTGTTTTCATATGAATGTTCTGGTGATACTAGTTCAGTTTTTATGACTTCAGTTAACATTTATGGGAAATGCCTAAATTACATCTCAGTTTTAATTGTGAATCTTCTAAATAACACATCAGTCGTAAAACTTTTGATAAAAAATGGTGAACGGGCTCACAAGTGGGAAACTGTCTAAGCCTTGGCCCTATCATTGGCAGATTGTGAGTTCGATGGGCAGGGATCCAAGCGAGTACAATCTTCACCCTCCCAGTGTTGGGGGTATTGTGTGATGTGGGAGTCCCAGCTAGTGGCTGGAACTGGAGAAAACCCCCAACAAAAGTACTAGGAACATGACCTCCAGATTAATCACATGAATATTTCTCAGGCTTAATACTATATCTTTACATGCATCTACATCTTGGATTGAGCTGCCTTTGTAATCATTTGGACTGTTTAATTCCTGGTTCAGCACTGTAGGGTTTTTTTCTTTCTCTCTCTGTAGATAACACATGAACTTAGAGTGTGAAGAGTTGGAATATTTGATGTATTTATGTCTTATTTAAAACCGTCTCTTGCATGCGGAGTGTACAGATGTGGGTTTTCTCTTTAACGATAAACAAATAAATCTATCCATCATATTTTGAGGCCATTTCTTTCATACGCAATCCTGGGTTTGGATGTTTAATGCTGCAGATGTTTGCACTTCTCCTGTTCTCTCTTATGTGTGTAGCTGTGCATTTATGTGCTTGTTTTTCAGTGTGAAAATCCCTTTTCCCTGGAGAACAGGCCTACGCCTTTGCCTATATTGTATGTAAGAGTCATAAATCGTTATAGATAGGAGTTTTAGGCCATGTGTTGGTTCACAACCATTTTTCATATTGAATATATGCACTACATAATCTCCCCAAGGCATCTATATGACTGCCAGAGAAAGACCGCAGCAGAACATCAACTCATTCTATGAATCTGACTGATACTGAACTGTACAGAACCAAAATCAAGTCCAAATGCTGTTTGTGTGATTCTGGTTTTGTGAAAATATGCTCAGGGTCGACAGGTCACTGCAGAGATATCAAATTTCTCAGCTGATGGAGTTCTAACACTCTGTAAGAGTTGACAAAATCTGGATATATTTCAGTGCATAGTGGTAATTCTTTATATCTCTTTTTGTATAATGTATAGATAACTCCCAACTGATCACATCATTGAATAGCTCTTTAGACCACATGCTTCCATCAATTGATGTTTATTTACCTCCTCTTATTCATAACCTAACCCATCACCACCTGCAACATGACATGTTGCTTATTTACAACTCTAAAGTCTTAAAAACATAATATAGCTTAACGTTAGATGTTAGGAGGTTGCGTGGTGTACTTTGAGAGTTTGTTTTATTTAGTGTGCTGGTGGGTAGGGTTGGGGGAAATATGAATGATGCAGAAACATGAATGATGCAGCAACATTTTTAACACAATCTGACGATTTTAAAAGCCCAAAATATTCTGTCTTTGGAAAAGAGTAAAGAACACAGGGTAAAAAACGCTGTCATGCTGCGAAGAACTAAAAACTTAGAAATTACTGCTAAGTAGTGATTGGAGGGCCAAGAAAAGTCTGGGATCAGTCAATTAAACTAGCTCACATGTTCAGGAATTATGTGAAAAGGAAGGATTCTCTTAAAAATGAAACTACCTAAAACTGATCTAGGCCTACCTCCGCCTGGAGGTGGGGAGCACTATTTAGAAAGTTGCAGTGAAGACTGCAACTGCATTTCCTAAGGAGGTATGTTTTTTCTTGCATAAGGACCATTGGCACAAAGTGCTCCAGGGAGCACACCCAAGTCACCTTGAGGGTAGACTTGGCCATGTGTGTGTCCATGTAAGGGGATTCATATTTGAATAAACAGTGCACAGTATGAGTGTGTGGACGGCTGCTGAAGTGCTTGTATATGTTTGAGGAAACACATGCTAGCAGATAGAGCACACTGAAGCTATCTGGTAGACCCCACTGTAAATAACCGGTGTGCACATCCAAACAGGAACCAGAAAGAAATAGGAAAAGTATTTACTTTGAGTGCACTAATGAGCCACTTTTCTGCTCAAGAACATGGAAAGACTCTTAAGCCCAGACCCATATGGTGCTTTCGTGGTCCTGTCATGCACAATTTAGCCTGCACACGAGGTCTGCAAAACCGTAGGGCGTCCCGTTTGTCATTCTGACATTCGAAGGCGTGTTTACGAGTCCCTTTGTGATCCCTTACTCCAGCCTTCAGTGGCCTATTGCACAAAAGATGCAGGCGAGGACCAATTAGAGTGATGGTTTATAGCAAGCCAAAATGGTTGAGGAGGAAGATATTCAGATATTTGTGTGTAGCCCATTGGGAAATGAGGCCATACTCTTGATACGATTTGATATGTTTTTCAAAACAGTATGTTCATAAATAGTATAAATTGAATTAGAAGATTAAAACATTCAATGTGACGATATCTTTCAGTTCATATGTATTTTGCAGAGTGGACTCAAGCTCATAGATGGTATTGTTTACATGGTGTAGAACTGATTTTGGCAATCACATATTAAGTTGGAAGTGATGGCAATGGAGTAATAAAATGCAAGTTTTATGCAAGTTTTATGCAATGGACCAATCAGAAGTGAGTTGGAGGTCATGGGGTCAGAAGGAATCAGAGAGAAGAGAGTGATGGATGGAGCTACTGTGTATTGGTCACTAATTAAAAGTGGAGGTACGTTACTCAAGTATTTTTTTACGTGTTTTGAGTGAAGTAAAAACTTAAAGAGCACAAACCGTCAGCTTCATGACTTCTTATATCCCACGCTGGGACTGGGCGACCCATTTCCCCAACGAGGGGTCACAGCTGTGGCAGCCCACCAGCTTGCTTAACCGCGAGAGAGAGAGAGAGAGAGAGAGAGAGAGAGAGAGAGAGAGAGAGAGAGAGAGAGAGAGAGCGAGAGCTTTTTGGAATATTCCGAGTTTCTGCTTGTTCACTAGTACTGTAAACTCAAAATTATCTACCCAGCTCGAAGTGGACACTGGTAGGAGAGACGTCTTCATCGACAGACTCTTCCTCTGGCTGCCTCAGACGAGAGGACCCCCTGCTGTGTCTGGACAACCTGTGAGTTGCTATCTTTGTTTATTCTGCTCGGTAAAGGGACGGAGATGTTGTCTTGGTTACGACGCACGCGACGTTCACTGTTTGGACAAAAGTATTGACCATTACACCAACAGGGACTTTAGTGACATTACGTTTAAATACATAGACTTTAATACGGAGTTGGGCCCCCTTTTGCAGCTATAACAGTTTCCACTCTTCTTGGAAGGCTTACTATAAGATTTTGTGGCCCATTCATTCTGTAGAGCATTTATAAAGTCCAGCACTGATGTTGGACGAGTAGGCCTGGCTCGAAATCTCTGTTCCAGTTCATCCCCAAGGTGTTGGACGGGGTTGAGGTCAGTTTTTCCACACCAGACTTATCCAACCATGTGTTTATGGACCTTGCTTTGTGCACTGGGGCACAGTCACGCTAGAGTAGAAAAGGTTCTTCGCCAAACTGTGTCCACAAAGTGGGAAGCATGGCGTTGTCCAAAATGTCTTAGTATGCTGAAGCATTGCCCTTCACTGGAAGGAAGGGGTTCTAGCCCACACCCTGAAAAACAGGTGTGTCCCAGTACTTTTGTCCATATAATATAGGTTAACACAGTAAAGCTTAAGTGTTCCATAATAATGCATTAATGGGATTTACTATGTTTACCATTTTTGACATTTGTAAAAAAGACAGATTTCAATAAATCAATAAACAGGCTTCAAAACTGATGCTGACAACACATTCAATAACTGTGATAAGTATGCTTTATATTTCTGTGATATATGAAAAAACAAAAAGAGCATTTGCTCCTCAGATGACTGAGGATGTCAGTGCAGGATGTCAGATGGTGTCAGCAAGAACAGTCCATACACAACTAAACAGAGGGATATTATGGTAGTGCACATTGAGTGTTTGTTGGTGTAAAAACCACAGGCATTGGTCTACAGAGATGAGGAAAAAAGTGATAAGATGACATGAGTCAATCTTCATTATGTTCTGTGCAAGTGTGTGAGTGCATGTACTTGTGGCGTACAAGAGAATTGAACTGGCCTGAATGTTTGACCCCTTCACTGTGGGTGTTTGGTGACTCTCTTAAGCTGTGGATGGCATTTCGATGTAATGGCTGGCTCCTCTTGTCCCTTTGGGGAAAGGTCTCTGCAAATCAATATAAAGTTTTTTCCGACTGATCTCTTTTATCCTATTATTTAACGTTTCTGTCATAAAGGGAGTGGTCTCTTTGGGGATGTTACCATCTACAGTGTATGAGGGGATGATGGCTTGATCAACTGAAAAATAATGTAAAACATATGTTATGGCTTTCACAATCACTAGATCTTATTGCGAGTTGAACACATCTATGGGAGATTTTGAGCTGAAGTATTATGCAACACTCTTCTCCACCATTATCAAACCATCAGATGAGGGAATATCTGGGGAGAACAAAGTTCCTTTCCTGCAGTACAGTTCCAGGGACTTGGAGAATGTATGCCAAGATACTGGCCATTTGTGGAGGTCCTCACAAAGTCGCTTTATGTCGTTTTTTGCTTGAAAATATATAAATCATAAATGAAAGACGAATTGTTCATGGTGAAACCACTTGAAAAAGAGCTTTGATTAAATTTCACTCTTTCAGAGTC
>JBBJLS010000002.1:391700-413339 GCA_037577275.1 Bryconaethiops microstoma
GGTGTACAATGTTATAGCATGTTGTACGATGTACTGTTACATTACGGTGTACAGTGTTATAGCATGTTGTACGGTGTACTGTTACATTACGGTGTACAGTGTTGTAGCATGTTGTACGATGTACTGTTACATTACGGTGTACAGTGTTGTAGCATGTTGAATGATGTACTGTTACATTATGGTGTACAGTGTTGTAGCATGTTGTACGGTGTACTGTTACATTACGGTGTACAGTGCTGTGGCATGTACGGTGTACAGTCACGGTGTGGTATACAGTTTTGTATAGTGTACAGTGTTGTAGCGTGTTGTAAGTTGTGCTCTTATTTTATGACGTGTAATGTTACATTGTGGTTTATAGTGTTGTAGTGTGGTGTCCAGTGTTGTAGCACTGTGTACCTTTGAGGCACATGATGAGACAGCTCTAAACAGCAGTGATCACCCAGGTATTAACAGGACAGTGACTACTACAAGTGGAGTCCTACTATGATTTCCCTCTGTGTAGTTGTGGACGCTGACACAGTCTGTCCACGTCCTGCACTGACCTTCTCAGCCACCTGAGGAACAGCTTCTCTTACGTATCACTCTAATGCACCAGCATCTGGCTCACTGAGTGTGCACTTTCCACCACAGCGACCTCCTTACTGACGTCTTTCCCACAGATCTGCAGAGTCCAGATGAGCATCTCAGAATCCAGGCAGGTTTTATGCACACCACACTGGAGGCTAGGAGGTTAATTACTTAATTGGACTTATTGTCATTAATATAATTGCATCAACAGGAGCCCAGAGGGGCAGGGTTATTAGTTGGTCTTTAACTGACAGCAGTGTGTTTGGCCTTGTCTTGAATGATTTTAGAAGCAATGGCTGCATGTTTTGGTTCAGTATGATCATTTTAATCTGGGTAAAGACTGCGGAACATGCCAGATTTTGTGTTTTGCAGCAGTGAGGACTGAGGGGATTTGGTTCAGTGAAGCAGGTTTGATGTTCCTGGATGTGCTGTTTTGAATTCGTCCCTGAGTGGAGAGGAACTGAGGAAACTGTCAGAACCAGTGGCATCGGGTTACGCAAGAGCTGCTGAACTGCACTTAGCACAGATAACGTTGAGATTAGCGCTAATGCTCACACTACCCCCCCCCCGCCTTCAGCTCAGCAGGGACTTTTAGAAGAGGAGCTTTAAGCTCTGAGACTTTCCAGCCTCCAGGTGAGACACTGTGTCCACACTGCGAACTGTGAGGGGGGAAATCAACCTGGATTCACTCAGACTGGCTGAAGTTAATGATACTTATTTATTAATATGAATATTAATATATTCATTATTCATATTTGTTTATGGTGAAAATTATACCCTCATAGACCTCATGGGTCCAGATAATAAAAACAGCAAATAAAGGACAGTTCAATCAGATTTCATATGGCCTTGTTGGTTTTTGATTGGTTGGTTGATTGAGTGATTGATTTTTTAATTTTTTTTAATTTACTACTTATGTCACTATTTATGCAATTTATGCAGTCTATAGTGTGTATATCCAATTTCCTTTGGGGTCAGTAAAGTTTTGATTCTGATTTATTAAAACTGCAAATATTTAAACGGGCATCTTGTCACATTAAAAAATGCAGAATAATCAAGACAAACTGAAATGTAATATTTTTAGGATTTGGTTAATATAAAATGATTCAGCATATTAAATTGTACATTCGACTCAAAACAAGTCACTGTTTGACTCACAGTTGGACAAGCTTTGTGTTTATCCTTGTCCTGCACACACACACACACACACACACACACACACACACACACACACACAGGGGCAGAGCTGGATCACAGTGAGATCTGCTGATTCTGAGGGTTCACCCTGTAGACATTCGCCCTGCAGCCAGAACTGGACCGTCCCTGTTCTCCTGTCCCAGGACCCTGGCTGTGTCCTCTGGGCCGGTCAGTCAGCAGTTGTGACCCGAACACCTGTGGTGAAGTTCTCCTGATTCCAAAGGTGCTGAGGAGGGAGCTGAAGTGTCACAGTGTCTCACTGGGTTGAAAAACAAAAATAAAAACTGTGTTTATTCCAGTTATTCATGTTTTCAGCCAAAACGGGGCCGTGAGTCTCTCGGGGTCCTGCAGGAAAGATGGACCCTGGGAGTCACTCACTATATGGACCCTGTTTTTAAGGGGGCATTTACACCCCCCAAATTGTAGTGTGCGCACATGTGTTTGTGTGTGTGTGTGTGTGTGTGTGTGTGTGTGTGTGTGTGTGTGTGTGTGTAGTTATTCGGGCACCTGCAGGTGGAGGGGGCCGCTTATGTAAGCGGATAAAACCTTCAGTCTGAGAGTGTGAGCACTTCTCACACAAGCCTGCTGGAGATTTTCTGAATGGATCTAAATGTTCTGTGTCAGAAGGAATCGTGCTGCAGCCCCCCTACACACACACAGAGGTGAAGCTGGTACATGTGTGGGAGTATTAAATGCGAACATTCTGTGTGTGTGTGAGTATTTCTTTGAAAAGATTGCACAGAAGCTCCTGCTTTCCTGTGTGCTGTTATTATTGAAGTACATCATCATAATAATAATAATAATAATAATAATAATAATAATAATAATAATAAATCACAGTAGAATAAAGAATTGTTACTGTGTGTGTGTGTGTGTGTGTGTGTGTGTGTGTGTGTGTGTGTGTGTGTGTGTGTGGACAGACACTACTCGTTAAGTAGGATTGTGTGTTGGGGTGTTGGTGATTCATGTGGGAATGTTGCGCCTCCTTGTGGCTAAATTATGTGCTGCATGTGTGGTATGACAGGTCTAACATCATATTCTAAATATACTTTGTGATAATATATCGGGCTGTCGTATTAATATATATATCTAAGAATAGAACTGTCACACATTAAAATTATTCTTAAATATACTATTAATAATTATAATATCACCCACTGAATCCTGTCAGCACGGTAATGAAGGACAGGATATTCGTTCATCAGAACCTGTGGAAATAAATTTCTGTCATTTTGAATAAAGTACAGTGTTTGATCCACTAAGATATTTTAGATGTGTTTTAATGGTTTAATAAAGAGCCCTGTGCTGAATTATCTGAGGAAATCTCTCAGGAGAGTCATTATTTATCTTTCAATCGATCAATCCACCAGCCTACCTTTACTTTTCCTCAGAGACACATTTGCACTGAAGCAGCGTGTTAACAGCACATAAAGTAACTAGAAATATCAAAATGGAATTAAATCAGCTCAAACATCACCAACAGACCGAATAAAAGCAGAAATAAAAATAGAAATAAAAATGGGAAATAAATAAAACTAAAATATGAGGTATGAATAAATGTGCACATACACACTCTCTCACACACACAAATATATAGGTGGTTGCTAGGATGTTACTGGGTGGTAAATATTATGAAGCGTTTACCAAGGTGTTGCTACCCAGTTGCTATGGTAACTGTGGTGGTTGCTAGGGTATTGCTGTAGTTTTCCAGGTGTTTGCTAGGGTGTTCCTAGGCAATTACTATGGCAGTGACAGTGGTTGCAAAGGTTTTAACATGGTGACACAATTACAGTAATAAACAATGTTTATTAAGGTGCCTCCTAGTGGGTCTTCCAGGTTGCATGGTAAGACCCTTACAGCTGGACTGGTCTTCAACCAACCCAAAAAGTTACATGTCACCCCACTGACCTACACTGGCTACCCGTGGCTGCCCGAATTAAGTTCAGTCACTAACTCTTGCCTACAGAGTGACATCTGGGTTTGCACCCAGCTACCTTAATCCTATAATTCAGGTTTATGTTCCTACTCACTCCCTCCACTCCTTCAAGAACATTGTCTGGCTCATCCATTCCTACACACAAGGTAAACCCAGTCCAGGCTGGTCTCATTCTGATTCACAAGGTAAATCCAGTCCAAACTGGTCTCATTCTGGCTCCCCACTGGAGGAATGAGCTGCCAAAGGAGACCGGAGCAGCAGAACCCCTCTTTAGTTTAAAAAAACTCCTGAAGACTCTGTTCAGAGAGCATGTCCTATCCTGATGCACTATCTATCCTCCTGCAATACTCCTACATAAAGATTTTAGAATTTAGAACTCTCCTCTGGTTGTCACACTGTCCTGAAACTTGAATGTTTCCTTGTATTGTAAGTCGGGCTCTTTATTTGGAGGAAGGATGATGGTGCACTGACTTTGGGTTGCAGAAATAACATCCAGATTAAATGTTTGAGAGACTTTATTAAATAAGTAGTGCTGTGCATTCAGTTGCAAACAGAAAAAAGAGCAGCGGATTTTCTACGTTTTATCCTTTAATTACTGCATAATTAATGGAACCCACAGCAGCGTTAACGAGACTCCAACACGTCCTTTAATGATATCAAGACTGTGTGAAAAGAAAGACTCTCAGACTGATTCATCTTCTGGTGGATCGCATAGGACATGTCTATTTAAAACAGATATTACAGAAGGTCCACATAGATCTTCGAAAAGAAATACCATGAAGCCCTAATCCTTTCTTGAACAGATAAAAAAACATAAAAAAATAAAGTAAAAGAACAGAAAAGAAACAGTAAGAATTCACAGCGAAATGACTCACTGACCTGAACAAAATAACAGCAAAATAATTTACAAAGAAATATTCCTAAAATATCAAAATGTCCCTAAAAATGTAAGAGAACAAACATGATCTGATCAGCCTGCATTTCTGTGACATTCGTTTAGAGCACAATTGAGATCAGGACAGTCAGTGGTAAAATGTAATTCACTGCTGTCCACGAGGTGGCGCCATTTTACTATACCAGACCTGCAGGCTCTGTTGAGCACTGAACTGGATTGAGATAAATTGAACTCCATATCCAGCCGAGTCCATCTCCACCTGAAAATAAGTGCAATGAAATGTCTACACATTTGTAGCAAAACTGAAGAACCTTCATTCCCACAAAGCAGCTGCATGTCCTTAACCAGCGTTCCACAGCTTCACTCTGTTACTCAGAACACCAGGATCAGAGACCTCAGCATCTACTGCAAAACCTCCACAGCTGCATCAGCACACTTAATCAATAGTACTGAATCAACACACTGCAGTACTGAATTAACATGCCACAGTACTGAACATATTACAGTAATGAATGAACAGTTTACAGTTATAAATGAACACATTACATTACTGAACAAACTACAGTGCTAAACACAAAGTACTGAATGGACACGTTGCTGCACAGATTAAAGTACTGAGGAAAACACATTGTAGTACTGAATGGACACAGCAGTACTGTATGAACAAATGATGGTACGGGACACATTGTAGCATGAAATTATCACATTATTGTACTTAGAGTACCGAATGCATATATTACAGTATTGAGTGAACACATAATAGTACTGAATTTGGGACATTACAGTCCCAAACAAACACTTTACAGTACTGAATAAAAAATTATATAGTACTGGACACAAACTGTTGCAGGAACAAATAATGTTTTTGAATAAACATGTGATGCTACTGAAATAAATTATAGCACTGAATAAACATTGTTGTACTGAATACATAGTACTGAATGAACGCATTACAGTGGTGAATAAAAAAAATTATAGCACTAAATATATAAAGTACTGAATGAACAAATTTCAGTATTGGATGAGCACATTATAGTACTGAGTGAGCATAGAGTACTGAATGGAAACACTGCAGTACTCACTGAACACATCAAAGTATTGAACACATTGATAACACAGGTCAACAAAAAAATTACTCTATTCATCAGAAACCACAACACACTTTTCTAACCCATTTTTTCATGCTGATTTCAGATCTGCTTTCAGTTTTTTTCAGTCAGATCAACTTTTTGAATTATGAGTAATATTAGATTTGCAATATTAAACCACAGACACCAATCAAGTAACTGAATATTTTCAGTGTGAAGTCAGACAGACTCACACTGTGGCACAGATATAATGATCAGTGTCAGTCAGACTCCACTGTTTCTTCAAAAACACTTAGTATATGATTATTATATGATAATTATACCACTATCATGCAATATATAACTAGTTTCATCATAAAAACTGTACGTGCGGATAAAACTAAACACAGATTTGAAATCAGCATGAAAAACACTACAAAACCCACATAAATTTATCTCTGATTATTTTGACCTGTTGAATTTCACACATTTTAGTACTGAATGAACACATAGCATTGGATGTAAACCTTATAGTACTGATTGTAAAGGTCACAGTACTGAATGAACATACAGTACTTGGATTTATATAATGTGCTAATCCAGTACATTGATTCAGTGTTGTATGTATCAGTTCAGTACTGTTGTTTGTTAATCTAGTACTCTGGGTGTTAATCAGTGCTGTAGGTGTGAATTCAGTATGATGATTCAGCACTAAATTAATCTAGTAAACAATGTGTTGATATGGTACTGGAGGTGTTAATTCAGTACTAAAGGTTTAGTGCGGTAGTGTATGGGGTTAATATAGTAAACTAGGTGTTAATTCAGTACTGCAGATGTTAATCCAGGTGCTGATTAAGTACTGAAGATGCTGATTCAGTACTGTAGGTGTTGATTCAATACTGTTGATTTAGATTAAGTACTGTAGGTGTTAATTCTGTACTGTAGGTGCTCATTCAGTAATGTAGGTTTAGATTCAGTACTGTAGGCATTGATTCTGTACTCTAGGTGTTCATTTATTGTTAGATGTTAATTCAGTACTGTCTCTGTTAATTCTGTACTGTAGGTGCTCATTCAGTAATGTAGGTTTAGATTCAGTACTGTAGGTGTTGATTCAGTACTGTAGGGGTTGATTCAGTATTGTGATGCCCTGATCCAGCAGTGTGGGTGTCTGTTGTGCAGCAGACGGCGACTGTGCCCGACAGTGCTCTCCTGTCATATTCAGTTGTAGTGGTTGTTAATGTTGTTGAGGTTGTTAAGGTTGTTGATGTTGTTCACGCAGCTCAGGTGTGCAGGGGCCACAGTGCTGAAGGCCCCGGGCTGCAGGCCGTGACTATGGTACAGGGCCTGGGGAGACGTGGGCCAGTAGGAGAAGCCCGGGGGCCCCAGGTTCAGTTTGGAGATGCCCGAGAAGGGAATGGGGGTGAAGTTGGTCTGCAGTTTGTAGAGCGCCTGCTCGGTGGAGGAGGGCTGGCACACCTGGGCCAAGCCGTGGAAGTCGAACTTGTAGGCGTAGCGCTTGCCATGCACCTTGCTCATGATGTTTTTGTCGTAGTAATACCGCAGCGCCCGACTCAGCTTGTCGTAGTTCATGCTGGGTTTGCTCTTCCTCTCCCCCCAGCGTCGGGCTACCTCGTCCGGGTCCAGTAGCTTGAACTCCCCGTTCGTGCCCTCCCACGCGATGCAGGACGTATTTGAGCTGTCGGAGAGGAGCTCCAGCAGAAACTGCCACAGCTGAATCTGACCACTGCCTGGACACACAGGAAGAATTGTGGGAAATGGGTCAGTTTACAGAGTGCTGGACTGGTCATTCAGATGGTCGCTTTCACATTACTTTAATGCTATATATTCACATATATTCATATATTTACATACATATATATTCCTATTATATATCATACTTAATAAAGACCAACACTGTACATTCAAACATATTCACATTTATATATATTCATTTTATGCAACAAAATCAAGACTTCATGATATATTCACATTCATAAACATTCAGAATATATATGTTTATATTTTATATCATACGTAATAAAGAATTTAATATGCCATACCATAATATTTAATATTAAATAATCTTATAATATTGTGTTAATGCATTATAGTGCTTAATTAACATTTTATGTGATAACAGTATTGGGACAATACAGAATGATCACTTAATAAATATCTATTAATTCATAACACTAAATTAAAAAATTATAATACTCAAAGACTAATATTTAATACTAAATACTGTATTTAATGTTAAATTACATATTAAATATCTTAAAATCCTGTACTAATACTACAGTACCGAATGAACTCTAACATTTAATACAGTATTATATTTATTAATGCATATATCTAAATGATACTTAATAAATATCTTATACCATAACACATTAGAGGACTGAATCAACCCAATTATAATCTATAATACATACATTATAATACATATATATTAAATATCTTTTACAGCTCTATTAACACACTGTGACACTAAATTAAAACAATATAATGCTAAAATATCCAATAATCCAATATTAACACTATAGCACTAGATTAATGCATTATTTTGCTTAATAAATGCATTATTCTATTTGAGAAACATCACAGAATACTGTATTAATATATTGCAGCACAAAATAAATTATTAACACTTATTAACACTATAATGATAACTAATAACCAACTAACACTTAATAGCTTAATATGTAATAGCTTATAGTGCTGTATTAACACATTATAACACTAAATTAAGACATTAATAGTTAATAAATGTGTTATAATACTGTGGTTAACATATTATAGCGCCAAGTGAATACACAAAACCTGATAGTAGTCTTATAGTATAGTACTACATTAACACATTATAATTTAATATTATAATATTATAACATTATAATATTCCATTATAATATGCCATAAACATACTAACACATTTGCAGCTGTAAATGAACAAATAATTTTTCCTCACAAACATTATATAGTGTTGTATTAACACACTGCAGTGCTTAATAAACACATTCTAATACATAATAAATATCTTATAGTGCTTTATTAACAGACTACATTAGTACATTACAGTACTAAACACACTAAATGAATTAAATTTATACATACATACATGAAATATATACATACATACATACATACACAGATACAGACATACATACACACATACATACATACACACATACATACACATGTACAGACATACAGACATACAGACATACATACACACACACAAGCCTACATACATACACACATACATACATACATACATATATACATACACACATACATACATATATACATACAACTCCGGAAAAAAATAAGAGACCACTGCAATTTATTTTTTCTCTATGAGTGTGACAACCATTCCATGCCAGTGTCCCAAACAAGCACCGCATTCTGCTTTATGAGGTACTGATTACTGATCACCTGAATCAAATCCTATTTAATGAGGAAAAGTATAAAAACACTGCTGTAATCGACACTCTCCTCTCACAATGAGACCACACTACTAGAAGTACGTCATTTTTTTAAGAGTGAACAAGAGATTTGTTTTCTTTGAATTATTCAAGTTCTGTAAACGCTTCATCATTTCTCTTATTTTGATTTTTTGTCATTTCTCTTCAAATTATGCTTTAAAGAACTTTTTTTTTAACTAGGAGAAATATTGTCAGCATTTATTAAAAAGTCAAAGTTGTTCAGTTCAATACTTGCATCTATAAAAGATTGAACATTTTTTGCAGTGGTTTTCCGTAGCTGTACGTACATATATACATATATACCTAAATGAAAAAATACAAAAAGCAAATATAAAAATAATTGAGTGAATATATTAAACCTTCAGAATGTTTGTATTGGTTTTTATGAACAGAGTTTGCTGTTCACACTGCACTCATTAATGTTCATCAGTATAGTTCGTTCATTCATTCATTCATTCATTCATTCATTCATTCATTCATTCATTCATGTTTATATTGTTCTCTTTTCCAGTGTAAGCAGAGACTGTGCAGATTTAAGAAAAAGAAAATGAGATTTACGTGAAGACGTAAATGTTTGCCTTATCTGCAGGTTTACCTGTTTTAGGATAATGTTTAGCTAGTAAAGTAGTTCAAGGAGGCGTGGGCTGCAGTGACTGAAGTGACATTTGATGTAAATGTGTTTAGCAAATTCAGAGTCCTCATACATTTTCTCCAAATTAACATCAGAACGCAAATTAAAAATAAAATAGAGCGAAATTTTAGCGTAATGTCTTCCCATTTAAAATGTTGAGGAATGGAAACACACGGCACTGACCCCATTAAACATAAAACAGATATTTACACTGATAAATATAAACGATTATAATACTCCTAGTTTTTTCTTTGATAATTTTTAATGAAAATGTAATTTGTGTATAATAATGAATAAAGGTATAATCAGGCTCTGGAGAATCGGGTGAGCTCGATATCATTCAGCTTCAGAATGTCTGATATTAATAAAGAAGAATCGTTCACGTTTATGAAATTCAGAAATAAATTCAGAAACTGGTATATTTTGTTTTTTGTTTTGTTTTAACGGGTTTTTACAGCTTCAATCTGAACTAGCGCTATACTTTATGAAAAAATGTAATATTTGTTAAATTAAGTTAATAATTTAATTAAAAATCTAAAACGCTATAATGATAATCTTAGTATATATGTTTATTTTACCTATGGAACCGGATTGCAAAATAAAAAGAATTCGTGGTGTTTTATCGGCCTTTTCATTATATGCCTACTGTCGTTTGTTTATTTTTGATATATAATATTGAAGTTTATTTTTTTAGAAAAATCTTGTTTTCTTTAAAGCGTTTAAAAATTAGACGAATTAAAAAACGGAAAGACGTGTTTGTGGAGAAAAGCGTTTTGGAAAACATTGTGATTTGAACGTGTTTATCTGAAGCGAAAACCCCTAAAACCTCTTTGGAGATGTTTAAATTTTATTCTTACTGGAGATGTATCACTCTTAGTTCCTCTTGGACATGTTTCGGGTTAATGCCCCTGTGTGAAAAAGTGCTCAACCCCCCCAGGGGAAGTTCGGGACTCTTACCTTTCTGCACTCCTGTGTTTATGGGGCTCCACGATGAGCTTTTACTCTCCTTCAGTAAATTCTCTGTGGGATCTAAAGAACAACAGACCACACTTTAATCACCTTACCCCACTCGAATACACCCCACTTCATTTTACTCCACTGCAGCCCAGGCTTATTTAGGCTGAAAACGGACAAAGTTACAGCATTTACTGAGACCAGAGGACCATTAGATCAGAAGATTGTTAGATGATTAGATCTTTGGATCATTAGATCATTAGACCTGGAGATCGGGAGCACGCTCTGTTCACTGGATTGAAACTGGAAAACCGTTAGTACGCGTTTGGAGCAGAACGGCTCCTCGGAATGGGCTGATCCTGAACGTCTGGTTCTGATTCTGACTGTGGGTGAAGGAGCTGCTGGAGTGAAGGAGCTGATGGAGTGAAGGAAGCAAGCTGGGAGGATTTTTCCTGCTGAGGATCAGGAAACGCGTCCAGGAAAAAGGACATCCGCTCCAGTCTGCGCACCTAAAGACACAGAACGCTCAAAGAGGCGCCCAAACTCGGAGAGACAGAGGAACAGAGGAGAGGAGAGATGAAAGGAGAACAGAAGAGAGAACATAAAAGAAGAAGAAAAGAGCTTAGGAAAGAAGGGATGAAAAGAAGAGCAGAACAAATAGGAGATAAAAGAAGAACAGAAGAGAATCCTGAAGAAAACAGCAGAGAAGATAGGAGGAATGAGGAGAAGAAGAGAGAAGAGCATGGAGGAAAATAGAAGAGAAGAGAAAAGAGAAGAGGAGATCGGAGGAATGAAGTGAGGAAAAGAGAAAAACAAGGAGAGGAGAAGAGAAGATAGGAGGAATGAAATGAAGAAAAGAGTAGGACAAGGAGGAGAAGAGAAGAGAAGAGAAGACAAGAGGAATGAAGTGAAGAAAAGAGAAGAGCAAAGGAGAGAAGAGAGGAGATGAGAACAGAAGAGGAGAGGAAAGGAAAGAGAAGATGAAAGGAGAACAGACAAGAAGAGAAGACAGGAGAACTGAGGAGAAGAGAGGTATCACGTCCCTCTCCCTGGTCCTGTTGTGTTAGAGCTGTAAAGAGGAGGAAACAGAGCTCCATACCTGAGAGATACATGTTAAACACAAGGCTTCTTCCTCGGCGGCGCTGGGTCATTGTGGCGGAGCCGCGCGAGGGCTTAGGCTTTCATTCAGGAGGGGAGATTTTTTATTAAACTTTATCTCAAAACTGGGATCTGGAATAAATGTGAGACAGATTGAAGTTTCCAGGCAACTGTCACCAGCCCCCATCTCTGAGACAATATTCAGACAGCAATTTCCTCTGGAGCATTGCTTTAATTAAAAGAGCAATTTACCTCTGTCATCCCTCCCTGCCTGCACAATAAAAAAGAGAGGGGCCAATAGAAATTCGGCCCTTATCGCCCCGCTATCTGCCTTTAATAAAGTTTCTGCGTTAAGATCGGAGTTTCTATGGAGAATTGAAGTGTTTGACATGGAAACCAGTTCAGATCCTCTTTCTTTTCCGCCTTTTTACCTCTCTGCAAACAGAGCCGGCCTGCTCCGAGCTGTTTACCCTTTTAGGCGCGCTCTGGTGCCCGCGGCTAAACAGGAACATTTTATCCTGGAGCTTGGCCTGGGGGGCTGTAAACCTAAAAAGGCATTTGCCTCATGATCCTATTGATTAACCATTGACTAACATACACAAATCACACACCTGTGGCTGCGAGAGACACACGTGGCTTATTCTGAAGCAGATTTACTCATGTGTGATCACGCAAAGTCACTTTACTTCCAAAAACAGACTTCTAGCAATTGGACCATATTAAAGGGGAACATCATTACATCTCCAAACTCTCTCATAATTAAGTGTTTGAGACACCGAGTGATGCAGAGTGGTTTTGGTATGAAATTTGGCACAAAATCCACTTTGCTGTAGAGAAACACAAAAACTTGGAACTCTTTACAGTGGTGGTGAATGGAACCAGACATATCCAACACAAATATATATATTATTTCTTTACAGTGGTGATGAATGGAACCAGACATCTCCTGGTGTTTTATTCACTATTGCACCCCAATGAAGCTTCACGTGTCTGAGTGTTTACATGGACGTTGATGATAGAAAAATAGTGAATCTATTTTACTTTATTTTGGAGACTATTTTACCTCACAACCCCCTACATGTACCCCCCCCACCATAAATTGGTTTAGTTGTAGGACCAAAAGCTTCTCAAAACTCTGGTAGGACAACATCTCAGAACAAGTGAGAAGCGGATGCACCCACTGTGGTTTTATGTTATGTCAAAATTACAAGGCCAAAGGGCTACAGGTGCATAAAAAACACCAATCAGCTGGAGCCATTCGTTGAGACTGTCTCCAAAACATGCACATTTACTCCTATTGTTTGTATTACCTCCTTCAGAAGGAATTCTTTTTTCATTAAATGTATTTTTTTGTACTGATTTATTACTCAAAAACTAAAACTCAGCATTGTCTCCCTGACAGGCCAGATGAGTCAGAGTAGATCCCTGTGCACCTTTTTAGTAATGTGAACATTAATGCATGAACCCTTTCATAACAACTGTCAAACCTATTATACACATTTAAAAAGGCTTATTCAAGGTTACTTTATCGTCATCAGCAGCTGTGAACACGTACATAATGTGATGAGATGTTTCTCCACAGAACACATATAGCAACATTCAACAGAGTGCAAGTTACAACAGAAACAACACAATAAATAGACAATGAAACAGTAAAACAGTAACATAACGTAACAGTACAGTGTGAACGGATGTAAACCTTCCAGAGTGACTAGTTTTGCTCTGTAAGTGTGATATTACACAAGAAGTGATTATCGAAACTGAACAAAGTGCAAGGAATGACAGAAACAAAACAATTAATAGACAATATAGCAGTGTAGCAGTACCATGTGAGTGGTTTGTAAACCAGTGTCAGTTGCTGTAACACTTTCCAGGGGTTAAACTGACTGAAACAGCCACAGTTGACCCTTTGTGGTTATAAGCCTTTATAAGTGTTAGATTCATGTATCTGTGATGGATCTGTCCAAGGTGTTTCTCCAAATTTTGCCCAATAAGTGCTAGGATAGACTCAGACTGGTTAGGATGAACAGTTCTGAGAATGAATGGCTGGATGAATGGCTGGATGAATGGTTGCATGAATGGAGGGAGGGTAGGCTGGATGAAGGGCTGGGTGGATGAAGGGCTGGGTGGAGGGTTTAACGGATGGATCAATGAATGGATGGATGGTTTACATGAGTTGTCACAAAGGGCTTATGTAAGTGTCATAGCCTTTATGAATATCACCCTTCAGCACTCTGTTAGATTTGGTTTCTTTTAAATATTGGTGTGTGAACGAATACACTTATATTTTCTTCATATTTGTGATATTTAAAGACATTATCTGTGTAAATGTGATGTGTGGATATCTGCCCTGGCTAAATAAAAACAAACAATAACAACAAAACATTACATAACAAACCAATGTGTGGACACTCATTGGATCAGACCAGCTCCCTTCACTTCAGTCTCGCATGACACTGTAATGAAGCTGTGATTAGAATGAGCAAATGAATAAATGAATAAATAAACAAGCGGAACACAGGCTGAATGCACTGGGGGCTTTATTGGCAGCTTTTATTTATTTAAATATATTTCATATCACTCCACTCCAACCTTCCACATAGCTGCTTACAGTGAGGAACACCAGGGACAGTGTGTCAACATTGAATTATTGTATTAATAGGCTACTGTTTCATACGTAAATGTCGAGAGTCCCGTTCAGTCCAGTCTAGTGCAACACTAGTTCAATCCAGTCCACCACAAATCCAGTCCTGTGTAACACCAGTCCAGTCAGTTCAGCCCATCTCTAGTCCAGTCCAGTCCACATCTACTCAAATCTAGTCCAGTCCACCTCTAGACCAGCTCAGTCCCGCCCACATATAGGCCATTCCCACTTTAGACCCGTCCAGTTCAGTCCAGTCCACCTCTAATCTAATCCAGTCCACCACTGGACCATTCCAGTCTAGTCCCCCTTTAGACCCATCCCGGTCAGTCCATTCCACCTCTAGTCCACTCCAGTCCAGTCCAGCAGTGAGTGTTTGTGTGTTTGCTGTGTTTGTCAATGGCGTTCCAGACTTGCTTTAGCTGCCTGAGGCTTTAATGCAGTTCGCAGGCAACTTAAAACAAGCCTCGAATGCCAGACAGAACCGCCGGCGGCGCCGAAATGAAAGATGATTGATAGTGTTATTAAAATGTCTTCAGTCAGCAGAGCCGACAACAAAAGAGTCGCCAAGCTGCTTCTGAAACCTCCAGCACAAATGTTTTCCTCTCAGCTTTGTCAGTTTTGACCCTGTAAAGAATTCCTCAAATGCAGATGTCAGCTCAGAGTTCAGTGTGTGGTCATTGAACCCTCTCTGTCCTATGTGGGGTAATGTGGACCCCCTCTGAAAAAACATTCAAATACTTTTACACAAGATTATTTTAGGTTTCTCTTCTGAAATCCATCTAAACGGCGAATCAGTAATGAGTTATACCAACATTCACAGTATATGTGTGTGTGTGTGTGTGTGTGTGTGTGTATACATGTATGTACAACACAATGTTTTTTTTTATTTTTTAACAATTTAAACATATCTGTTGTCTCTAATTTTTAAACTGGGTTCAAAATTCACAATAAATAAACTAATGAATGGACCTCTAGAATTCTTTTATAAAATACTGCCATTTGTACTTGTTTTAAATCACAATGTTACTTTGCACAATCCTCCTGTATTACATTTTCCAAAGTAAATAATCATTAGACACATTATTGTCTGTATATATTGTATATATTGTGTACATTTGTATCTTTTGTGTTTTCTATTGCTATTTGCAGTCTCAGGGGTGATTCAGGGTCACATTTCACTGCATATTTTAAGTGTATGACTGTGTATAAAGAATAAATGGACAAATAAATAGACATTCACATAGACGTTTACATATATATTTATATGGTATCTTTTGATGCCTTTCAACAAAATGCAGCTCAAAGTGACAAGAAAATAATAAATAAATAACAATAAATAATAAAAATAATAACAAATGTATAAAGTATAAAGTGGAGCAAAAGTGCAACAGTTCAAACGATGTGAGAATAAAGTGACAGAAAAAAATTTAATAAACGTGAAAACGTAATAAAACCTTAAAAGAAACGCCAACTGAGAACAGTGTTGGTGGAGCAGATGTTCCAGATCTCCATGGTGGAGAAGGTCAGACTGGGTGACCTTTAGGCCTGAGTGGGAATCCAGCAGTATTTAAACACCAACTGTAAGACTTTAGTCTGTTCTGAAGTTAGTTCTGATCCCGTTTTTCGAGTATTAAATGCTTATTTTCTAATAAAAATCTTGCCTTGTTATTAATATGTGAAAGTGCATTGATAAGTGTGTGAAAGTGAGCAAATACTTACCCCTCTGTCTTTGGAGCACCTGCACCGGCCATCCCGCAGCTAATCTCTCACACACACGCACACACACTGCAGTCTTTAATACGGCAGGGCTGGAATGTATATTTGAGAAAGGTGTGTATGGTTGAACATTTATTAGGAGATCCTGGACTGGGTGTGTGTGAGCGGGAGCCACTCTGCACCTCTGAGTGTGATTCAGGCTTCCGCCACAAACAAACAGGAGACGGAATCAGAGCAGGATGCTGGAGGTGGGGGTGGGGTGGGGTGGGGGGGTGTTTGGAAGGTTAAAAACAGGAAATGCAGGAAGTTCCTTTAATTGTATTCAGCAGCAAGTAAAAATGAGAACACACCTGCTCAAAGAAGGGCTCTTCAGGTAAAGAGACCAAAACCAGGTAAAACAGACCCAAACATCCCACGCCACCATCAGTCAGTGGGGCCACCTCACTTACAAAATTTCACTTAAATAAAGAAATTCACTTTAATACAGAAGTTCACTTTAATACAAAAGTTCACTTTGATACAGAAATTCACTTTAATGCAAAACTTTACATTCACAGTAATACAAAACTTCACAGGAATGCAAAACTTCTCATTCACGTAAACAAAAAGAGTAACTCTAATGCAAAACTTCCTATTCACATAAATAAAAAGATGCAAAACGGTTAATGCAAAACTTCACTTTAATGTATAATATAAAATATCATCAATAGGTTTTGGACCATAAAATCCCACACAGCTCATTTTTGACTGTCAGGTAGTGGATCCTTGAAAAAAATAAAACTTAATTAATTCCTTTGGTGTGTGTTTGTGAAGACATGACCGGTGGAGAACATCAGCACCTTGGACAGTTCCAGACTCACTGCCCCAACACCCACCCGACATCACGACCACGATACCATACAGTTCAGCAGTGGACTCATCATAACACACCTGACCCTCACCAGCTCACCACGGATCTAATCAAACACCAGTTTAGCACCCTCTACCCTTCAAATAACACATTTATCAGAATCATTTCATTTAGACAGTGGATACTGAATCATTCATAGTGGATACTGAATCATTCATAGTGAATACTGAATCATTCGTTGTGGATGCTGAATAATTCATACTGGAGACTGAATAATTTATGGTGGATATGCAATATTTCATAATGGAGACAGAATAATTCATAGTGGATACTGAATTAATTTATAGTGGCTACTGAGTCATTCATAGTGGAGACTGAATAATTCATAGTAGATACTGAATAATTCATAGTGGATACTGAATTAATTTATAGTGGCTACTGAGTCATTCATAGTGGAGGTTGAATAATTCATAGTAGATACTGAATAATTCATAGTGATTACTGAATTAATTTATAGTGGCTACTGGGTCATTCATGGTGGAGACTGAATAATTCATAGTAGATGCTGAATAATTTGTAGTGGATACGGAATAATTGATAGTGAATACTGAATATTCATAGTAGACCCTGAACCACTTATAGTAGACACTTCATAATGGACATGGAATCATTCATAGTATATGCTGAATAATTCGTTGTAGCTACTGAATGATTTATGGGAGATATTGAATAGATACTTGACCTCTCTGCTGTCTTTGACACAGTCAGTCATCAGATCCTCCTCGCCACTCTCTCCATCCTAGGGATCTCGGGCACAGCCTGGCAATGGTTTGCTTGATGACGGGAGGTACCAGGTAGCATGGCAAGGTGCCCAGTCTGCTCCACGAAGATTATCCACTGGCGTTCCACAGGGCTCGGTCCTTGGACCGCTTCTCTTTTCTCTGTATACTGGTTCTCTTGGGGATGTAATAGCCTCACATGGTTTTTTATACCACTTTTATGCTGATGATACGCAATTTATTCTCTCTTTCCATTCCAGCAATAACCAGGCCTCAACCCACATCTTAGACTGTCTGGCTGACATCTCCTCTTGGATGCCGGCTGAATCGTAGTAAGACCAAGCTCCTCTTCATCAAAGGGAGTCCTTCACCAAGCCATGACCTCATCATTTCTGTTGGGAACTCGGATATCATCCCTTCAAAGAAGGTAAGAAATATTGGTGTTACGCTTGATGAAGATCTGTCTTCTCGCCGCAGGTTGACCTGATCTCCAGAACATGCAGATACCTTCTCTGCAACATCAGAAGAATCCGATCCTTTCTCACCACGAAAGCTATGCAGATACTCATCCAGTCTCCTCATCTCCAAACTGGACTACTGGAACTCTCTACTGTCTGGACTTCCACTGAAGGTAACTAAACCACTTCAGCTGATTCAGAATGCAGCCGCAAGGTTAGTCTTCAATGTTCCAAAGTTCTCTCACACCACACTTTTACTAAGGAAGCTTCACTGGCTACCTGTGGCCACTCACATTAAGTTCAAGTCCTTAACACTTGCTTTCAAGGCCAAGAATGGACTTGCTCCACCATACATATCAGCATTAATCAAACAACGTATCACTTCTCCTCCTCTCAGGGCCTCAAGCACGGCTCGTCTTGAGCCTCCGCTGTTCAAAAGAAGAGGGAGACATGCGTCAAGACTCTTCTCAGTCTTGGCCCCCCAGTGGTGGAACTCCCTCTTCCGATCAGAACTGTGGAGTCCTTCACTGTCTTCAAGCGTTTACAGGTGTATGTTGCTCTGGATAAGAGTGTCAGCTAAATCCGTAAATGTAAAGTAAATGTAGATAATAATTCATATGGTTGCTGAATAACCTGGGGGTGGGACCACCTGATACACAGAGGATTCGAAGTTTAGCTGTGTTTACCGAACTTCTCCAGAAAAACTGTTAAATATTTAGAAATAAATATGATGATATTTCTAAATGATATTTCTCATTCTTTCTGAGACAAAAAGAGGTGAAAGAGATAGGTAGAAGAGTGATGATGTACATACAAAACAATTGTGAATACTGAGTAATTCATAGTGGATAATGAATAATTTATAGCAGGTAATGAGTAATTCATAGCAGGTACTGAGTAATTCATAGCGGGTACTGAGTAATTCATAGTGGGTACTGAGTAATTCATAGCGGGTACTGAGTAATTCATAGCGGGTACTGAGTATGCCATTGTGGTTCCTGAATAATTTATCATAGATTCTGAATAATTCATAGCAGATGCTGATTGTTTTATTGCAGTTTCTGAATAAGGTTTTGTGTGCTAACACCTTCATCCTTGGCATATTTTTTTGTTTAAACATGAGGCTTTTTTGGGGTTTTTTCGTTTTGTTTTGTTTTTATAGATAAGATGTTTAAGATCTCTTCTGCAGGGAGGTATGTGAGGGAGGTATGTGAGTCATGAAGTTTCATCTGGTGCTGATGTTTGGAGGCACAGTTTCCTGGCAGTTCTGGTTTTTGTGTGTTTTTTTAAAGTAATGGAGTGAAATTCTGTGGAATTAAGGATTTTGAATGTGTGTAAATACATTTAAAAAAATTATTTTGTGTTTTTTGTGTAATAGAGTAGAATTGCAAAAAAACTGAAAAAATGGTGTTGGTTGTGAAATTGTTTTTTTATTGTTGTTTAGAGGCCAGAAGCATCCAATACTGATGCTAAAGAGCAAAGTTCTATAATTAACTCTAATATTGTACAGCGATTTATTAGTCCCTCCCAGCGCTGTGGGGTGTAGATGGAGGTGATGTGTGAAAGCTGATTAATAAACATGACCTCAGAAACACCATAATGGCCTGAACCCTGACCTCTAGCGGGGACGTCTGTCCCATCGAGCCGTCCCGAGACAATTATGAGGTCCAGGTTTTGAGGAAGCATTTTTCTTTATTTAAAAAAGCAAAAGAACTGCCACTCTGTTTTCCATTCGGGAATTTGGAGAAGTGTTTATTGTGTAAAGTGATTCATCGCTGTGCGCTCCGGCCCCGTGGGCTCTAGTGCTGGATCCGGCGGATGGACTGGACCTGGTTGGTGTGGGCCTGGGTGCTGTACTCATTGTAGTTCCTGAACTCTCCTTGGCGTCTGTCTCTCTCCAGGATGTACTGGTATCCACGGTAACCGGGGAACTGATAGGCCACCCAGCTGTAGATAAGGAGCGAAAGAGGAGGGCGGAGTTATCAGTGTGTTTCTCGCTTGGACCCAACACAGCAGCGCTTGATACAAGACAGCAATAAATATTATATTGTAAGCTATCTTAGCATATCTATGCTGTTGGAACAAAACCGTGTGCCTCCATTTTTGGAGATTTAAATTTTTTAATATAATTTGAAAACACCAGCTGTTGTTTACACTAAAACCAATAGAAATGGTCCAAATTATTAAGAATGCATTAATTTACACATTTTATATACATATATATACATTGTTGTGTAAAAAAAAATGTTTAAAGGATTTAAATTTGGGCAGTGAGTGTTATTATTAATGCTAATATTAGAATAATTATATTCATAAAATTAACACAGCAAAAAGTGATCTGAGTTTCCGTGTGCTTACTTGGAAATAATTAGGATCCTTTTCATTGTTTACACACAAAACTGATCCGGATCCTTTTCACAGTTTTCTGATCTGTTCATGTTTACACACTTTTACACTCTTCACACATAAGGCTTAGACTTTTACACGTGTATGTATGTGTGTGTGTGTTTATAAAATTCGTGTTTTTGTTTATTATTAATGAACAAGAACATGTATTATGTATAATCAGTATATAATATAATGAGATAGTCAGTCTCGTCAGTTTGGAGGTTACAATCTGTCTCTTTGTGTCTCTTTGTTCTAAAGGTAAACAGAATTACTATTCAAACGGCATCTGTTGAACCGACGGAGAGTCAGACTGGGCAGGTGTGTGTGCGCGTGTGTGTGTGTGTGTGTTGAGTCTTACGCTCCGGAGTTGATTTTGATGGATGGCACCTCCTTGCTGCACCAGCCCATGGCCTGCAGGGAGGGGTAGTCATCACACATCTCAAACTTACGGCCCTGGAAATCTTCACACTCGTACAGCGTCACCTTACTGTCACTGTGGTTCTGCAGGAGATGGGGGGAAATGGGGTGGGGGGGATAGGGAGCGAGAGAGAGAGTGAAACAAAAAAGTGTTTGAAGTTTATTTATTTTATAGTGTGTGCAGCAGAGTAACTACTATAGTGTGTATTGTGTTTGTCGTTTGCATGGCAGAGTGTGTATCACAGTGTGTATAATACAGTATATAGCAGAGTGTGCATAGGTGAGTGTCTATTAGAGTTTGTGTACTATAGTGTATATAGGTGAGTGTCTATTAGAGGGTGTGTACTGTAGTGTGTATTGATGAGTGTCTATTAGAGTTTGTGTACTGTAGTGTGTATAGATGAGTGTCTATTAGAGTTTGTGTACTATAGTGTATATAGGTGAGTGTCTATTAGAGGGTGTGTACTATAGTGTATATAGGTAAGTGTCTATTAGAGGGTGTGTACTGTAGTGTGTATTGATGAGTGTCTATTAGAGTTTGTGTACTGTAGTGTGTATAG
>JBBJLS010000002.1:424218-452969 GCA_037577275.1 Bryconaethiops microstoma
TTCACATTTTGTTGCAATATAAACCCTGCAAATGTCGGAGGTTTACTGTATATATAGAGTAAACCCGCAAAATTCCTGGAGGTTACATTCCAAGAGCACCTGTGAATTGCGAAAAACCATGAATTTGTGATGTGCTAAAAAAAAAAAAGACGTTAAAATGCCTATTTTTATAGTGTAAACCCTGAATATGCCCCCAAATATTTAATTTAATTTTAAACTCAGCTTAATACATAAAGGTACGTTCATATACTAACTGTATCTGCCAGAGATGCGTCGCAGAGCAGCTGCTAATCAACAGCAAGGAGAAATGAATGAAAAAAATTGTATATTGCCACAAAAAAGCTAAAAAAAATGCTTAGGATATCTGCGGTTTCCACAAATTTTGTGGGGGTTCCGCGAAAAATTATTAGTTAGGTTCTAAGAAAAATATATATACATTAAACCCCCACTTTAAAGTGGATCAGCAGTCGCGGTTTCAGTGCAATGTGGATTTTTTCTGAGAACCGAACTAATAATTGTTCGCTGAAACCCCCCACTGATGCGGAAACTTCAGATATCCACCGCATTTCTTTTGCTTTTGAGGGGCCATGTTTCGTGGCTATGTATCATTTTTCATGCATTTTAGAGCTCAATTAAGAAAAATACAATTTACTAATTTGTAATCTAATCTTTGCCACCATTCTCTTGTCACTCACAACCTTCACTGGGTTCAGAGGGCATCCTAGAACAGAGCTGGCCCTCTTGATTAGCCTGTTCAGCTTCTTTCTGTCCTAAGTGGAAATGCTGCTGCCCCAGCAGACCACACAGTAAATGATGACTGACTCATAAAAGGACTTCAGGAGTGGCCCCTGCACTCCAGAAGATCTGAGCCTCTGTAGTAGGAACAGCCTACTCTGCCCTTTTTTGTCGAGACTGTTTGTGTTATGAGTCCAGTCCAATTTATTGTTAGATGAACACCAAGATACCTGTAACTCTCCACAGCCTCAATGTCCATACCCTGCTTCAGTGGCTCAGTGGTTGCGCTGGAGGATGTTTGTATCTGCAGAAGTCTAGCACCAGCTCCTTGGTTTTTCCAGTGTTGATCTGGAGGTAGTTATGTTGGCACCAATCCACAAGTCCAGGGTCAGTTCTCTGTACTCCCTGTCGTCCCCATCGGTGATGAGGCCAATTATTGCAGAGTTATCAGAGAACTTCTGTAGGAAGCAGTTGGTGGAGTTGTAGGAGAAGTCTGCAGTGTAGAGGGGTGAAGAGGAATTGAGCCAGAATTGTTCTCTGCAGGGCCCCTGTACTGCAGATGAACCTGTCCAACACACAGGCTGTCAAATACTATGGTCGGTCAATGAGGTAATTCAGGGTCCATGTGGTTAGGTGATGGTCCACTCCTGTGTGCTCCAGCTGATAGGTAAACTGAAGTTGGTCCAGTGATGAGCTCACCAGGGGCCAAAGTTGAGCAAGATCCAAAAGCTCCAGGATCAGGTGCAATGTCAAAGCAACTGGCCTGTAGCTGTTGAGGTTCTTTGAATGTGGGGTCTTCAGCACTGGTACCATACAAGAAGTTTCCAAAGCTGTAATACTCTCCTCAGCTTCAGGCTCAGTCTGAACGTGTGCTCTATCACCCCTCACAGTTGATCTGCATAGGACCTGACAACCCTTGAACTGATGCCATCTGGACCTGCTGCCTCCCTAACATTGGTTCTCCTCAGTTCCCTCCTAACCTGGATGGTTGAAATATACAGGCTGGAGCAAAGTGATTGTGCGCTGGTATTCATGTTTCGGGGGGAAGAGCAGTGAGCAGAGAATATAGAAGAGATGTGAAGTGGGGGTGTACCAGATGTTGGAGGCTGCATCAGAGAGGGCAGTATGGGTGGAGAGGCAGAGACAGATGATGATGAATCAAACCTGTTGAAAAAGTGGTTCAGTCTCAGAACCTCACATCTCTCAAAGGCAGAGGGTTCTGTTTTTTGTGGCCTGAGATGTTTCTAAGACCTCTCCAGACTCCCCTGACATTGTTTTGCTGAAGTTAGTTTTCCATCCTTTGCAAGTGACTGCTGGCTCCCTGTGTACTAAAGCCCCGTACACAGGGACAAGGTGCACCAGGTTGTGATCGTATCTTCCCAGAGGAGGGAGAGGTGATGAACTGTGTGCCTTTTTAGTGTTGGCATACAGAAAGTCCAGTGTTTTATTGTCATGGGCAGTGTGGAGTCCAGGGGGGCATGGTTGAAATCACCCGAGATGAACATGGCCTGGGGATGCTGATTCATAGTGATGTGGATTACACCAATCTGTCATTCACAAACACTGCCAGTCCCCCTACTTCTCTCTTACCACTCGCCTTCGTCCTGTCCACCTGCATCAGATAGAATCCGGGCAGCTTCACGTTCGTGTCCGGAGTAAGCGATGATAGCCTGGTGTCCATTAGCATCATGACGCTACACTGCCGGAATTCAGTCTGGTACCAGGTTGGCGCCACTAGCTCATCTTTCTTGTTGGGAAGATATCTTACATTCCCCATGATGATGGAAGGGTAAGCTGATCTGTAAGGTCTCCTTCTCCCTTCCGGCACTAAACCCTCCTGTCTCTTAATCCTCAGCTCGCTGGGGATGTTGGGTCTGGCCGTGAGCAGAGTTGACCAGCACATTTCAGTAAACTGTTAAAAATGTTTATACTTTTTTCTTCTGTTTACACTCATACTACACTTTACTGGAACCCTGTTTACTGCCAGTACAGGGACCATAATGACCTGTCACTGTTATGATTCTTCACTTGCTCATTGTTGTTTTTCTGCTGCTGTCATGTGCAGTAAGAATATGATTCCAGTGCAACATCATATGCTCATGTGCAATAGTATATGTATGTATAATGCAATGTTTTAATTCTGGTAGACTAAGATTCACATCCCACTCACATTGCTGTTACATTGCAACATTTTCTGTTTATTGTAGCGTTCTGTCGTCCCCAGTACTCTGTTCAATGCTGCTAACTGCCTCCTGTGCAGTAATCATACTTATAGTGCAATACTGATCACTCCAAAAGGTTTGTCTATTGTCTAATATGTGTTGTAACCTGCACTCTATTGAATGTTGCGAAATGTTGCACCATGGTCCGTGGAGAAACATTGTCTAATCTCACTATGTACATGTGAACCTTGTACCTTGAATTCTAACCTCCTCTTCATGGTTCTGTGGTTAGGGCATTAGGCTGCAGCCTGACTGTTCTAGGTTCAAACCCAGCTGAGAAACGTCTCATCTCACTGTGTACGTGTACACAGCTGCTGATGGCAGTAACCCTGAACCTTAAATTCTAACCTCCTCTTCGTGGTTAAGGCATTAGGCTGCAGACTGACCGTTGTAGGTTCAAACCCAGCTATCCAAAAATTGCAGAAATATCTATTTCACGAGCTTTGCTTTCATTCAGCTGATATATTGTTTGGTGGACCTCATGTCCTATATAGGCTTTTGTGAATTCAAGACATTTGTGAATAAAGAGGGGGATTGAATGTTATGTTTTGAAACTTTTTATATATTTGTTCACAAATTACATTATCTTTCTTTATTTAAAGAAAGTGAGGATAACTCAGGTTTCCATGATGTGGGCTCTTAAATATCTTTCTGTTATGCCTTTGAAAGAACATTATATTATTAAAAGTCTAAATGAATAAACAAATACATTCATACATCCCACAGTGTTACTGACTGTGTAGAATCGGGCGGTTGTTTTGTAAATATTGAAGACAAAAGACCTCAATCATTTTAATCACTTTTCTCAACAGGAGTTGATACAGAACGCAGACGATGCAGGAGCTTCAGAGATTGTATTCATCTATGATGAGAGAAGATACGGCACCGACAGTGTGTGGAGTGAAGCTCTGGGGAAGTATCAAGGTAGGGATTTTGGAAAGTGTAAAGGAACATCACAGTCAAAAGAAGGTTTTATTTTAGGTCTGAGACCTAAAGGTCTGAGATTAGACTGTTTCTTCCATTAGAAAGATGTGCTTAACCGTGTTGAAAGAAGTTTTGGGGATGTGGTTATGGAAAAGCTTTGAGTGAATTTCGCCTTCTAGTGTAAGCGACATTTAGGGAATTGTTGCTCCAGTTTTGGATATGTCTTAGTCATTCTGGGGTAAGAAGAAATAATCTTAAAGGATAACAAGAGATTGGAGTGGTAGGATTGGTAGTGTAAATATGATGTGCACGAAACCACAAAAATGTCTTAAGAGGACATCAGTGCTTAAAAAAAAAACTTTATTAGGGGTTGGATTGAGAATCTCTGGCTCTCAGTGAAATGAACACATTCAGAACTTGACATTCCTACAAAACACTGACTGTTCATGGTAATCGTAGCACCTCATTGTTCTGGTAGGTCCTGCTCTCTACGCATTCAATAATGCAGCCTTTACCGAGGAAGACTGGGAGGGCATTCAGCGAGCAGGAAGAAGCATCAAACAAGATGATCCAACCAAAGTGGGCAGATTTGGGATCGGCTTCAACTCTGTTTACCATGTTACAGGTGAGGAATTTATTCTGTTTGTTAAGTAATACTCAATCAGTATTTTTACTTTTAATTGTCCAGCTTTCATATCCACAAAAATACAATTCCCAAACTAAAGAATAACCGGTCTAGATATGGTGGTGGCCTTTGTCTTCTTCTGCTACCTAGTGCAGGAATGGCAGTGCTATGCCTTACCCTGCTGGTCGGAGTAGCCAGCCCAGCCCCAGGCTGGCCTCTCACAGGACCCCACTTCTAGGGACAGCTCCTGATGTCCCAAGCCCTGTGGCATGGTCTCGCCTGAAAGTCCAGAGGAGGCCTGGGTCTAAGATGTGACAAACAGGGACCCACAAATGGTCTTTTGGGCCATAGCCCTCCCAGTTTACCAAGTACTGGGTGCTACCCCTGACTTGTCACAAGTACAAGAGTCACCTGATGGTATATAGGTAGTCCCAGAGAGGGGTGGACAAGTCAGGGGCGGCCGTACTGCAGATGACTGGCTTAAGGTTGGACACATGAAAAGTGGCGATGATTCTTGAGGAGCGGGTAGAAGGAGGTGGCAGGAAATGGCATTTATACTGCTTAAAATACTACTTAAAAAGGACCTAGGTAGCATGAGGCCAACTTTTTGGAGTCTGTTAGGCTATCAGTAGATCTCTAGCTGATAGCCTAACACGTTGTCCCAGCCAAAAAGAGGTTCTGGGCTGATGTTGGCAATCAGCTGCCCCTTTTTGGGCTGCAGTAGCTGCCAGGAGAGCCTTTGGAATCTTCCTACAGACCCAACAAATCATTCTGCTGCTGGCACCCTCATGTTGTGTTCAGGGAAGAAGTGTGCAGCATACCCAAACTAAAATGGGGACATCCCTAGGGAGGAGTACCATAGGGTGTTGTGGGCTCATTGCAAAATAGATGATCAGTCCAGGTGAATGGGTTGGAAGAAGCCAGACACCAGAGCATTCGCTCCAGGTAATGGTTTACATGTTCTGTCTGGCTGTTGGACTGAGGTTGGAAGGCTGACCAATGCCCACAACAGCTTGGCCCTTAGTCAGACACTATTTCGACGGGTATGCCATGTACCCTGACCTCTTGCTGGCAAGACAGGGCATCTGGTTAGGTATTTTTTGACCCCGGTTGGTAGGACAGTGTGAAGTGGAACCTGGCGAAGAACAGGTCCACCTGGTCTGGCAGGGGTTCGGCCATTTGGCCAGCTAAATGTATGCCACATTTTTGTGGTCGGTCCAAACCACAAATGGATGTTGGCCCCTCAAGCCAGTGTCTACCCTTCTCTAAAACCAATGCAGTGATGAGTCTGAGCATTAACAACAGCTGTATAGGGCCATTCACAGCTGCAGCCAATTCTGGCTGATATCGGCGGGAAGTTGGCCTTCATTTTCCTCTGCCACACGATGCAGTAGCTGCAGTAAGATAAGATAAGATAAGATAAGATAAATCTTTATTGTCGTTGTCACAATTTCATGGAACAATGTAATTTAAGGTGCAGTCAACTCATTGTGAGACATAGTGTTAAAAGACAGGAATAAAATAAGACGCAGCAAATAACAAAATGAATAGTACGTTGAAATATATAGAAATTGCACTGGTGGATAAATATAAAAATACAAATTACAAATTGTCAGTTCATCCTCCAGCTAAATGCCCAGGAACCTGAACACCGGGACCCTCTCCACACAGGTCATGCCAATGATGGCTGGATGTCAGTTTAATTTTTTCGGAAGTCAATAACAAGCTCCTTTGTTTCTGTGGTATTAAGAAGCAGGTTGTTGACTCTGCACCACTCTGACAGCCATTCAACCTCATCCCTGTATGCCAGCTCACCCTCCTTGCCCGAGATGAGTCCGACCACCATCTTGTCATCCGCGAATTTAATGATCTTGTTCCTGGGGTGTGAGGGGACACAGTCATATGTGTAGAGGGTGTAGAGGAGCAGGCTGAGCATACACCCCTGCGGCGACCCGGTGTTGAGGCTGAGAGCAGTGGAGGTGTGGGGACCCAGCCTAAGAGTGACCTGACAGAAAGTCCAGTATCCAACTGCAGATGAATGATGGAAGTCACAGATCTGCCAGTTTGAACACCAGTCATTGTGGGAGGATGGGATTGAACGCCGAGCTGAAGTCTAAAAAGAGCAGTCTAGCATAGCTCCCCTGCTGGTCCAGGTGGGTCAGGGCAGTGTGAAGGGCTGTGGCCACAGCGTCCTCTGTGGATCTCTTTGCTTTGTAGGCAAATCGGAATGCGTCCAGGTCTGCTGGCAGGCAGGCGATGATATGACTCCGCACCAGTTTCTCAAAGCACTTCATGACGACAGGTGTAACTGGGCGGAAGCACCCGTCCAGCCACCCCATCGGGTCCTACAGCCTTTCTCGGCTTTACCTTCCTCAGCACCCGCCTCACCTTTACACTTCTCCACCATCAGAGTGTGGCTGTGTTGGAGCTGCTGCTGGTGTTGCCTCAAAGTGGGCAAAGAAGATGTTCAGCTTCTCTGCCAGAGAAGCGTTACCCACGGTGCCCCACGCTAACCTGCCACTCATCAGACCAGGCACCCTTTTTCTGTTGGTTCAAGAGTCAGTTCTGATACTCACGTGTCGCTTATAGGTGCTGTTCACAGTGGACAAAAGTTAGCATGGGCACTCTGACTCGAATGCTGCTTTGTAGTCCCATATTCAGGTGTGATGCACTGTGGTTTGTGACACATTATTCCAACAACTGGCATGAAAAGTTTTGGTGACTTCTGACACAGACGCTCTTCTGTCAGTTTGAATGGGAAGGATTGCCATTGTTGACTTTTATATAGACAAAAATTTGCTTGCTTTATGTGAATGAATATATAAACAAAAAAATAACACCATTTAATTTTTTTCATTTACAGACGTGCCATGTGTGTTTAGTTCCAAACACCTTGCTGTTTTTGACCCACAAAAGGCAATGTTTGATGATGAGCGGGAAGGATACCGATGGTCACTGGATGATGAGGAGGACAGAAAGCACCTTTTGGAATTCACTGATCAGTTCAAACCTTTTCAAGATGTTGTTAGTCTGGTCTGCAACTGTGCTTGGGAGAAAATCATCAGTGAGCAGTACTACAAAGGAACGCTTTTCCGCTTTCCTCTGCGTAGTGAAGCCTCAGAGATTTCCAACAATTTATATGACTCCGATAAGGTTATAGAACTCTTTGAAAGTTTTGCAGCAGATGCAGAGTTGAGCCTTTTGTTTTTGAGAGCTGTGTCATCCATTTCTTTGATGCATATTGACAGGGATGGAAAAATCAACATTAGGATGAAAGTTTCTGTCTCATCTCCCTTATCTCCTCTCTGTCAAGAATGGAAAGAAAATGATATCCAAAGGGAATGCGTAGAAGGTAAAACTAGCTTCAAAACTGTGTCCTGCAGATCATCATCTGAACCTGAAACACAGACCAAGTGGCTAGTGACTACCTGTCACCTAAAGGAAGGACATGTACCTGAGATTGACATCCTTGCTGACAAGTTGAGTTTTCATCCTCAGGTTGATGTAGCATTTCAGTGTGATGAAATCAAAACATGCATCACTGGAAGACTGAGTTGCTTTCTGCCACTTCCAAACAATGAGACAAATAACACAGGCCTCCCTGTTCATGTTAACGCATGCTTTGGCCTTACAGACAACCGAAGGTACATCAAATGGCAGGAGGAGGACCAGAAGAATGATGAATCTGCGAAGTGGAATGAGCTCTTGAAAAAGGAGGTCCTTCCTCATGTATACAGGAAAACAATCCAAGATGCTATTGAATTATCCAGAAAGTGTATGCTGCCTGCCAACACTGCGTATAGTTTTTGGCCTGACCTAAGCAAGACTGAGCACAGCGGCCGGTGGCATGAAGTTGCAATGGATGTTTATAAACAGTTATTGCAAGGTGAAAAAATCTTTTGTCTTGCGAAAAATAACAAAAGTTGGGTGGCTGCATCAGACGCTGTCTTCCCAACCAACAATACAGATTCAGATATGACGTCAGCAGTGGCACGTTTACTGGTCGCAAAGGGAGAAAATCTTGTCACTGTTCCTGAACATGTACTGAAAGCTTTGAAAAGAGCTTTCCCAAAGCCTGAGACTCTGCAATATGTGACCCCGTCCTTCGTTAGAACTGTGCTCCGCAAAACTGAGATTGGAACCGTCTGTAAAGATGACAAACTGTCCCTCTTGAGGTATGTGCTCAGTGATGGAAAGTATGACGAGCTACATGGTCTACAGCTTCTGCCCCTTAGTGATGGAAGTTTTAAGTCATTTACCAGTAAGGAGGAGGATATGGCTTTGATTGACAATGAGGAATTTCCACGGTAAGGTTTGTTTCAGCAATTGCACTGCTTTCTTTAAATTCTTCTTTACCTTCATTCATAAATGTTAGAATTTCTCACATTCAAATTCTTTTTTCTAGAACGTTGCTGCCCTTTTGCAAGGAGAGATTTGTGCCTGATGATCTGACCAAAAACACAATGCATCATCTCAGACAAATCGCTGTTACAAGTATGAAAATATATTTGTTTACTATGTGAAATTGTATATTCTCCTGTGTATGGAATGATTATTTGATAAAACATGCTTCCATGTTTATTAGTCTGATGAGACCATACTTTTGTTGATCAGTCTATGCGTTGACTATGCATGTGGTACAAAAATAGCAAAATGAAGCTAAGTTTCATATGCAGTAATTAAAACAAAGTATGAGCCTTGACTGAAGTGTGGTTACATTTAGGATTATAATGTAAATATTGTGTTCAATTTCAGATGCGGACTTGTATAAAATAATGAACCTGGATGCAAAGAATGTGGCAAAATTTGCCAAGAAACACTTACCAAGAGAATGGAAAGAGAGCCAAGGTAATGTGAAATGGAATTCTGCTAAAGATGGTCACCCACCAAAGACTTGGCTGACAGAATTCTGGAAATTTCTGAATACTCATTGGGAGGAGCTAAGGGATTTCACTGGCATGCCCTTAATACCTCTGGAACCAATTCAGGAAGGAAATTCTACACTATTAGCAAGATTAGAGACAAATTCCACTTTGATCTTTGAGAGTAGCAGACAGTCTATCTTGCCAGATCAAGTTCAGAAAGTGGTAAAGATGGCGGGAGGCACAGTCATTAAGAAGAACGAATGCCTCAAGCATCATGACATTGAAAGTTACATCCTGACTACTTCACCCAAGAATGTTCTGCAAGTCCTTCTGAACTGTGAGCGTGACACAGTCATTAGAGGATTTTGCTCTGCTTCACTCCATGAAAAAGAAGAGTTTAAAACATATATCTCGTCATTAAATTGTATTTCTGATGATGAAATACAGTTACTGTCAGCTCTGCCTCTCTTCAGGTTGATGTCTGGAAAATATGTTACGGTCGAGTCAAAACAGGCAGTTATTTTAACGTCCAATCCAACCATTACAAAAGATCTGCCTGTGCCTGAAACCATTGTGCAGTGTGCAAATGAGGCAGATCGAAGGATTTTGACTCTCCTAAGAGTCAGTCTTCTTGATGCAGTTCAACTAGCTATCCATTTGGTAGACTGCATTCAAAGAAAGATTTTCAACAAAGAAGAGGAACAGAAAATAATGATTTGGATATTGGATCATGGAAGTGTCCTGTTCTCACAAAGTGAAGACCTGGTTCAGAAAAGCAAGAATCTCAGTTTCATTGAAACAGAACAGGGGGAGCGCAAGCAAGCATCAAGTGTTTTTGATCCCACAAGCAAAATCTTTCAAGATCTTTTTGGTCAAGACTACTTTCCACCAGTAGTCTATAGGACCAAGGTGATTCTTCAGAGCTTAAAACAACTTGGTTTACAGACAAAAGAAGAAGAAATATCCCCAACAAATGTGCTCCATGTTGCAAAAGAAATTCAAAAGCTTCACATCCACTCTCGAAATAAGGCATTCAAAAAGGCAGATGCTCTGGTAAAAGTATTAAATAGAAATGATTTGCTCTCTGACTTCTCTGAAGGACAGAAAGCAGAGCTTCTTCAAATCCCGTGGGTGCCTTGTGAAAATCCAAATTCAACAAACAATAAAAGCAAGAACAGTCAAAAGAGGGGTCTCTACAAACCAGCTGAAGCAAGAGCATCAAAATACTCTGCTATTGTGGGACATGTCATGCCACTTACGTCAGAACTAAGTGAGGATATTTGCCAAAAGCTTGATCTTTTTGTCCTTCCTCCAGCTGAAAAAGTCTTGGAGAACCTGTGTGTACTGGGAACGATAGTTCAGGGCCTGGTCAACCCAGATTCAGATTATGAATTTAAAAACAAGTTACACAGCACTTACAAATTCATGCAAGGAAACACTGAATATTTCAGAGAAGAGATGAACAAGAAATGCATTGCTTGGCTGTGGTGCCAGAATGAGTTTGTCTCACCTCGGGATATAGTGCTCTTCTATCCACCTGAATTAGATCTGAGTATGTACATCAAGAAAGTACCAGATGAATTTCTGAAATATGCTGACATGCTGAAAGAGCTTGGTGTAAAGGAGACACTTTCTGATGAGGATATTGAAGACATACTCCATGACATAAAACTAAGCATTGATGACAGAGATCCATGTTATGGTGATCCTTCTGAACTCAAGGTGTCAATAGCCATTCTTGATTGGATGCGGAAGAATGAAAAGCCGTTGAAGAACAGTACCCCTGTGCCTGTCAGGGCACCAAACCAAAACTTCACTCTACAACGTTTGGAGAGTACTGTTTACTGTGACATTAGTGATGAAGGATTAGAAGACCTGAGACAAGACCAGGAAGAGTTTCATGTTATTCACGAAGAGGTGCTAGGTCTCACAGCAAAATGGCTGAAAGTTCCTTTATTAAGTACCCGCATTTTAAAACCACAGTTCATAAGAACAGAGGAAGAATGTCCAGGAATTGAGCAGTGTGGGCAGGCAGAACCAATTACTCTGAGAATCAAAAACATACTCAAAGAATATGATGAGGAAAGTGACATTTTTAAAGAACTCATACAAAATGCAGAAGATGCCGGTGCAAGTACATGTGGGTTTCTACTTGACTTCAGAAGGCACCCTCCGGAAAGCCTCATTGATGATGGAATGGCCCTTTGCAATGGACCTTGTCTGTGGAGCTTCAACAATGAGCTCTTCTCTGACGAAGACTGGAAAAACATTGTCAGAATTGGGTCTGCCTCTAAGGAAGACAAGATTGAGAAAATTGGCAACTTTGGACTTGGCTTCAATGCTGTTTACCACTTGACAGATATTCCATCTATTTTGAGTGGTAAAAGTCTTCTTATTCTTGATCCAAATGTCTCCCACTTAGAAAAGCACATTCGAAGTAAAGCCAATCCTGGAATTAAACTTGACTTGTTCCAAGAGAGGCTGTTTAAGAGGTTTCCTGGACAGTTCCAATCTTATCAAGGAATTTTTGATTGTGATTTGACAATGAACAGCCAGAAATATTACAATGGTACACTGATTAAATTACCATTTCGAACTCCGGAAGAGGCTTGCAAGTCAGAAATTAGCTGCAAGGTGTACGACCAAGAACGCATAAATGCTTTTCAGCAACACTTCATGGATAGTTCCCAAAGGCCTCTTCTGTTCCTTAAGAACATAAAGTCAGTGTCTCTTCAAGTAATTTCTGAAAGTGCTTTCACACCTCCACAACAGAAACAAGTCCAGACACTTTTCAGAATCTCCAGGGACGTAGTACATTCATTTAGTATTTCAAATGAAATGCATCTTCAGGACACCACAAACACCACTGACACCCTTGACTCAAACTGCCGTGAGAACTTTGACTGCTTTTCTGCACACATAGCCGAAATAGTTAATGAGCACAGCGACAGAACGAGCGTCCAGTACTGGCTCCTCTACTCTTGTCTTGGGATAAAGGATTCACTGCGAATGTTTCAGAGAGAATTACAGCAGTGCAAATTTTCCCCTCCAGTTGGAGGAGTTGCTATACCTCTACAAAAAGAAGGCCAAAATGTTTGGTCTCCTGATGAAAGCTTTGCTGCTGGCCAGGCCTTTTGTTTCCTCCCTCTTCCAATTGAGACAGGCCTCCCAGTTCATATCAATGGGTCTTTTGCTGTCACGTCAAATAGGAAAGCTCTCTGGCAAAGTGGAACAAAATTGGAATGGAACAAAGCATTACTCCAAGACGCTTGTACTACTGCCTATATCACAGCACTGCTGGAGCTGAAGATCATGGCCCAAAATGGGAATCTTCAAAACTACAATTACTACACATTTTGGCCTGATTTTGAAAAAGTAAGCGAAGCTTTCCAGCCCTTGGTTGGTGCATTTTACTCAGGCATTGGACAATGCATGACAGGCAAAGCTCTTGAGCTCTTCAGTAATGGACAAACCTGGTGCTCAATTGACAAGGCAAGATTTCTGGATCCAAACATTGAGAGAAATAAAGCCATGGGAGACCTTGCCCTAAAAGTTTTCCTGAATGATACAGAATCAAGCTACTGTGCTGTTTATTTGCCATCATGGGTCAGGAACAGTTTTATTCAGTGTGGTTTTCGTGAGATGGTAATGGAGAAGACATGTCACTGGGTTGAATTCTACCGCATAGTTTTCAAGAACTTAAATAACTTGAAGCCACACAGTAGAAATACTCTTATATTGAATGCAATTGACTTGAATGACCCTGCAGTTGATGCCTTGCTGAAAATGAATCCATGCATTCCAGCACAGAAAACTGGCAAACTTCAGTCCATCAGCAAACTCGTGAATCCTCTTGGAAAGGTTGCATGCCTGTATGATCCTGCGGAGGGACGCTTTCTTGAAGAGACCACAGAGGACTACTTTGACCCCAAGAGAATTCGTCGGCTTTCAGACTTGGGGATGCTGAGTGATACACTCACATTAGTGGACATTGTAGAGAGAGCAGAGACAATTTCAAGAGTTTGGACTGAGGATAAAAAGAAAGCACAGAAGTGTCTCCAGTGTCTCTTTGACTGTATGAGGGAACATATAAATGATGTCTGTTCCCCACACTGGGACATTCTGAAACAAATATCATTCCTTCCTGCTGTGGTTAATGATAAAGACAACAATCTGATGACCAGTCTTAAAAAGCCATCTGAAGTCTACAGCAAGCAGCACTATGATTTGGTAAACCTGACAGAATTCAGTGTTGACCACTCAAATCTGTTTATACAGCCAGATAACCCAGTCCTTAAAACACTGGGCGTGACGAAAAGCCCACCAGCTGAGACAGTACTCAAACAACTGAAAGAAGCACACGATCGTTCAGATAAAATCGAAAAATCTGTGCTCCTTAATGTAGCAAAAAGCTGTTATGACTATCTCAACAAGTATTTGATTGATGGGGGAGATCCTACTGCTATTATTAAACATGCACAATCAATGCCTTTCATTTTTATTGAGGACCACTTTGTAAATGTGCAGTCAGTAGCCAAGAGCTGCAAATTTGAGGAGAAACCGTACCTCTACGTCCTTCCTGCTACCTTCTCCAAATTTGAGAATCTCTGGAACTGTGTCGATATCAAAAGTCAGTTCACAGCAGAGCAGTTTGTTGCTGTGCTAAAAGAAATGAGTACATCTCCTGGACCACTTTCAGAGTCAGATCTTCACAGTTGTCTTTCCATTGTTTTAAAAGGCCTGTATGCAGGTGACATTGCACTTAAAGACTGCCTGCTACCTGATGAAAAAGGTGTGTTGACTGATTCAAGTAAGCTCAACTTTAATGACAGTCCATGGATGCCAGTGCAAGCAGGGGTTAAACTTTGCCATAACCTAATATCTCGACATGTTGCATGTCACTTTGGTGTTGTAACAACAAGACATCACACACTAAAGAATCATTTAGTTTGTGGGTTTTCTCCTTTTGCTCAGGAGTTTGGACAACATGAGAAACTAACAGTTAGAATTAAAAACATCATTGACGCGTATCCATCCAAGAAGGATATACTGAAAGAACTCATACAGAATGCTGATGATGCAGGGGCAACTGAAATCCACTTTGTATGGGACAGAAGAGAACATAAGACTCAAAAAATCTTTGGAGAGAAATGGGAGTTGCTTCAAGGCCCAGCACTCTGTGTGTACAACAACAAGACATTTACTGATGAAGACCTGAAAGGCATTCAGCAGCTAGGGGAAGGAGGAAAACATGGCACTTTGGGCAGAACTGGAAAATACGGGCTGGGTTTTAATTCTGTTTACCAGCTGACTGACTGCCCCTCTATACTAAGTGGGGATGAAAAATTCTGTATATCTGATCCAAATCTGAAATATGTAGACGGTGCTACAAAGGAGTCACCAGGCTGCATGTACTTAATGGATGAAAATTTCAAAGACTCTTTCAAGGATGTTTACCATACATTCCTTCCCCAAAAATTTGATCTTCATTCTGGAACAATGTTCAGACTTCCCCTCAGGACAAAAGAAATGGCAGAGACATCTGAGATATCACGACATGTCATTACAGATGATGAAATTAAAGATCTTTCGTACACTTTGATGACAGACCCTGAGGGACTGATTCTTTTCTTGAAATGCATCACAAAAATACAGTTCCATGTAATCAACAAAAATGGAAGTGAAGAGAATGTTTTTCTAATTGAGAAAAAAGTCACTGAGAAAACCCGTGAGGAATGGGAGAGGTTTCACGATCATGTTCATAATTCTCTGAAATCTGAGCAGGCAATTCCATGTCAAACTATCTATGACATGCAAATTTCAGCTGGAAGCGAAAGCAGCCAGTGGGTAATTGCAGAAAGTTTTGGATTTTTTCCAGAAAGCCATGAGCAAGATGAAGGTCCCTCTAACCTCAAAGTACCTCAGGTGGCCCTGGCAGCTTGTGTTGCCAGAAAAGCGACAGAAACTGAATTTACTGGAAGGGCTTTTTGCTCTCTACCACTGCCAGGCAAAATTGGTCTTCCTGTACATGTGAATGGAAACTTTGAACTTGATCATTCTAGAAGAGATCTGTGGAAAGAGGATGCTGAAAGTTGGAAGACTAAATGGAACCAGTCACTAAAAATAAACATGATTGCACCTCTATATGCTAAACTCCTCAACCATTTCTGTACAAAATTTAAGAGAGACAAACCCTGTATTTTAACGTTTCTCCAATCCAGTTTGAATTCTTGTTTCAGCTTCTTTCCTTTTGTGTCAAAAGACGTTGCCAATGATTGGCATGAGATGATCAATGTTGTCTACAGATCTATCAATCAACAAAATCTTCTTGTGATACCTACTCTACAAAGTGTGGCTGATGAACAATCACATCTCTCAGTTCCAAAGTACATTGTTAACTGGTCCAGTGTCTCAAACCCAGACCCAACAAATTCACCTCATTTCACGACAGAACACCGTTTTCGTGACGACATTCTTCAGGTTTTGGAGCACACTGGAATGAAACTGGTACCACCATTTTGGAAATTGAATAAAGTTATGGATGGTTTTAAAAATGCAGATGTGGAAGTTTGTGAAGTCAGTCCTTCATCAGTGATTAATTATTTGAAGAAGATAACACTGAATGATCCCTCACAAACTGCTGATGATTTACCATTACCTGTCAGTCAGACTTTGATTAAAGATGCACCAAGTTGCTCAAAGCTCCTGAAATTGTGCCTATCAAACGACACAACATCTAGCTCAGCTGACCTTAATGGGCTACCTCTCCTCCTCACTCATGATCAGGTGTTGAGAAAGTTCAGCTCTGACTCTCCAAAGCTAATCACAAAGTTTGCCAGTATTTTTCAGGGATATGAGTCAGAGTTTGCAAAATATAGTGTAAATAATGAACATATCAAAACTCTTGAAAGTGGAAAATACATTGAGAAATTAACCATCCCAGTTGCAGCAAAGTTCTTGAAACCAGTACTTCAGCAAAGGATCCTGGAAGCAGTGCCTCAAGAAAGAAATGGGCTTTATAGAGCGGACAAAGAGATGATCGCATGGTTGAAAAAAATTTGGACGTTTTTTGATGATCAAAACAAAACCTATTCTCTGCTTGATGCAAGAAATCGTACCTTTGATGAAATAAAACAACACTTTGACAGTCCTATTTTGCCTGTAATTTGTCGAAAGGGTGCACATTTCCTACAATCAGTTAACAACCTACGGAGTGTTGTACCAGAAAATGGAGCACCAATTTCTTCCATTCTCTTCAAACTTGGACTTGTGAGATTGGACTATGATTTTTTCAGTGGTTTTTTTCAGTTTGTTCACCAATCTTTGGAACCAGAACTCTTGAACATTCAAGATCACTTTTGTGTTTTGGAGGAGTTGAATCGGGTTCCTCATTCACAGTTTGAGGTGCTTTCTGCTGATCAAGCCGACGAGCTTCAACGCTTCCTACAATGTGGCATCACGAAGGAACATCAAAGGATGTTCATGTCATTGCCCTTATTTGAGACAACATCTGGAAAACGAAGACCAATTGATTCACAAAAAAATGTATTCATTCTCAGAACTGAGTTTCAAGCAAAGTTTCCCGACTTGTACATGTTTGATGAGAGGAATAGTATTTTCCTGAAGGACAGTCATGTAAACAAAGGTTTGTCAGAAGGTTTCGACATTCCTGTTTTAGGGGACTTGCAGTACTGTATGAAATTCATGCTTCCTTTTGTAGTAGAGTTCAAGGAGACCAAGCTACTTGATTTACTAAGACTACTAGTGGAGCTGAGACAAAAAGCTGAGTATAAAGATCATCAACACAGAATTGCTTCAAGTTTGATGGATGTCAGATTTATTCGGGACATCCATGGCTGTCTTCAGATGGCCTCACATTTCTATGATGACAGTGTAAACCTTTACAAGGTTATGGTGCCCGAAGAAAAGTTTGTTCCAGAGGCATTTTGGAAAAAGTTTGAAAATGCACATGGAGCAAAAAGCCTTCTAAAAGAAATTGGACTGAAACATGAAGTATCAGAGGAGGAGATCATTGCATTTGCTGTTCAAATTGAAACTGACGCTAGAGGTAGCACTGAGCTAAATGTTCTTAAACACAGATCATCAACATTGTTCGAAATTGTTTTGCAGAAGTGTACTGAGAACAAATCTAAACTGATGCACAGAATAGCAACTGTAAAATTCATATTCCCTGTGAAGACTTCTTTGAATCTTTGTGTTTACCACAAAGCTTTTGCTCAAGAAAGAGATGTTGTTGCTATTAAAGGATCAATGTTGGAAAAAGACTCTGGTCACCAATATCTCATATGGACCACTATGCCTATACTGCCCTCAAGAAACTGCTCAATCACACACCTAGATGCCTTGAAGTGTGGGGGAGCTTTTGATAAACCACCTTCAGAACAAGTCATGCAAAACCTGAAAAACATCTGCAGATCTCCATGCATCACTGAAGATTTAGTACGAACAAGAGCTGAAGTGTTGAGCACCTCTTATGCGTACCTACAGTCTGTGACTTTCGATGCTTCTGTTTTGAATGACCTACCTCTCATTCTCACTGAAAATAACACCAACCTTGTGAAAGCTAGTCAAGCTGTTCTTTCACTTCCAAATCATAATGACTTTCGGCCATACTTATTCCCTATTGAAGGAAACCACGCAGTGTATGCAAAATTCTTCAGGAAGATCGGGGTTGAAGAGATGCCTACAGTTTCACAGTTGCTTACTGTGCTCCAGGAAATCTACACAGAGTGTTGTGACAAGACAACACTTCAGCCAAACCAGCAGGCAACAGTGCAGCGTGTTGTGGAGCAGCTTTTCTGTTTGATGAAAGAAAAAACAAAAGAAAATCACTTTCTTAACAAAACACTCTATCTACCATCAACAGATGGTAAACTTTATGGGTCCAGCACTTTGTATTTCAATGACACTGCCTTTCAGACTAAAAGACTGGTGAATCCACTGAAAACAAAGTTGAACATGCTTGAGAACCTAAACCATTGTCACCTGGGAAATGACCACTATGAACATTTAAAACTATTACAGTTGCTTCCTCAGAAAATCCGCCCCCAGTTCCTCTCTCAGGTAATTTCTGAGAACTTGGTCGGTGCTTGTGCAGAACGCTGTCATTGTGGAAATGAATGTGAATTTAGTGGCTGGTTTGAAAAGCACTTGTCTTCCCGTGTGTTTCGCCATGGTCTTATTTGTTTGATCAGAGAACAGAGCAATGGTACAATTTCCCAAAGTGATGCTGCATGCATGTGGAAGAGCGTATTTGGTAAAATTCAAATAATCTGTTGCAGAACTCTCCAAACTGAACTTTTTTTACACCACACGCCACTGGAAGGTACCCAGACAGAAACACAGGTTTATGTGAAAAAGCAGCAAAGTGGGTGTATCTTCTATTTGAAACACAATGATAATATGGATCTCAAAGAAATGTATGAAGTCAACATGTGTCTCAGTAAAGAAATCCTTAATCTCCTTAACAACACTCTGAACCCCTTGACTCTACTAGTTCTCGGGCAGCTTTTGTTGTGTGAAAACATGGACGATGTTGAAAAAACATTGGAGCAACATGGAATCCATAATAATGTGAGGGAAGAAGAAGGATTTGGTGTTCGTCCACAGCCTGGGAGTCGTATCCCAGAAGAATGGCATGACTCCCTTGACATGAATCCTCTCAACAGTTTTGAAAAAGATGAGTATGTTGGCTTCAGAAGGGATGATTTGAAAAGTGAATATTTTTTTGCTATCATTGTTGAATGTCTGGATGGGTTATCAGGAGGGACCAGAGGAAATCCTGCAAGATATAAAATCCAGATTGGCAGTGATGAGTTCATTGAAGTAAGCTCCTTTGACCTTTATCAGTTTAAGAGAGAAAGAAGGTCAGCTCCAATGACAGATGCCACCTGCACCAAAATAGACATTTTGCCAGAGTTTGTGTCCTCACAAAAGAAGCCCATACCACAGACTTTGGAGGAGGTTAAAAGAGAGATTGACCAGTGTCTTAAAGAAATCTGGAATATGCCACATGAAGAGAAATGTAAGGCTATTAGACGCCTTTACCTAAGGTGGCATCCTGACAAGAACTTGGACAACCCAGGCCTTGCCAATGAAGCTTTCAAATATCTAAAGAACAAAATAGAGGAGCTGCAGCAAGGGAAGGCTGCACACAATGGATGGTCCAGTTGGAACAACTTCAGAGCTTACTGGCCCAGATGGAACGCTGAGGCCCAGCGTCACAGGACGGGACGAGAGCGTTTCTTTCAGAACAGGTCTAGTCAGCAATATAACTTTTGGTCATACTACAGAGAAACACCAAAGCCAGACAGAGAGGAAGCTAAGCGCTGGTATAGGCAAGCACAGTGTGACCTCAGTGCTGCTCAGAGAGAAACTGAATACAAAGGGAGTCCAGAGTGGTGCCTGTTTAAAGTGCATCAGGCAGTGGAAAAAGCCCTGATAGCCACAGAATACAGGAAAAGTGGACAACATCCTGGGAGTTGCTCCATCACAAGCCTCGCTCAACAGATTTCTGGCTACAGTACCCACCTCGGTAACTTACCCAGTGCTGTATCCCAACTCAGGACACTTGGCGTCGATGCCAAGAAAACTCAGTACCCAAACTGGCACCCGTCACCCAGCATACCACATGAACAGTTCAAATCTGAAGATGCCAGAAAGGCAGTGAACACTGCAGCAGATATACTAATGAAACTGGGAAACTATATCACTAAATGAATTGATGATTGTCTATTAGTTTAAGAAAGTGCATGTGGAGATGACATCTTAATCACTTATTCTTTCTGATCTTATTACTGAATAATGTAAAATGTTTATATAAACGGTAACTTATTCTAATTCTGGGTTAACAGTTCTTTCCCTAATTCACTCTTATTCTTACTTAGTGTGTTATATCTATTGACAGCAAATCGCTCAACCATTCTTTTATTTTATGTACTATTATACACTGATATTCTTTCTGATCTCAACAAAAAGCAATTAACACAATAAAAACCTTTAGTTTTTAGTGTTTGTACTGTGGTTTTCTTCATCAACAATCCTGCAGTAATAAAAGCAGTAAGATGTTACTGACAACTTTTCTTTAATTTTCCAAGAAAGGCTAAAAACTTAGGTATTGCCTTAGTTTAAAATTTGTATTTTTTTAAAAATAGACTATAGAATGAAGAGTTCCTGCTTTCAGTTTATGGAAAAGCCACTTTTCAAACCAGGATTATAAGCTTACCTTGTAGCTACACCCACTGGAAACTTTATCAGAAATACCTGCTTTAAAGTGCCACTGTTCAGGTGTACAGTTACAGACTGTAGCCCATTTATTGCTTCACAGTTTACCAAATGCTGTAAATGTAAATACCAGGTCCCTCTAGCCCATTCATCATTGAAAAGGGTCCACCATTGGACCACCGCTGGATATTATTTGGGTAATATTTACATGTAGCCCTTGTATTTGCCCAGTGGACAGTTCTCCGAACAACAATGACCCTAACATAGTAGTGAGGGTGGTGAGGGAACCAGCGAATCAGGCACAGCTGACGTACATTAGTCTTCGCCAGGTTGGTTCACCACTCAAAAGTATGCAGCCAAGAGTAAATCTGTGGGCAGAAACTAACCATTAAGAAAGAGCAGACTTTTTAAAGATTTGCAAATTTGATTTTAAAGATTTCCGCCATAGTTCCATCATCACTTGAGTGAACCTGAAAGCCATCAGTACGACCTCCAGAATCTGTCCAAAGTTGATTTTAACATTTGTTCTGTGAAAACATGTATGTACACAAAAGACAAGAGCAATTAAAATACTAATTATTCAACAACAAAATAAGACAATATTATGTTTGAAATCTAATGTTATAGGAGTTACAGGAGAAAGCTGGAGAAAAAGCTGCAGTAGAACAACACCAGGAAAGTGTGGAGGACCATGAAAACAATCAGTGGCTTCAAGTCCAGCAGGGACTCATTCAGACATTGAGAGGGCCTCAGGCCAGCATGTCCTCCAGCTCCAGCATAACCCTTACAGCACTCTGGTGACCTGGTGCCGATGCAGTCGGAAGGTTATGGGTTCAAATCCCAGGACTGCCAGTGGCACCACTTAGGTATCGTCCCCACACTGTGCTCCCTGGGCGCCATTGTCGCTTGCCCACTGCTTCTCTCAGGTGAATGGGTTAAATGCAGAGGACTCAAGTAATTTCCTCCAGGATTGACATGGCAGAAATACACCGTTTTAAAGTAAGTACACGTCTATATAGTTAGATAGTTAGAGCACTGGGAGCCAGGTGCTGGGAACCAGGCACCGGAGTCCCCAAAAATCCCCAAAGAATATCAGTCTGAGGCAGAGCACCTGTGCCTGTGCGAAGGTGTCCTCCCATTGCACGCGTCCTTGAGAATGAGACTGGTGCACATCAAATGTATCAAAACTAACCCCAAAATAAACCCATTCAACTGAACTGGATTGATGTAATTATTGGTGGAATTCTGTTAGGTGGGAAGGATCAATGCCTTCTGAGCCCTTTAAATTTTCCAGCTCAAACCCAGTTGAGGGAGCCTCTCCAGGGAACACAAAACTGTTATATTCTTCAGTAAAAGGCATCGCTGCATCTCTCTGACTTTGTTTGATTTCTTACTTTGAAGAAGTTTCAGACTTAGGCTCTCACTTCAGTTCGCCATGACAGGATCAATGTAGTATGTAAGATCAATCTTTTAAAAAACCAGTCACTCACCAAAATGCGGCTCTCCATTATATCTCTCCCCCTCTCCATCTCCATCTACTTTATGATCTCACCTGTTAGACCCACCACCCCCTCTCCTCCTGCCAATGACATCTCTGACAATCATAGATCGTCTATCACCATCACTGAGGACCAAGTGAGGTGGGAACTGTGCAGACTCCATACTGCTCATACACCATGTGCTGTGGAAAAGAGCATGCAGACCATGTGCACTCAGCTCACACTGCATGAAGGTTCTTTGAGAGCACCTTCAAGTCTCGATTAGAGATTTATTTTCATCCCAGCTATATACATATAGTATACAATGAGACGAAATATCGTCCTTCTGGACCATAGGTGCAACATATATACTGTTACATAATAAAATAAAATATGTAATTATAACAGTAATTAAAAAGATATAATTACAGCCACACTACGATATCAGAATCAGAATCAGAATCAGTGAAAAAGTTATGTAGTGCAGAGCAGGGCGTGGAGCAGACAGTTCAGTTTGGGAGGGGGCAGCATGATGTTCAGTAGCTGGACGCCTTGGGGGAAGAAGCTATTGCACAGTTGAACTCTCTTCAGCAGTGGGTTGTATGCTGAAGTGAGCATTACTGTAGTGTGGTCAGAAAGTCTGAGGTAGGGGCAGGAGGATGCCCTGTATGCTGATCTGGTGTTTGTGTAAACCATGTCCAGTATATTAGCTCCTCTGATTGGGAACTTGACATATTGGTGGAGTTTGGGCTGAACACTTTACATGATTAAAGTCCCAGGCAATAATGAAAAATCCCTATTTCGCTTCCAGGCTCTGATGGACAGACCTATTTAGGACCCGGAGTAGCCGCTGCATCCTATTTTCCACCCCCATGCTAGACCAGCACTAGCCAGGCCATGACTGGTGTGGATCAAGCCATCATCTACTCTGTAATAGTTGGATGTGTCAGGCATGGAGACAACTCAGAATATAGGATGACTGTGGAGAGTCCTGTTGGCTGGTGTGAGCTGAATCAGCTGCAGCTCGACATCAACAAGACCAAAGAACTGGTGTTGGAGCTGAGAAGGCCAAAGCAGGCAGTACGTCCTACACAGACTCTGATCTTTTAGAGGCTGCAACACCATGTTGCAGATGTTTAATGAGTCTGTAGTGGCCAGTGCTGTTTTCTGTGCTGTGCTGTGCTAAGGTGGCAGCAGGAAAGTGGCAGCAGACACCATGAGGCTGGTCAGGAAGGTGGTCTCAGTGGTAGATGAGAAACTCTACAACTTGGAAAGGAGAACATTGATTGACCATAGGCATGTGTGTGTATGAGTGAATGGTGTGTGTTTATAATTATTGTTTATAATACCAAAAAAAAAATCATGTTCGCGTTACCTAAATCCACTTCTAAATCTGAACAGAAACACTCTTTTCCCAAAAGGCAGATGAGTACAAAGTTGCCTCTTTTAAAAACTGACAACAGTGTACACTACAAAACTTTTCCAGCCATCTCGAAATGAATCGAAACCTTCTTCTAAAAAAATTCTTCTAATTATCCTCTAGAGTTATCGATAACAACACCAGTAACAAATTACCCAAACCTGGCCCGGACCATAGAACATAACTATAAACCTATTCTTGTAGACTCAAAATGATCTGAAACGCAAATAGGTTCTCAGAGTTAAACCTCTAGCCAGAACTTCACTGGTCCCATTCCAGTGTATATATACATTTTCCTATATTTGAATCCAAAGCATGAAGGTTGACACCTGTTGAAACAAACAGCCCTTTCTCTCTGATGTGAACACACAGATAGGTCACAGGGTGGAAGTGGTGGGTATACAGACAACATCTCTGTGTGCACTCTGCTTTGCCACTGAGGACTGAAGGGCTAGTGTGTCTGTTTTGAGATTTGTCAGATATTTTCAGTTCTGAACATCATGGTGAGAAAGAGTTTCGCTTTGAGGTTCTCTCCGTCGAAGTGGAGCCATTTAAGCACACTTGACATGTAAGTAGTCTGCATACACCTAAAGTCATGTTTATTCATGAATAACATGTAATGCTATTATTATGGATTTAAATGGACTCTCAAGTAATGTCACACAGCAGCCACTTGTTGATCCATGACTGCTATTTTTCACTAAACATGTACCAAAACTATTGTAATACATTTAAAAAGTGAAACGTTCTATCATTATATTTTTTAGCTTGCATGAAGCATTTGTTCTGTTTGTGTAGTGTTTGCTAAAGTCAGTCAGTACAAGTTGTGTGTAATGATGGCTGCGATTTTACACCACCGAGGAAATTTGTATTTGTATATGTTGCCTGCTTTATTTATCTTATTTTTTTCTTGCAGTGAAACGGATCAGTCTAGCACTTAAAACTCCCAGCGGCAGACAATGTGAAAGTCGAGCTTTGGACTGGGACTAAAACGGGCCTGGACTTTCTTCAGAGGTCTGCCTCTCAGCCGTGGTCCTGGGTGGGGAGGGGGGGGGTGCGGGGCGTAGGTGGGGGGGGAGGGGGGGGTTGGTATGCACAGAGGTCTGCATCTCGCGCGAGAAATGCAGGCCGACGGCTGTTCTGGACTTTTCCAGAACGTACAGATTGCCAGTCCGCCCCTGGCTCATGGTCGCCACCAGGGATTGGGATGAAGCTGTGTTGGTCCAGTAAGAGTAAAATGTTTGTTTCTTTGAGTTTTTTTCCTCAGCCTGTTATAGAGCTTGTACTGACTCTAACAGAGCAGGAGAATAAAAAAGGACAAATATATGTCAACACAAAATAACATGTTTATTTATGGTACAAAATAAATCTCTATATGTCATCCTAGATGTGTAGGATGTTGTCTTGATTTCATTTCAATATCACGTTCGATATCATGTTGCTGCCAACGTCTACATAAAAGTATTCAACTTTCAGAACTCAAACATTAATAGTACCATATTTAGTTTTGCACAAGACCTCATAAAAGGTGTAAATACAGAACAAACAAAAATGTTTAACAATGTATATATAGTTTCTATTGCTCTCAAAAAGATGCCCACACAAGTTCATAATTCTCCCTATTATTGCTTTAAGCCAATTTAGTTACTGAATTTCACACAAATAGTGCTGAACCCATTGGAGTAAAGGTGTATACCTGACATTTATCCAGAAAAACACGTTTGCCATTTTTTTATTAGGCAGTGGATGCAACCATCATAGTACTCAGATCCGTGATTGAACTACGTTTGGATTCAGGCCAAATGTAACAGCTCCTTTCACAACAGCCAAATCAGCATCCACAGGGCAGAGCATCTTATACTTTGACCCAAACTTCTCCTTGACGAAACTATTCACATAAGGACTCAGAGCAAAGCCTCCAACTAAGAAGATGCATGAGATGTTCTGGTTGCATTTCTCCAATATTTCTTCCATCAGCCTTTCTATGCCTCTGACACTGTCGTCATGTAGGGATCTAAGCTTTGCCCCTGACAGTAGTATTGCACCACTTTCCCAGTCAGCATCACTGTTTCCTGTAAAGTACGCTTCTATGTCTTGTACCTTCCTTGCTAGCTCTTGTAAATTATAAGGACAGTTTATCAACACATCTCCCTCGTAACGTTTACAGATCGAAAACTCATACATTAATTTCTTCAGCTCACTGGGATGCTTTTCCTCAAACTCATCAAATACTTCTTCAGAGAAGATCTCTCTGAGGAACGATCTGAAGTTCCTGTCCACCATCTGGCCACCGAGGCTATTTCCCGATACCCTGTGCAGCTCCTTTAGACGACCTTCCTCTGCCACCTCATGCACCGTGATGTCAATTGTTCCACCTAAAAAGAGACAGCATAAAGTTAAAATCCAGCTAAAACAAGAGAAACTACTCTACTGGAGCAACACCATTATACAGCTACAGCTTATTCAAAAAGCTGCAGCTAGAATTCTAACTAAATCCAACAGTAGACAACACATTACTCCAATCCTCAGATCCTTAAACTGGCCTCCAATCAGATATAGAATTTAGTTGAAAATATTGGGTTATTTTCTAATGATTTTGACCCAAAGTATTTCCCTGTTGGCCGGAGCTGGTCAGCTAATGGAGCCCAAATCTGCAACTAAACAGGGTGAAATGGCATTTTGTTATTTTGCTGCCCCCTGTTGGAACCAGGTCCCCATAGAGGGCAGGTCTGCCCAGACTGTTGATAGTTTTAAAAAGAGATTTAAAACTGACATGTTTTCTGCTTCCAGTCAACCAGTAATACTTGCACAAAAAAAACATGCACTTTTATCTTTAGCCTTGTATATTGCTTAATTTACCTTTGTTTTACTTTTTAAAAATAATCTTAAATCCTACTTTTTCTATGTTTTATATGGCTACCTTTATGATTTAGTTTTCTTTTAATGCTTTAATGCTTATTTTTTCTCTGTAAAGCACAATTAATGATCCCTGTATGTAATAATGTGCTACACAAATGAAAGCAGATATTGCTGAAGTATAACTGCAATGTCTCATCAGTGGCCACTAGAGGCCGCCCTTTTCAGTTCTTTTGTTTGAGTTTTGTTTTGGGACTTTTATTTTGAATGCCTGAGCACACGTTCTTGTTTGTTTACATTATGTGTTTCAACTGACCTTGTGCTCAGGGATGATGAGGTTTAAGTTTCTTTTGGATTGTGGAGTTGGAGTTTTTGTATTTAAGTTTGTTTGTGGTGGACCTTAGTGTCGGTCCACCGTCATGCTGGCTTTAAGTGCGTGTGATCTCCTTTCTCCATTTGAGTTTGTTTCTGGCCCTCGTACCTTTTGCTTTTTTTTAAAATAAGAGTATTACAGAATGGAAGTCTGCCTTTGCGCCTGCCCTCATTCTGGAGACAGGGGGAAACGTGACAATAACTACACTTCTGTTAGAGTACAGTACAAGTTAGAACTGTTGGGAAATCTGCTCAACCCTTAAAATTGTAATTTATTCTTAAAAATAATAAATTATTTTATCCACAAACCTTTCAAAACAATGTTATCATGTAAGCTTAAGAGAACCCACAACTGCATACAGTTCCTCACTTCTCATATTTTCAACAGCTCAGGAACAATGACTGACATTCTCTCGTTCTGTATTATACATCTAGCAGGACTTTTTATTAGCTTAATATAAAGTACACAGTACCCATCTCCTTCAGTCTATCAGTAGTACAGTAACTAAAATGACTGTAAAATGCATTTGAAAAGCAAATTTAACATCTTTGTACCTCCACAGTCTACCACCATGTACTTTGTTCCTGAGGTTTGTTCTATTGCCTCTGCTTCTTGAAGATCTCCTTCCATGAAGCCTTCATTTGGAAGCTGTTTACACCACACAGATGCAGCTTCTGGTTCCAGAGCCACGATCAGTCTTTCAGGCTGTGATTCTGTCACCAGACCAGCCTAAACACCAGCATTTACACAACACCTTTCATACTCTGGGCTAATGTTGCAAACATTTCTGTAGAATTACGTTTGTTTTGAGGTAAATAATGAATTTAAAGTGAGAAAGTGCATGTCACTCACCTCTGTAGCTGCTTCTCTCATGAACTGCTTTGCTGCAACACTCCAAATGGCGGGAACTGTCAAAACCCACGTAGCATCATAGGCAGAGTACTTCTTTCCAGATGTGTGTTTTCCAATCATCTCCAGGGCATGATCTTTCATGAACCTTAGGCTCTCGGAAAACACTTTCATAGCTCTCATTTTTTTCCCACTTTTGGCAGTCATCAGAAAGTCTCTGTGCAACTCCTAAGAAATAAATACACACACAAAAACATAAATGTAATGTTACTGAGTAACGGCTGAGTGCTGAGTCTATAAAAATATACGCTTATAGAACATATATACACATCTAGAACATGTATAAAACATATAATAATACAAATATAAAACACATAATACAAATATACACATATAAAACATATAAACACATACAAATATAAAACATATAAACGCATATATGCACATATAAAACATATATACACATATAAAACAAATATTTTAGTATATTACAGTGATACATGTAAAAACATATATAAACATACAGAAAAACAAATACCTTTCCGAAGAGTTCCATTTTGAAGTTATCAAAGAGGTACTGATTCTTCGCCTCGTTTCTCCGTGTTTGTCTGCTGTAGGTCATAACTGCATCATAGCCAAACTTTAGAACATTTTCATCTTGACCGAACAAAATGCATGTAGGTGTTTTTGGGGTATTCAGACCGTGCTCTTCACCCCATTTTGGCTGTCGAATCTGTTTCGATTCTGCAAACTTGAAGCAGTACCCACTAAAAGCTGTGCCGAAATCTATAGCGATGAAAACGACAGAATCTGCCATTTTTCCGACAGCACAGAGAAGCCCCGGATAAGAGGCAGAGCAGTCAGTGAGGAGAGTGAAACCTGCACACCTTTTATAAGAACAGAGCCTACTTTCACTCTCCTCCCTCCAGCCCACAGCACAACTGGGCGTTTCTCAGGTATAAAAGGACAGGAGAGGTCTTCATTCCTTCACTTAACTTTCCAGTTTCTGACTTTTCAACTTGAAACTCTGCTCAGGTAAGCTTTTGGATTCAATTTTACATTTATTTATTGACATTAAACCAAAACTTCCCATATCTCTCTCTCTCTCCGTCACACACACACACACACACACACACACACACACACACACACACACACAC
>JBBJLS010000002.1:453069-467758 GCA_037577275.1 Bryconaethiops microstoma
AGTTTTCTGTCTGACTTTTCAGTTGTTCTGGGAAACATGGAGAAGCAGGAAGAGGGATTTTGAGTCCTTGAGTCAGTGGTGGGAAGTTGGCAAGACTCATCAGAGGGTTTTGTCAACAATATACAAGTCATTCTATAGTAACATTTAGGAGAGTCATTCGAGATTTAGAAAAAGAAATTGGGGATGTAGAAAGTAGTTTATTCACTGGTAGCAGCACAGACAACCACAGACTTCAGTTAAAAAAAACAGGAATTGGCTTCATTTCTGCAAGAGAGGGTTGAAGGGGTCCTGGTCAGGTCTCGCTTTGTGAGTGTGAGTGACATGGATGCTCCCACCTCTTTTTTTTTTTTACTTGGAGAAGTCAGTGTCTCCGACCAAGCAGATGGTCTGTCACCGTCTGCCTGACGGCTCAGTGTCAACGGAACCGGTGAGGTATGAGGGAGCTCGCTGTGGAGTTCTACACTGCGCTCTTCAGGAGGGAGGACTGCTCCAGAGAGTGCATGGACCAACTGCTGCAGGGGCTTCCTCAGCTGAACTCTGGGGACAGAGATGTCTTGGATACTGACGTCTCTTTGGAGGAACTTACTGCTGCTGTGGCTCAGGTGGCTCCTGGTCAGGCTCCTGGTCTGGATGGACTCCCTGCAGACTTTTATAAACATTTCTGGGGATGTTTGGGGGCTGACCTGTGGACGGTGCTGCAGGAGTCCTCTCAGAGAGGCATCTTACCAACGTCCTGCAGATATGCGTCGCTCTCGCTGTTGCCCAAGAGAGGAGACCTGGCTTTGCTGAAAAACTGGACACCAGTGGCTTTGTTATGCACTTACTATAAACTTACGTCCAAAGTACTTGCAAACAGACTTAAGCATGTTATGGGAATAATAATCCACTGTGACCATCATACTGTGGACCTGACAGAACCATCATTGACAATCTTTCTCTCATGAGAGACCTACTGGACTTCTGTAAGCTGTACAACATTGATCCTGGTATTATCTTATTAGATCAGGAGAAAGCTTTTGATAGAGTGGACCATGGTTTTCTTTTTTCCACTTGAAGAGGTTTTGGTTTTGGAGATGGTTTTGTTTCACTGTTGGGTTTGTTGTATAACGAAGCTTGTTGTCTGGTGAAGGTGCGAGAGGGGCTGAGCTGTCCAGTGCAGGTCCAGAGGGGCATTAGACAGGGATGTCCAATCTCTGTACAGCTGTACTCACGAGTGATGGCGCCTCTTCTGGCCAAGTTGAGATCTGGTCTGTCTGGGATCGTATTGCCACCATTGGTTGTTTCTGCCTATGCTGATGATGTTAATGTTTTTATTAGAAATCATCCTTACAGATGTTTTATATCTGTATGGGAAAACATCGTCAGCAAAGGTAAACTGGGGTGAAAGTGAGGATTTGCAGGTTGGGCAGTGGGTGGGAACAGAAGCACCAAAATTACCAGAGAACCTCAGCTGAGGACGGCATTGCTTGAAGGTGTTGGGTGTTTTTCTGGGGAATGAGGATTACCAGATGAAGAACTGGGAGGGTGTTATGGTGAAAGTGTGTGCCAGACTGTCTAAATGGACATGGTTGCTGCCTCAGCTTTCCTACAGAGGAAGAGTTTTAATTATCAATAACTTGGTTGCCTCGACACTTTGGCACAGACTGAAGACTCTACAGCCACCAAGGGGCCTGATCGAAGCCATCCAGAGGAAAACTGTCGAGTTCTTCTGGTCTGGGCATCACTGGCTAAGATCTGCGGTTTTGCACCTGCCAGTTCCTGAAGGGGGACAAGGACTAGTGGACATTGCAGCACGGGTCGGAGCTTTCAGGCTGCAGACGGCTCAGAGGCTCCTCTACGGCTTTGGTGTGCCGTGGATGGACACTGCACGTTTGTTGCTGAGGAAGGCGGGGCGTTTTGGTTACGATAAACACCTGTTCCTGCTCGAGCCTACCTCTGTGGATTTATCTGGACTGACTCCTTTTTTCCTGTCTGTTTTACAGGCGACGCAGGTTTTAATTTTTCATTGGAACGTGGAAGTGACGCCGGGAATGTGGCTGTTTGAGGAGCCTTTGTTCTTTAACAGCTTCATCACGTCTGAAGTTTTATCATCTGTCAGTCTCACAACTAAAATGAGAGAGGCTGGGTGTGTGAAGCTGGGTCGTCTTCATCTGGCAGACCTGCTTCAAATCCTACGGGCATTTGTCCAGGACAGCACTGTAGTGGACCAGAGGGACATGGAGTGCAAATATGTCTTTCCCTCCCTGGTTGTCTCTCCCACTGTGGGACAATGCGAAGGTGGGGACGACCTTCTGCTGTCCCTGAAGACCCTGCAGTTGGGAGAATATGAGACACTGAGTGGAAAAGCGGCCTATAACATCTGTGTGAAGGTGTCGAACTTGCGCTCCCTGGCAGGGCTGAAGGTGTCGGGGTGGACTGAGTTTTTTGGCAGGGGCTCTTCCCCGGGGGGCTGTTGACAGTCCCTGTACAAACCTCCTGTCGATAAATGGACGGGGGACCTCCAGTGGAGGATCGTACATGGGGCCATAGCTACAAACAGATATCTGGTATACCTCGATCCGAGCACAGGGGACGGCTGTCCTTTCTGTTTGAGAACTGAAACTCTGCACCATTTGTTTGTCCAGTGTCCCAGACTGTCTTCACTCTTTAGTCTTCTGCAGGGTTGGTTTCAGGGACTGGGGGAGCAGTTTTCTTTTTGTTTATTTATTTATGGTCCTCACTATTCTGTGGGGAAGAAATATGCCCATACTCTTATAAATCTTATCTCTGGTTTAGCGAAGTTGGCTGTTTGGAAGACCAGAAAACATCGAGTGCAGGGTCAGGGGTCACAGGACGTGGTTCAGGTGCTAAGGGGCCTGCTGGCAGCTCGGCTCAGGGTGGAATTTGGGTTTTATGACCTAACTCATCAGACAGAGGTTTTTGCGAAGGTCTGGGCCGTGAATGACATTTTATGTTCAGTTAAGGATAAAGTTCTGGTCTTGAATTTTTTACATTTTGGTTTTATTTTAGTTTGTGTTTCTCTCTTTTTTTTAATCTTTTTTTTTTCTTTTCTTTTTTTTCTTTTTTCCTCCTTCATTACGTTATGAATATTGAATAGAGCATTGGGAAAAGGAATGAACTGCAATAAAGGTTGTGGTTTGAAAAATTCTCTCTCTCTCTCTCTGTTCCTCTCTCTCCCTCTCTCTCTCTGTTCCTCTCTCTCTCTCTCTCTCTCTCTCTCTGTTTCTCTATTTTTTTCTTTCTCTCTCTCTCGCTCTCTCCTCTCTCTCTCTCTCTCTCTCTCTCTAGATGTTTATGTGAGTGAAAGCTCCTCCTCAGGGAGAGTGTGGCTTGTGTTGCTTTTAACATCTGAAGAGAGGCCTAATGGGTAAGCAAACACACTCATTACCCACACTGCCGGCCCAGAGGAGGTGTGTGTATGCCTGTGTGCTTATATATGACTACATGTTGGGCATTAACCAGCCTGTTTACTGCCTGTGGTGTTTGAGGTTGCACTCTTGCCTTGGGCACTTTAAGCTAGTTTCAGAAGTGAGTTACGCACTTACATAAAGTACATGAATAAAAAATAAATAAATGAATAAATTCCTTAAAGCAATGAAAAGTCTTGTTATACATTAAATGGCTGTTGTTGTGATAGTTATTAGAATAAAATGTACAAAGGATATACAAGTAATAATATTTTAGGGGTGTGAATATTTTTTAGAACAAAAAACTTTTAAATAACATAAGTTTACTTGCCATGGTTGCCTTAAACACACCTTGTTAACCTGGCAACTAACTAATGGGATTAGTGTGTCAGAGCATGTAAATGTGGTAGAGTGGTCTTATATTTTTATGTTGCTTTTACAGCAGTTTTTTTTTTCCAGAGCAACTTTACTAGAGCAACCAGAAATGCTGATCCAAACCACTGAGGCGACAGCACTAAGATGGACTTCCTAAGTACATAAGCAAGAATAAGGAGAGGAACCAGGACTCAGTAAAGGAACTCATCCTCCCCTGGCTTCACTGAATAAGGAATTTGCGATGAAGATTAAACAGAGGTGCTCCAGTGGAAACAGTGGAAAGATTCCTGAGATAGGCCAGTGACTAATGTTAGAAGTCAATCTGATTGTGTTAGACATACACAAATCAGCAAATTGTGGCCACCTTCCAGGCTCTGAGTTGGGCTCTTCTGACCTCTGTATGATCTACAAAACTGCTTTGCAGTCTTTTATGCACTGGTTCTGAAAGACAAGCATGAATAAACTCTTTGTTAGGCAAGTTGTCCTGAGACATAGGTATCATTACTGTTGGAAAAAAAAGCTTTAAGGCAAAAAGTTGTTTTATTCCATTTCAATTTTTCCATTTGTCTTTCAATTTTGACACAATGTAAACAGCTGTAAATAGCTCATATTTGATTTTTAAAGAAGAAAAAAAACAGAAAAAACTAAATATATGGTTTTATCCTGGCAGTAATTATATTATATCCTATATTAATATACCATTTAGTTTAATTTTAATTAGTATTATTGTTGTTTATTTATTTGTTGTTTAAAATGGCTGATTAGCCACAGTCTTTAGCATTAAGCATTAAAACAAAGATTCAGTAATGCTAAAGTTAGTGACAGTAAATTAAAAGGAGTAGCCACTGATTAGCATCTTGATGCCAGGTCTTTTTTTCTGTTTATTAGCAACATTACAATGTATCGTTGAACAATTCCTTTCACATACAGTATAGAAAAGAATCACCCCCTTCAAAATAATTTCAAAATAATCACATTTTATTGCTTTGTGGCCTGAAATGAACTCACACAAACACAAACAATTTTTAAGCTGTATTTACTCAGTGCAACTTATAAGATCTAAGTGAAAGATAGCTCAGAAAAATATTTAAAAAAAAAACAGAATCACTGAGATGGGTAAAGGATCGCCTGCCTACTTTATTGATCAGGTGTGACTAATCAGCTTCTCTATTGTATACCAAGCTGATTGGCTTCCACCTGTGATAAACTGTAATCATTCTAATTAATTCAAGATAAAAAGCTATTCCTGGAGCATTCCAGTGCTTGGTAGTACAAATGAAAGCAAACAGTCAACTATGAGTGGTAAGATCTCAGGGATCAAGTAGACAGGCACAAGTCAGTAGATGGATGCAAAAACAATTCAAAGGCTTTATCAATCCCTAGGGGCACAGTGAAGTCTATAATTAAGAAGTAGAAAGTGTTTGGTACCACTAGGACCCTCCCTGAATAAGGCCATCCCTCCAAACTGGATGGAAATTGGTCAGAGAGACTACCAAGAGGCCTATGGCATATTTGAAGCAATTACAGGAATTTTTGGCAAAGAGTGGTCATTGTGTGCTTGTGACAACAATATCACAAGTGTTCCACAAATGTGGCTTTAATAGGAGGGTTACAAGAAAAAAAACACTCCTCAAGAAAGCCCACTTTTAGTTTTGATTGAACATTTTAGTTTTGAAGATTCTGTTGCCATGGGTAAAAAGTTGTTAACACCTGGCATCTGGCAGGAAGCCAATACAGCTCACCATCCAAAGGAAACCATATCTACAATAAAGCATGGAAGTGTTGTGCAGGGGGTTTCCCTGCAGCAGGGACTATGGCACTTGTCAGGATAGAAGGAAAAACATCAAATTCTTGAGGAAGACCTGTTGCCCTCTGCCGAAAAGTTATCAGTGGAAAGAAGGTTCACCCTCCAACACGACAATGACCCAAATCAGACATCAAAACTGACCTCACAGTGGCTGAGGGAGGAAAAAGTGAATGTCCGAGCATGGCCTAGTCAGAGCCCAGGCTAAATGCCTATTGAAAATCTGTCCACCAATGGTCACCATCCAATTTGACTGAGCTTGAGCAGTTCTGTAAAGAAGAGTGGGCAAATACTGCACAGTCTATATGTGCAAAGTTGGACGAGAAGTAGTCCAACATTCAAGGCAGAAAGTAAAGCAAAATGTGGTTCCATTCAGTGATCTTTTATCCGTCTCAGTGATTGTGTTTTTTATTCTGTTATTACCATATCTTTCACTTGGTTAAGTTGGATTGAGTAAATACAACTGGAAATTTGTTTTGTGTGTGTGTGTATATGTGTGCGTGCGCACGCATGTGTGTCTTCATTTCAGGTTGCAAAGCAACAAAGTGTAAATATTATGAATGGGGTGGTTCTTTTCTATACCCATTGTATAGACCCACAGTATAAGTCCAAAGTTACACACTAAAATTTTAAAATGTGTTGTGCTTTATACTTGTATTTGCTCCAGTCACTTGATTTTCAGTGCACTGGATATGCCCGTGTGACTGCAGTTTCATAACAGGCTACTGGTAATATAGAACAAGACCATCAGATGTCTCAAGATGTTAAAGATCTGCCATCATCTTTTTGTAAGATGATGTTAGCCTTGATGCTAGTGATTATCTTTGTTGTACAACAGCACAAGCTCTAGTTGCTACGGCTACAAATCCATTGTAGTTATGAATGAATAAGGGAGAAGATAAATACTCTATGAAGATGGTTTATGATGAATGATTACAATGAAATTGTTATTGCTTAGATGACTGTCAAGTATGCACAATAGTTGCATGAAATGAAAACAAACAGCAAGTATGTTTTTCTTCTGTTAAGCTCTTGAGTGTATTGCATAATGTGTAGTATGTCTGCCATGGCAAATTTCCTTGATTTTGACTGATCCGGTAGTTTAGCCAGTCAACTTTTCTCATATTTAGTAAGGCCACTACACTTCAGGCGAAATCATGGCACACGGAGAAAGGAAAGGAAGTTTCAGCTATTGGTATGCAGCTCACGTTTAGTGTGAATTAATGACTGATCAACTGTGAAATATATTATAGTATAAATAAAAACGTTGTGTAAAGATAGTGGCATATTAACTGTAACCTTGTACTTCCTGTCACTCTGGGGTAACCTCTTCTCCTCGCATGCACACACGCACCACGGGTAGTCGAAGTGCATCATAAGGTTTCTTTTATTTTCAACAGAAATGAAAAAAGAACCAAAACAGGCATGAGAGCCAAACTCTAGAACTCTAGTTGACAATAACTGAAGGAGACAGGAGAAAACAAGGGCAATGACTGGGTTGACCAACAACAGAAAGCTAAACACAAAACCCTTAAATAACAAAACACAAACACAAAGCACCAATGAGAAAACCCCAACAATTAAACTCTAAATACACCCAGGTGAAACTAATAAACACTAGAAAACAAAACCCCTAGTGGCCACCCACCGTCATAAACCCCCAGCCCTGACACTGTTCTTAATTTCCAGAATTAAATCTTTAACTTTATTACAGACTCTTTCATTATTAAATAAATCTGAATCAAATATCCAATATCCCTTAGTCCTTGAAGTGTTGTAAATTGGTTTGAATAATAGTGAAATGGCACAATGGTCTGTCAAAGGTGCAGAAATAGCGCCGTCTTTAACAAATAACATAAAGTTACCTGAAATAAGCCAATAATCAATTCTTGATTTGCTGGAGGCATTGGGTCTTAGCCAAGAGAACTGCCTGAGGTTAGGATTGAGATATCTCCAAGCATCTATCAATTTAAGACTAGTGCAGAAGTGTGAGACCAAAGAATTTGGTTGAGAAATTAAGCTTTCGGGAGGATATCTATCAAGTGTCTCGTCTGATACCACATTAAAATCTCCACATACAACAATATTATCTGTAGGGTATGTTCTCTTTAAATCAGAGATTACAGAAGAGACCTCTTTAAGTAAATTTAGGTTCAGTTTAGAATTATTGTGGCCATATACATTAACCAAAATGAAGTTAGTTCCAGAAGTGAATTTCTCATCTCTAGACACTTTTGCAGTCTTTAATTTCAGCGGCATTGAACTCAACAGCCTTGGAAATCTCTGCAATCATGACATTGTTCCTTCGCATCTGATTCAGCATTTCTTCTAGTTTTTTATCTTGTGAGTCAAATCGAGCCGTCAATGAAGCTACGGCTTGCAGAAGCATTGAATTGGTGATATCTGTCACGGGGAAGACACGAACGACTGGTAAATGCCCAGTTGTGGCGTGAGGGAAGAGCCCAATCGCGGATACACATGAGAGAGCGGGTTGCTCATGCAGTTAGTATAAGAACGCTCCGTTAAGGAGTAGGGATTCCCACCAAAGGAAACCGCGTTCTCACACGTACACAGAGAGGTATGAAGGGAGGGGGTAAGCTCGAGGAACTTAAAGTACTCACGGTACCGTGGAGTTGAGGAGGGTAGTGACACGTGGTTGGGCATGGAAGCTCAATGTCTGTGTACTGACATACCTGTTCTTCCGACCTTTATACCTGGCGTGACGTCACTTCCGAACCCGATTGACGTCACGTGACCTGGTGCGTGTGACAGTACCCACCCCTCCAGGACCGTCTCCCGACATTAACAGACCAGCTATGATGATTTTATTATTAGGAGACCATAGATGTTCTCCGATCTGTAATTGTCAAATTTGCATATCTAAAATAAAACCCAACTTCATCTTCTCTCTTTAAAACAAGTGGAGGAGTGAAAGACAGAAGGGCTACAATTACTCTCCTCACTCACACGTGTCCATCTTTATGTTCAGGCTTCACATTGACGGTTAAGGTTCTGACCCACCCTCAGTATCAGGATGTAGTCTGGAGCATCTTATTAAGATCTTATATTTATGCTGAATATTTTCTGTTGAACTTTCTACATCTCAGAAAGTTCAACAGAAAATAACTTTCGAGTAGTGTCTTGTTTATTTTTAAAACCTCAGATGGCAGCTCAGCACAAAGAACAGTAAAGTAAATTTAAAAAGTGAGTCACTTGCAAGTTAACAGAAGTATGTTGAAACATCTGCTACTAATATTTGTGAAGAACAGTTTGTTATAAAGAGCGCCAGTTAATAAAGTTTATTTTCTGGTATCACCTCATTGTATTTATTTACTTATTGAAAAGTTTAAGGATTAAGAACATGGGTTGTGTGTCTTTAATCCAAGGCTTTACAGTCATGGTTTACTCTGCCGCAGCTGAAATGGATTCGAATGGTTTTGCGTTCTGCTGTATATTCGACGTTCCACTTAATGCTCTCCAGGGACGCCTCCACAGAATGGAGGACAGCAGAGAGACAGATGAATGAGAGAACACAACAGAGTAGAGTCCACTCCTCCACAAACGGAGAGAAACTCTCCCAGAGGAAGAGGGAGATGTGGAGGAAAACAGAGAACCAAGAGAAGAACCGACTGGTGATGAGCGTCTTCCACATACCGACTGCAGAGAGAACGAAGAATGACAGGAGAAGAGATGGAGATACAGACAGTGGAGGAATAGGGTCTGATTTAAGAACACACACACAAACAAAACGCACACACACACACAACCAAAAAAACCCAACAAAAAACAAAAAACCCACATTCACATACACACAAACAGCACAGACATACACATACTAAACAAAAAAGACACGTTTGTCTTTTGTTCATATTCACATAAACAAGACACACAAAAAAACACAAAAAAGCCACACATTCATACATTAAAGAAAAATTAAACACATGCAAACAAAACAAACATCAAAAAACTCCAAAAACAAACATTACACACACACAAATGTGTTCACATAAATAAGACACACACAAACAACACAAAAAGCCACACACATGCAGACACAAAAAGGAAGAAACACACACAAAACAAACACAATCACACAAGCACAGACATACACATACACAAAACACATAAAACACAAAAAGCCACACACACACAAACACACACACACAAAACCCCCAAAAAACAACACAGACATACACATACAAAACAAAAGACACATACATAACAAATAACACAAAAAAGCCACACACACACACACACACACACACACACATTCTCCTGAAGATCTTCCCCACAGGAGAAGAGTGAGGATCGCCTGAAAAGCCCAGTGAGGAAAACAGACCTGCAGAATGTTCCTCTGGAGCCTCTTCTTTCCACTCCACACATTTTCACCCTTTTCTACTGAACGACAAACACACACACCTTCGTCCAACACGTTACTTCACACCACAGTTCACAGTCTCAGGCCAGGCTTGTTTCGTCGGTCCTCAGGGGGTGAAAGATGTGTTCACAGTTTAGGTTTTGTTTTGGCTTATATCTCCGGTTCTCCAGGAGCTCGCAGGGCGACCGAGGTCAAACTAACCGTGTTGGTCCGGTCACTTATCACCAGAGATTTCAAGCAGGCTTCCAAAACGCAACTTCTTCAGAAGTTGAAACGTAGCTGTCAAGGACTAGGGATGGTTACCACTGGTCTCCAAAGTCGTTTTTACTCTCAAAGGGTTCTTCAAAAGGTTCTTTGCTAAATGGTTCTGTATAGAAACAAGTAAACTCAAAATAACAAGTTTAGCATTCAGATGGTTCTGAGTGTTTACAGCAGAACCGTTTATTGAGTGTAGGTTCTGTACGACGTTCCTGTTCTCCTGTGATGGAAGCAAGGCAGCTGTGCCTCACACCACCATGCCAGTGCCGCTCCTGTACCAAGAATGCCCCACCCACCCAATACGTGGTCAGTGGTGGTCCTGTGGTGGTCCAGGTGAAGGGGTGATAAAGCGTGCACAGTGATCTCCTGCATGAACAACATGAGCCGCGTTCCATTAAAATCAGGTTATTTATTAAGAAATCATGTTAACATAAGACAAAAAGCCACTTCAGCCAAAACGAGTCGACAGGGCGGTCTTTGAGGAAACCACGGCAACAACATTCACACCTGCATGTGCTTTACAGTCCTGTGGGCAAAACCAGTCGCTGCATCACTGTCAGAATAACAAAAAGAGAATGATAATAATAATAATAATGGTGAGTTTATTCGTGTCGATTCGTATTCACTCAAGAAAGGAAAGGTAAAATGGGGCCAGAAGACTTCTTCTGCAGAAACCATTCATAGAGTAATAACTTACACAGATTCTGTACATAATTACAGCAGGCTGACGTTCCACACACTAATGGTTGAGCGCACACACACAAACACACACACACACACACACACACACACACACACCAAACGAGGGGATCTCAACACAGCGCTGGCCTCCTTGTTAAACAGTGAATCAGTGTGAGGAACTTCAGAATGAACCCTCACCCCCAGCGCTCTAGAGGTGCTCTGAAGGAGATGAGGAGCTGGGAGAAGGTCCAGGCTTTCTTCTCCGTCACTAAAGCTCAGGAACAATCATGTCTCTGGAAAACGCCTCCCCCCTCCTCATACATTCATCTAAGAGGCATGAGCTCATCCAGGTGTGAGCAAAACTGTCGTATTACAGGGAACAGAAACCGAGATCCAGACACAAATTTACTTGTAGTGGTTTAAAAAAAACATCGGTGTGGAGGATCAGGTCATTAAAGAGATCTGGACCATAACAGTGGGAGAGAAACCATCGGTCCACAGGCAAGTGGACATGTTTAAGGCTTTCACTGAAACACTCACAGATTCTTACCCACAACACACACGGCTCTCGAACTCCGTCTTCTTTTCAGGACCTTAATGACCAAACGGGACTGAGTCTGAAACCTAAACCTTCTGACCTCATTAGTTTGTGTTTCTGCTCTGATTCGTCACCGTTCATCACGTTATATGAAGACTATACTCCTCCTCTATGAAACTGCAATGACTTTAGCCCTGCCTGAAGTGCTGATGATGTCACCGTGCACTAGTGGGTGGGGTGGGGTGGGGTGGGGTGGGGTGGGGGGTCATTTTAATCAATATCATGTTTCAAGCCTCCTGTTTTCTTTAGATTTTACTTTTTTGTGTCGTTCTTTCCAGCTATTCTTCATAATGTGTGAGTTCCTCATGATGAACAGACTAACAGACCAGGTCCGAATTTGCAAATCTGTTACATTAATATATTAAAGAACAGATTTTCCATCCTCTGGTAAACGTACAATTTTCACAGTATTTTTTGGAGAAAAGTTTTGTTATTACATCTACAACATTTTTAACTAATTATAATTATGCAGTACCACAAAGATGTTCAGAGTGAAATCACAACTGTTCACACTGGGTGGTGAATGGAACCAGATGTCAGCCCCCAAAAAATCTCCCTCACAAAAAGTTATTTTATGAAATGGTTATAGTTGCATCACCTGACAACTGAGACGTAGTTCTACCAGAGTTCTGAGATTTCCTAAAACTTAACCATGGTGGAGGGATAGAGAATAAAACGGCTGGATTTGTGTTGGAGACTTCTGGTTTACTTCACCTCCACTGTGAAGAATTCAGAGTCTCAATAATGAAGCATTTCACACATTTCACTCTGAACCCGCTCGGTTTAAAATTTTGGGTGTAATTCCAACTTTCGGTGCTGTTACATTTAAATGCTTGCGATTTCTTGCTTCCTCTAAGTGTGAGTAAGTCTGGGCAGCTCTCACAGCGCATCTGTACACGTGTGTGTGTGTGTGTGTGTGTGTGTGTGTGTGTGTGTATGTGTGTGTGTGTGTGTGTGTGTGCGCGCGCGTTAAGCTGATATTCAGGTCATGATCATAAAAGGAGACTAAAAATAAAGATAGTGTCAGTCAGTCAGTCCTTCGCCCTGATGAAATGAGGAGACACAGTTTTTGTGTTCGAGTCTTTTTTAACCGTCTTCCTTTGAGAAGACAAAAATAAGAAACAAACAAACAAACAAACAAACAAACAAACAAGCTGCATAGCTCCGTCACCGACTACGCCCGCTCCGTAAAGAGGAAAGTCCACCCTCTCGGTCACTCGGTTCTTCCCTCTGTGCAAATTCTCTCTTGCTGCGCTGCACAAAATGCCATCATGGTGAGTGAAAGCTCCTTAAATGCAGGCAAACGTTTCTCATTAGAATTGTGCAGATTAAATTATTCAGCCTATTTCTACACATTCTGTCGTTTTTTTGGGAAACGATTTCACTGCACTTGTATTCCTTCCCAAAAGAAGCAGTTCAGTGACATTTTACCGGATTAATGTCTTTAAAATTAGTAAAAACACGAAGAAACACGTTGAATAATCTTATAAAATCAAATGAGTCTCATGACGGGAGACAGACGTATCGCCTGCATTTAAGATGCGCTCGCTTGTCAAAATGTGGCATTTTTGCAGTGTTTTTGGCGGCTGCTCCTAATTCACATGTTGTAAGCCACGTAAATGGGGTCCAGCTGGTCTGCCAGGAAGCCGTCCCGCAGGTGCATGCGCTGCTTTTCTCCGCGGGAGTTGATGGGAATGACCCCGGGGTCGACCACCACCACCACCCCGACAATCAGAAAGTGCTCCTCCAGGACCACGTTGGTTACCAAGGCGACGAGGTCCAGGGCCTCCTGCTCCGAACCCTCCAGCTCCACCACCACCACCAGCAGGTTCGTCCATGTAAACACGGCGCTGTGAGGGGGGAAGGAGAAGTGAACGGGTGAAGAGACAAAAGGAGCTTATATCCAACACACACACACACACACACATACATCCAAATACCATGGACTGATTAGAGGAAGTTTATTTCGTGTGCAATATTTCTCTTGTATGCAATTTTTCTGATACAATGTATGTTCAATTTGTTCTGGTGCATTATTACTCTTTCTGGCACATTATTACTGTTTCTGGCACATTATTACTGTTTTTGGCACGTTATTAATGTTTCTGGTGCATTATTATTACATATTTATGTACATATACTCATACATATATTCAATGTGTACATAAACATATAGGTTTACATATACATATACATTTTTTGCATACATGAATGTCCATATTTATATTTTTTATTTTTTGCACAGTGTACTTTTTATACTGTACTGTTGTATTATTGTTTTTGTTCTATTGTTTTTGCTGCTCTGACCTTTGTTCTGTCCACTTTCTGCCATAACAATGCAAATGTCCCACTTTTGGGACTAATAAAGGTTTATTTGATCTTATCAGAAGTGCCCAAAATATACAAAATCATCAATAATAAGACAAAAACAGATTATCCAAATTTTACATTCCACCTTTACTCTTCTATCTTCAATAGAAGATGCTTAAAATTTCAATAAGAATAATTTAAATTCAATAATTTAAAGGAAAACAGAAAACCACAATAACAAAATGCACCATTTAAGGCCATTATTTCAGTAAGAAACTGCACCATATTCTATTTCATCTTAAATGGCGTCTTGACCAGCTGTAACCAGTCAGGTGTGATCAGCCTGACCAAGTAGCCCAGTAAGCCTGACCAGCATCACCAGCAATGACCAGCCAGATCACTAAACCTGGCCAGGCAGAACCAGTCTGACCGGTAGAGCTGCACAATACGAACGAAATATCATTATTACGATTTTACTGCTACATGTTGCAATTGTGATACTTTTCACAATATTTGTTGCTCCAGTGCTAAAACTAATAAGGCTTCAGACAGAGAGAGAGAGAGAGAGAGAGAGAGAGAGAGAGAGAGAGAGAGAGAGAGACACACACACACAGAGACAGAGAGAGACAGAGAAAGAGAGAGATGAAGGAGTTTATACCACTCTGCGATGCTCTTGTGTGCCCTGATGACGGACGTCTCGATGTCTATGGGGTGATAGCGCATCCCCCTGAGCTCCAACGTCTCGTCTAGAGAGCCCACTACATATAGAGCATCATGACGTTCTGAAGAAACACATGTGTATTCGCACACACACACACACACACACACACACACACACACACACACACACACACACACACACACACACACACACACAC
>JBBJLS010000002.1:481953-495160 GCA_037577275.1 Bryconaethiops microstoma
CACACACACACACACACACACACACACACACACACACACACACACACACACACACACGCACACACACACACAAACAAACACTTTTGCCAGTGTGTCTGCTCTTCCTGTTTGCAATACTCAGAACTTTTACTTCCCTCTGTGAGCCACGCCCAGTTGAGGACCTCTGCCTCTTTAAGGGGCAGTACATTCCCTTATGGGCTCTTCTTTAGCCCCTGTGGTCGGCCCCCCGCCTCCAGTCTCAGGGGGTTCGGAGTAGCAGGATGAAGGGAGTGAAAGAAGACGAGGGAAACAGATGCCATAGTTTGAGAAGGATTTCCCTCATTTGATCATCAAGGTCAGTGTTTTACTGCGGTCAGTCATGCAGGACTGACCCTTTACAAGACAAGAACATTTATTAGGGGCACCAGGTCAACCTGTTTTATAGGCTGAGTGTCGTGTGTGTTCTTGTGTGTTCTCCGTTCTCAAAGTTCCTGCTCTGATGGAGTGTGTGTTGGTGTGAGTGTGTGTTGGTGTGTCTGATGGAGTGTGTGTTGGTGTGAGTGTGTGTTGGTGTGTCTGATGGAGTGTGTGTTGGTGTGTCTGATGGAGTGTGTGTTGGTGTGTCTGATGGAGTGTGTGTTGGTGTTTCTTATGGAGTGTGTGTTGGTGTGTCTGATAGAGTGTGTGTTGGTGTGTCTGATGGAGTGTGTGTTGGTGTTTCTGATGGAGTGTGTGTTGGTGTGTCTGATGGAGTGTGTGTTGTTGTGTCTGATGGAGTGTGTGTTGGTGTTTCTGATGGAGTGTGTGTTGGTGTGTCTGATGGAGTGTGTGTTGGTGTGTCTGATGGAGTGTGTGTTGGTGTGAGTGTGTGTTGGTGTGAGTGTGTGTTGGTGTGTCTGATGGTTGCAACATCACTGTCATGTTCAAGCATGGAGTAACTGAGAAACAGATCAAAGGAATGTTTTCACAGTCTAAACACTGTCCAACATCTCTGAAGATCTAAACCCTTCTGGAAAAAACCTAAATTCTTCAACCAGGGAATTCTTCTTCAGAAGTTAGAGATGGGTGAAATCAAGGTATTTTATTATGGTGGTGATAAACTTCACTTTGTTATTCAGACTGAAGTTCTAAGAAAATTAACACTCGGAATGAAGTTATAATGAAGTTAATATGCAGAATGAAGTTCGAGTAACATTAATAACCAGAATCAACATCTAATAAAATCAAAAATCCAGAATGAATTTCTAATAAAATGAACAGCCAGATTAAATCAAGATTTCACTATTTATTTTGTCACATACACATGTACAATGTGCAGAGAAACTGAACTCTGAATTGCTCCTGTAAGACAACAAATAGAAAACAGAAAATGGAATAAAGAGTGGAATAATATAATAATTTAACAAATATACACAAATGTAAACAATAAAACAGTATATGCAAACTAAAAGTATATGCAAACTAACAGTATATGCAAACTAAAAGCATCTGAATATATTCATGTGACTCTCTGAATACGTATAAATAAAACATTCTCTTGATCCTTAGTCCTGGCCATAGGTCTGCAGAACCATTTGCCAGGTAGAACAGATGGTTGCTGGGATGGGAAAAGTCTGTGATGATGATCTAGCGTCTGATGAAGATGTTCTGCAGTGAGGTCAGAGAAGATCCAGTACAGTGTTTTGAGCACTGACGTGTCATCAGCAAACCTCATAATATGGTTAGAGCTGTCAGTCATAGGTGTAGAGTGAATACAGCAGGGGACTCAGCACGCAACCTTGTGGACCTCCGGTGTCGAGGGTGATGTTTCTGGACACACAGCTGCCCACTCTGATGACCAGTACCCACCTAGAGAACCAAGTGTTTACTCCCAGGTCCCTCATTTTAGAGAACAATCTGCGTGGAACTGCGGTAATAAAGGCTGAGCTGTAGCCTGTAAACGACGGTCTCACATAGTTCCCATTTTTACAGTCCATAAAGGTGAGGGTGGATGTGAGAGATTCCATCCTCTGTCGTCCTGTTTCGCCAGTAGGCGAACTGTAGTGGGTTGATGGAGCTAGAGATGGAGGAGCAGAGGAGTTAGGCTGGAGATCCCATTGTGTTTTGGTACTGGGACAATGGTTTTGAAGCAGGAGTCCTTCAGACTGAAGTGAGACTCCACACACTCCCAGCTTTCGGCCTCACAGTATGACACACTTTGTTGGACTCCTCCTCGTACCTGCAGACTCTCTTATAATGTCTCAGTTGAACCCCATCTATAGAACTGACTTGTATCCATGCCTGAACGGTGTTTAGCAGTGATCTAATGTGTTGTTACCTCTTGGTGAGCAGGTGACATGTTAAAATTCAGCATAAACTGCCTGAACTTGACCTTGTTAGTGTCCACTACGGTGATGAGTACAGGTGTTTAGTCTGACAGTCACCAAACACATCATTGAGTTTGTGTTTGCGTGCACACGGCAGTAATGATGACTGATATAAACTCACAGTGCAGGTAAAATGGCTAGCAAATGACGATCAGATGCTCCAGGTGAGATGAGAAGGAACAAGGCTCGTCTTCTGTTTGTCATAAAACAGACTTTGCCGTGTTTGGATTTTTCAGCCTCCGCCGTCCAGTCTGGGCGGAACGTGGAGAAATAGATGTGGAATGGTGAGAGTTAACCACATTTCTGTGACACAGAGAAGTTTACAGTCCCTGATATGGCACTGAAACTTTACTCTGACCATCAGGTCATCCAGTTTGTTCTCCAGTGACTGAACACTGGCAAGTCAATGCTGGGACGTGGGTGTTTGTCTGCTGTTGTCACCGTTGCAGAGCATCTTGGAAGGACACAACAGATCAACTAAGAAAATTACAAAAAACTGGATTCGAGAGCTGTTTACCAAAAGAGTTTTACTGTCATAGTATTTTAAAGCATAGGTCGTTAAAAAAAAGAGCAATTGAAAGAAGGTAAAAATTGAGATAAATGCAGAGTCTAGAGAGAGCGATAAGGAAGGCGTCTGACCGTGGCCAGGCCAGCTTTCATTCAAATTACTAGTTAACGATAATCAGAGTTTTTTTCGGGTTTTTTTGATAATTAACAATAAAGTTCTATTTAATTTGACAACATTTGTTGATTCCCTACAGAGAATAAATATTGGATATATTTGCAAATATTTAGTTGAATATGAAATTTTCTTTCGTAATCTTAGTGCACAGGTTGCCTTGGGAGACAGTTTTAGACTGTTTTACATTGTTATTATTTGTTGAAATTAGATTTCACTAATATGCTCTGAGTTTTAAGGGTTAATAAAGATACATATGTGTGGGATCCTCTTATCAACTGGGCAGCAGGTCTTCCACAGAGCGCAGAGGCGTTCTCTGGTGTTGTGGGTGGAGAGATGGGGGCGGTGGTGAGGACACACACTCACGGCCTCAGTTTCACTGCAAATTAATCATTTGACTCATCCATCACAGGATGGCAGTGACGTCCACCTGCAAACAAAGGCTCCTTGATAAATCCTGTCGAGGTGGCAGTGGACACGGAGGCTGATAACGACACTCTCCTTGTTGGATGTCCAATTAAGTGGACAGGTCTTTAGAGTGAGGAGACGAACAAGCGCTGAGTATCTGAGCAACTGGCGGAGGTCACCTAATTAAAGACCTCGACTGAAAGAGGCCCTTTAATCACAGCTGGACTGCTTAAATGTCCGGTGCGTTTTCTTTCTTTCTCCATGTTGACTCTTTTCTGAAAAACGTTTATGGAATACGCTGAGGCTAGTATTATTATTGACACCCGCATCAACACATTCAGTTTCCAAACAACAGGACCATCTAAAAATGAAGCTCCAGAATTCAGTGTTCAGGAAGGTAAAAATCTCTATGCTGAAGTGAATTAGAAAACTACTACTACTACTACTACTACTAATAATAATAATAATAATAATCAGAATTAGAATCAGAAAACATTATTGATCCCGGAGGAAATTGCTTATGTGGTGACTGCCACAACACACAGACACAGAGAGACAATAATACTGTAAATAAAATAAGTCTAAATCGAATCTAAATCAAATCAAATAAGTAAATCTGTAGAAAGAAAGCAACCACAATATGAATAGACTATGCTACATACAGAAATGCTTTATATATCCATCTATAGGGAAGTAATGCAGCTGAGTGGAAAACTATGAACACAAACGGTGGTTTGGAATAAATTATTGCACTATTAGTAGTAACAATAGAAGTAATAATGTTAATAATAATAATAATTTTACTGCTCAAAAAAGTCTTTTCTTTGTCTGGTCAGAAATAAATCATATCTTTAGATTATTGAGCCTGACTTGTTTCTCCTAAACCCCCCCTTTAGGAGAAACAAGGAGCAAAAGAAAAAATCAACTTAAGACAGAAGTTCTTTCGCTCTTCAGTTTTCTTCTCTTTAACAACCTTATGGATCTCAAAACTGTCTGAGATCAGAGGAAGGTCTTTCTCAGAAGCTGAATTTAAGAATTGTGAGAAAATCATCAAAATCTTTATGTCACTTCTGTGTAAATGTCTTGAGCCAACCCTCAGTTCTTCATATTTGCTTCCAAAGGACCAGACTTTCTTGTGTTTTACTGAAGAACAGTTCTCCAGGCTTCCTGAAGGACTTTCAAAGACTCTCATTTCCAGTCCAGTCCCTGAACCGGACCAGTTTCAGAGGAATGTTTCTGTTGGTTAAGACACACAGTGACCTAAGTATGAATCATTCAAGCAGAACAAAGAGCATCTAACTGAAGTCCTGAACCAGTGAAGAAACAGGAGCTCCAATTTCTTTCATTTAATCTACTCACTGGGTCATTGGGAGTAGCTCAAGACTTTTTCTACAGTGCTGTCCCTCTAAAGCAACCCTGGGTTTATGAAAGAACCTTTCACACACAGTTCCCTTTACAATCCCTTCTACAATTCCTCTTCAGTCCTGTTATTCCTGCGGTTCCTTTGTCTTGTTTACTGACCTGAATATAATCAAACCTTCATTTATTACCTTCATTTATTTAACCATAATTTAGAGGGTGCTAATTATGGCACAAGAGGGTGATCAATACCTACAGATAATGCAGGGGACTCATTGTAGGACGCTGTGGCTGAAATTCTAAACACTACAGAACAGTGTGAATGAGGGAGAACATTTTAGAACAACATGAATAAAATGGAACATAAATGATGGAGAACGTACTGGAATAATATGCATTCCAGAAAAACATGAAGAAGAATGTTGTAGTATAATGAAACCGAGGCATAACATTCTAGAACAGTGTGAATGAGGGAGTAGATATTCTAGAATGTTGCAAATGAGGACAGACGCTCTAGCGTAGTGTGAATGGGGACAGATTTTCTAGAACAGTATGAAAGGGAATGGACATTCTAGGACATTATGAATGGGGACAGATATTCAAGAACAGGGTGAATGGGAGGAACATCCAGAACAGCATGAATGGCAGGCCATTCTAGAACAGCATGAAAGGGAACAGATATTCTAGAGACTCTCAACAGCTATTTTAGGGTTTGTTGGTGTTTTGCTGGAGAATGTGGATCTGTGTGGTCTGAATGTTGAGCTAAAGATGCTCTTTACACATTGAATAACTCCAATATCTCTTTCCTCTTCTAGTGTGAATGGGGTTGAGAGTGAAGCTCACAGAAGGACGGCATGGACTTGTTTGACCCGCTGGAGCAGGAGAGACTCATCTTCATCATCACATTACCTCTGTCCTCCATCATCATCCTGGCCAACCTCCTCATCATCGTGGGCATCGCCTGCAACCGGCAGCTCCACAACACCCCCAACTACTTCTTCCTGAGTCTGCTGGTGGCGGACCTTTGCACAGGCATCGCTTTGCCATTTATCCCTCGAATGGGTCTCAACCGCTCGCTGGACTTCCAGGCTTGCCTGCTCATGCACATTTTCCCCAATTTCCTCTTTCTGTCCTTCCTCTTCAACCTGGTCATGGTGCACTACGAACGCTACCTTTGCATCATCAGCCCGCTGCACTACAGTCAGTTTTGGGTGCACCGATGCTTCCCGGCCGCCTTGCTGGCCGTCTGGATGCCTCCTTTGCTCTACGCTTCGCTTCCCGCCTTTGGCTGGAACAACTGGAGCAGCGAGAGCCTCCAGAACACGTCCTCGGGCATCAATGGCACCAGCTACAGCTCAGCGAGTGGAAACTGTTCTTTAGCCACATGCCCAGATGACGAACGTTGCTCCTACAAGCAGGTATTCCCAAGAGCTTTCATCTACCTGGAAGTTTACGGGTTGCTCCTGCCGGCCATCATGTGTATCGTGGGGATGACTGGGCGCGTGCTGTGGATCGCAAGAAAGCAGCTCCGGGACATCTGCAAGCTCCACCGTGCCGTAGAACGCCAAGTAGCTTCGGACCACGAGCAACAGCTCAACCTACGTTATGCTAAATGCGTGGCTGCCGTCTCCCTCACTTTCCTCGTTTGCTGGGTGCCCTACATTGTGTACCTCCATGTGTCTGTGGTGCTTTTCCGGGGCCAGAGGAGCAGCAGCTCACCCCTAAACATCATCCTGTCCTGCACAGGGATTGGCAGCATGGCCATCATACCAGTCATACTGGGTCTGGCAAACAGGCAGTACACCGAGCCCGTAAGGACACTCCTAACGAAGCTGAGGGATCGCTGGACTGGCATACAGAATCCTGAAGGTGCTATTCCTTGAAACACAGGAATTTGATAAAGGAAGCTTCCTTAGGACCCAAGAGGTGAACCTTGTCCAAGAGGAGAAGAGTCAGGTGACATTTCAGAAATCCTGAATTTCCCCCCATTGCTCATATTAAAGTACTTTAGTGCTGCTCTGGGATCAAGGACCCACAATCTGTGCTGCCATCTTGACTTCTTTGTGAAATTTTCCAAATAAAATTTTATTTTCACTGTTTTGATAAATGTAAAAGATGTGTATTTAATCCTTTGGGTGTGTGAATCTCCAACCACACAGCTTAATGTTCATCAGAGTGGCTTCCTGAGTATGAAAAGCAGGTTTTGAAGATTGACTAGACACTTTTCTTTTCCAAGATGTTGTTTAGAGTACAAAAAAATAGGTTTGAGTGAGTGCCAAAATCACATCAAAAAGATATAATACCCAAATAACACCTCAAATTCTTATTTTCTTCCTGGTAAAAGGCAAACTGCATCCTAGTGTTTATTGTTTAGTAAGTACAAGAAAAGTGACGCAAACTGGCTGAATGTTTCTAATAAAAATCAAATAAATTTCAGTGCTAGAACTTGGTCGTTTCGGACGACACCAGGGCTGCTGTTCACAAATCAGGACTGATCTGGAATCAGATTCCTCTGTATTTATAATGTCACAAAAAAGTGCTCCTGCTCCCGAGGTGGTTTGTGAAAACAGACTATCCTGTGTAAAAAGGTGTCTGGCTTCATGCTGAATTTCAGTGCCTTTTTACAGCTCACGGTAAGTCGTACCATGTCCTAAACCACACACACATACACACACACACAAGTCTGATCCACCTTAATGAAGAGCTGGATGGGTTTAAGGGTCCAGAGAAGTTTCCCAGATGAAAAGATTTGGGTGACTATCGACTTCTAGTGTTAGTGATATTGCCCCTGGAGCTCCAATTCTGAACGAAAGAAGCAGAATTTGGATCCAAATTCATCTCAACTGATCAACCACATCTGCAGAACACTACATTTCTGTTGTTTTTTAACTAAAACTAATATTTTTGACTGATTACTAATTCTAATATCCATGCAGCTCAGTTTGTGAGGTCTGAGAGAGATGGCATACATTCTCCAGAGAGGAGGAAACGTTTTGATAGCTCATTCATAACACTTGTTCCTCAACTGTAGTGGTATGGAAACTCTCACTCTGTGATCACATCCAGATGGACTTAAGTTTGGCTTGTTATCTTATTTTCCTCTCTCATTCCAGAAAAAGATCTGCTCACTTGGGTCCGGTAAAATCGCAGTTCATCCACTAGGACTTCATGATGATGGTCAGTTATGTGTCCCCTGCACTTAGTATTTACAAACACAGCTGTTTTTTTACAAGCATTCAGGTCAATAAAGTCCTCCGAGTGGAAGAGAAGCATTATCTGAGAGCATATTAAACATGATGTAGCAAAAACGAAAAGAAACATTCTGACCCAAACCACAGGAAGTGTGTGGACGTACTGTGTTTCTAGATCTAATTTTGGCTCAAAACCAAAACCACAAGGAACTGATGACTATCTCTTGATGGTAAAGCACTTTTGAAAAGAAAGCATTTGGTCAGAAAGTCTCTTCCAATACATTCCTATGAGATTACAAAAATCTTTATGTTAGCTTTATTTGCTGTAGATTTCTAAACTATTACAATAGGATTTACAATCAGTTTCCTTGAGGTTGTCCAATAGGATTCCTATATATGTCTATTGGATCACTTTTGGATGTCCAGTGAGATTCTTGTAAGATGTGTGTAAGTGTAAAATGTCATATGTAAACACATCGCAGCACGAAACTGTGGTGGAGCAGTGCTGTGGTATAAGATGCTCAATATGATTTCTAAAGGATGCCCAATACAGTTCCTACAGGATGTCCTATATGATGTCCAATTGGATTCCTTTTACATCTCTGACAGGTTTCTTACGAGATGTCTAATAGGGCTGACATAACATTGGTAGGATTTATATAGTGTGTCTGATAGATTTCCAGTATAATTCATATGAGACGTTCAATAGGATTGTAATATGATGTCCAATAAATTGCTATAGGATGTTCAACAGTCCAATAGAATTCCTTTAACGTGTACAATAGGATTCCTATAACTGTCCAACAGGATTACTATAGCATGTATGATAGGATTCCTATAGGATGTCCAACAGGTTTCTTATAAGATGTCCAATAGGATGGTTATAGGATGTCCAATAGGATATATAATTAAGATGTCCAATAAGATTCCTATAGAATGTCAAATAAGATTCTTTTAAGATGTCCAATAGCATTGCTAAAGGAGGTCCAATAGCATTCATTTAAGAGGTCCAGCAGAATTCCGATTGGATGCCAAATAGGATTCCTGTAGGATGTCTAATATTATTCCATCAAGATGTCCAATAGAATTCCTGTATGATGTCCTATAGATTGTTAAAGAATGTCCCAGGCAATTCTTATGGTATGAGTTTAAATCAAATTTTAAAACATGGAAAGAAGGGAAAATGAGAAGAACCCAAAACTGTCAGCACACATACATTTACTGACACGGGAATGAGAGGAACACAGATTGTAACAAAGGAGGAACAGAAGAACAGTGGGAACAAACATTGGATGACCAAACGGACCCAACAATGTCGGACCAATTGGAAAACTTTAGGTTGTCATCACAAGTTCTGCTCACTGTCACTCCTCCCCAACACCACCAGCCCCATCACCACAGCACCCTTTCCCAGAAACCCTATCACAACTCTGACGCATCTACACAGACTTCCATCGCTACACTACAGAGATAGATGTTGTACATTCGTGTTTTGTGAGAGAGACAGGGAGGGAGGGAGAGAAAGATGGAGAGGAGCTGCAAAATAAACAAGCTGTATTGAGACAAATGATGTTGCTTTAATGGTTTACTTTGTATGTTAATAGAAGACAGTGCTGGCTAGATATCCTACCATCTGATGTTATTTTGAGCTCATCACTTAGTTAAAGTCTTATTGGGATAAAACATTCCATCTCTTCCCTTCACCCCAGATGACATTCCAGACAGCAATAGAACAGCCGGCCACGGACTGGCGGCCCACTGGTAACCACCAGCCGTGCATTGGTTCCCTGTAGCATTAACATCAACCAATTAGTTCTCATTCGGTACCAGTAATCCCCAACCAATCAGCTCTCGGTATCAGTAATCCCCAACCAATCAGCTCTCAGTAGCAGTAATGCTAACCAATCAGCTCTCAGTATCAGTAATCCCCAACCAATCATCTTACAGTTACAGTAATGCTAACCAATCAAGTCTCAGTAGCAATTATTCCCAACCAATCAGCTCTCAGTAGCAGTAATGCTAACCAAACAGATCTCAGTATCAGTAATCCTCCACCAATCCGCTCTCAGAAGCAGTAATCCCCAACCAATCAGCACTCAGTAGCAGTAATGCTAACCAATCAGCTCTCAGTAGCAGTAGTGCTAACCAATCAGCTCTCAGTAGAATTAATGTTCATCAGCTCTTACTGACCACAGCATCGTGTATTTAGTACAGAGTATTTGAGTTTTATTTTGTCTTCATATTATGTCTTCTATTGTTCTTGTCTCTGCGTCTCTCTGTGTCTGCGCATAAGCAATTTCCTCCGGGATCAATAAAGCCTTCTAATTCTGATTCTGATTTCAGTGGTGGGACAATGAGACATGAGGCCTCATAAACATTTGGGGTGTAGAAGCGACATTAGAAGCAGAGCCAAAAGAAAGATGTTAAGAAAACACGAACAAAAAAAGTGACCATATCTGAATAATGTGAGGACAGTCTGAGAGCTGGACAGAGTGCGGTGACCCTCCCCCACTTACAGGCAGGACCCTGCTGCTCCTGCACACTGTTTCAGGGATTTAGCAGGGATCCCCCTGTAGGAGCGTCTTACTTTGATCATCTCTTGGAAAGTCGTTGAGAGTTGTAGGTGGCTTTGTACTCGCCATCCATACACCCAGTCCAGAGAACCCAGTCCAGACTGGGCTCATTCTGGTTCTCTGCTGGTGGAATGAGCTGCCAAAGCAGACCAGAGCAGCAGAATCCCTCTGCATCTCCAAAAGCCTCCTGAAGACTCTGTTCAGAGAGAATCTCCTCTCCTGATGATCTATCTACCCCAAACCACAGCAGCTCTTCTATCTAAATAAGCTACATTGCTCTGCTCACTGCATAAAGATTTAGCACTTAGATCCCTCCTCTGGTTCTCACACTGTCCTGAAACTTGAGTGTGTGTGTGTAGAGCTGCCTGGAGTTCACAGAGACCAGCGTTATGAACCTAATTCCTCACTTCCTTCCTTGTAACAGCTAATCTTACAATTTGCAGACTGCCTTCAATGCATGAGCCAGTGGCTAATTCTGCTTGGATGAGCTCCTTTCTCTGCACCACTCATCGACAACCCAACCCCCCTGCATGCACACACACACACACACACACACACACACACACACACACACACCGTGTTTCTCATCTCATACACACACTCATACAGTGTTTCTCACCCCTCTGCATTATTTTTGTGTTTCTTCATCACCTGATATAGAAACGTTCAACTGTTCAAATTCACAAAAATTAAGTTTGGTGGAAAATTTTGTTTTTATGCAGTGTGGAACATGAGATCCATATGCACCATGTGTGTTACATACTGTATGTTATATACCTACATATGTAACATAAAATAATTACCTTGCATGAGAAAACAAAAAATACTCTTTTAAAATGAGTTTAAACTTTGGAGCATTTCTATTGGTGCATTCATCATGAAACCCGGAGTAAAAGGAAGCTGCTGTGTACAAATGGTGAAAATCAAAATACCATTATCCATATGTGAGAATGTTTAAGATAATATAAATTGTAATTACGGAATTAGTGTTTGGTGGACATTAATTTGTTTGGAGTAGTATGTTAGTTTTTATTCTAAAATGTAGGTGTTTGGTGGAGAATGTTGTGTTTGGTAGAGAATAATGGTGTTTATTGGTGATTGTATGTTGGTGAATACTGGTGAATGTAGGCGAATGTTAGTGAATGTTGGTGTTTGGTGGAGAATGTTGATGTTTGTTGGTGAATGTTGGTGTTTGTTGGCGAATGTTAGTGAGTGTTGATACATTTCACTGCGTGTTGTACTTGTATAACTATGCATGTGACAAATAAAGAATCTTGAATCTTGAATCATGTTGGTGTCTGTTGGTGAATCATGATGTTTATTGGTGAATGTTGGTGTTTTTGGTGAATGTTGATGATTGTTGGTGTGTGATGGAGAATGTGGGTTTGTTGGTGAATGTTGATGGTGAATGTAGGTGTTTGTTGGTAAATGTTGATGTTTGTTGATGAATGTTGCTGGTGAATGTAGGTGTTTGTTGGTAAATGTTGATGGTGAATGTAGGTGTTTGTTGGTAAATGTTGATGTTTGTTGGTGAATGTTGATGGTGAATGTAGGTGTTTGTTGGTAAATGTTGATGTTTTGTTGGTGAATGTTGATGGTGAATGTAGGTGTTTGTTTGGTAAGTGTTGATGTTTGTTGGTGAATGTTAGTGGAAGTTGGTGAATGTTGGTGTTGTCTTGACTGAGTTCACACTTCTCTGCCACTTCTCTGAGAGAGAACTTTGCCATCCTTGGTCATGCTTGGCACAGTGGGGGTGTTTTTTTCTTTGGGGAGAGGTGGGAGGATGTCTGCACATGTAAAGTGTTTTTGTGAATGTCTTTGTGTTTATACGTCTGGTAAAAGGCAAGGCAAGTTTATTTAAGGAGGTTTTCATCAGAGAGCAGCTCTCAATGCTAACGGTCCTATTCTAAACACAGGACAGACAAGAGAGACACAACCTGAGACACTAACCTCAAGAACACTTCATCTCAAAAACATCCATCCATTAATGAAGAAGACAACTCATGGGTAAGAGAAGTGGCAGGAAGGCCGAAGTGGCTCTTACAAGCTTTAACTCATCTTGCAGTGTGGTCATGAATCACTGTATCCATTAGAAAATCTGTACCTGAATGATAACAGGGTGGACAGGGACCTTCAGAACCACAAACAGTTTCAAAATACTTCATATAATTCACATCCAGTCATTCACAGAAATCCTTTCTGTTCAGTTTCACACTTTGGCCATTCAAAGGCTGAGTGTCAATGGTCACCCAAATCTTTCACCGTAAACACATCCTTCTATGGACCCTCAAACCACATCCAGCTCTTCATTAAGGTGGATCAGACTTGTGAACGTGATTTAGGACAGCATGACTTGCCTGGTGTTTTTCCACTGGCTCCTGGAAACACGCCATACTGTGAGCAAATGTTTTTCTATTATGAGTAAAGCAACCCGAACCTGAGCTGAATTGACTGCATCACTGCTTTTTGATGGGTCAAAATAATGTCATGACAACAGTCTGCTCAAAAAACAACAACAGAAATACAAACTAACAGCTGGGAAGTGATGAAGTTCCAGCTCGACTGTCTGTTTGGTCTGAAGATAAATTTCAGTGGGAGTTTTTTTCTACGACTCTAACAAATTTATCTTTAACTCTGTGAGAAACGTGAAGG
>JBBJLS010000002.1:509720-524847 GCA_037577275.1 Bryconaethiops microstoma
TAACCACTCCAAATTAAATCTGAACATATATGCAATATTACAGAAAATGAACAAAAATATCTGCTTTTTTGTGATTTTTTTTGTTGTTTTTTGTTCTGAGTGTACTTCTCAGTTTCAGCATTTCTTTCTGTTTTGAGACCACAATACAGAAGATGCCTCATAGTCAAGTTACTATTTTACTTATAGCCTGAGCAACAAGTGTGAAAAATTTTTGTCCCACCTGTGAAGGTGTTGAACTCACCTGAAATCGCAGCACTGGATCCACTACTGGTCACAAGTCAGTGGTGTTGCTCAGCGTTACTCAGGTCTTTTAAAGCATAAGCAGTCACAGAAATAGTAGATAAACGGCGCTTCCACCATTTCTGTCACACGATTTTAGGTGCACACCACGGCTATAAGTGACATAGCATTCTACTTTCAGTTCATTTTTCCAATTTGACACCATGTTGTTGGTAGAAAATCTTATTTTGTCTAAATTTTCCTGATGCATCTCCTCAAATCATTATAAGGATGTGGCTGTTTCTCTGACCTCCTCTAGTGCAAATTAAGCCCTGGCTGTGAGCAACCTGACCAGCCTTGGGTTCCACAGATGACTTTCTATGGGAGTTTGTATGAATCAAGTCACTAACATGATCACTAACAGATATCCAGTTTAGAAAAAGAACTGCTGCCATGTAATTTTATGTTCTTATACACACTAATCGATTCTTTTCCTACTAACCACCTCTAACCAGCTGTTTTCTGTCTCTTCTATTCTGCCATGGACAGCGCCAGAGATGGTTTGTATCCCATTTCTATTCAGCTTCGTTCTGTTGTGGAACACTTTCATAAAATCTGTTTAACCTCTATTGTGTTTATTTTTATGGTAATTGATAAAAATGATTCTGCATCATTTCCTGTTTAATTTGGGCATGTTTTAATGATAAAGCTTTTTGACTCGGGGAGGTTGACTCACAGAGAAAATTATGAATTCCGAGATCATGAAATAATGTTCAGAGAACTATACATCACAGAATATTTGTAAAATGTCAAAAGATCATTAAGCAAAAAAACACTGGCCTCGATAATATATTAATACAGAAAAACAGATCTGATATGCTGTTACCAAATATATTATGACTGTTTCACTTCCTCTAGGAGGTCATTTGTGTCATAAAAATGACAGATTATGTTTACATAAACTTGTGTAAAGTGTTTACATAGATGTGTGTAAAATAATCATATCAGTATATAGATTAATGTGGTGGTTTACATGTATTACTCCAATGTAATAGAAACATTAGCAATAACTTGGTGAATGGAAAGTGCTAATATAAAATACTTGCCCTATTTCATGTTATTTCTTAGTCATTTTGGCCTTAAAAATGAATAATGAAAATAAAAAGACTCATGATAAAACAGATGTGGTATCATGTTGTTACCATGTATCTTATGACTGTCAGTTTTTGTGAGTTCCGTGAATTGATGACTGGGACTGCCTGGCCTCTTCGGACAGGTTGTTCTCAGAACACCAACTAATCAGGTTTTCCTTCTCAGTTCTGTAGGCCGATTTGTCATTGGTGACTATTTTTGGTGATGCGTGAGTTACAAAACGATTAGGTCCAGTTTACTAAAAGCATCTTAGGCTTAAAGATTATCTCAGCAGGTAGAGAGAATGTTCAGTGTTATGCTCACTCTACCAGGAGTCAAGGTACTTTTGGGAAGACCAGGCCACATGACTATCATTGCACACGTGATTAAGGACGTTTTTACTGTATGTACCTGAGCAATGCAAACCGTTACACATTTCTTTCTTTCCTGTCTGTTTTTTCAGGAGGGGTTCAAAATGGGACTAACAGTAGAGGGCACTGTCTTCTCCCTCGATCCGTTAGATGGTCGCTGCTGATGCCAAGAAGACGTTTTTGTTACGTAACTGTTAGCCCCATTTGTATTAAAGTGCCAAACTTGGGTCTACAGTCAAGATGTCAATGTTCTCATCTTGAGATTTATATGTATTTGCATTTGAATTTGGTTTACAAAAAAGTATATTCAACTCAGAACACCAGATCACTATTTTTGTAAGAACTGTAATGAAGTCATGTAGTTTTGAGGCCCCTTGCGTGTGCAGGCACTGAAGGATGTAGATAGTCCTAATGATGGTATACCCTGTGGGGAAGATATCAGATCCAGTATCAGAACTTATCCTGTTCTTCACCATGTACACACACACACACACACACACACACACACACACAAACACACACACACACGCGCCTTTCTTTTTTCATCTTTACTCCTGACAAAAGTCCATTGTAACATGGCATGCAGCTTAACATAGTTACTTTTACCTAAAAAAAAGTAATGCATTAACAAACCTGTTAATACTGGAAGCTCACCCTTCTTTTACTAAGAAAGATCACATGTGATGGAGTCATTGTAATATTTTCTTAACTGGACTTTTATAACTACATAGCTGGATTATTTGCATAATAATGTGTACTTGTATTGCATTTTAATTTGGTATTATATATTTTAGTATATTCTTGCACCAGGAAGCACTTTGGGAAAAACAAAAAACTCTGTCCATATGTTATTTACTTGTTCTTTTACTTTGTATGCAGTATTTTAGCCTTTGCTGTTGTAGTCATTAAAGACAGTACTCTGAAATCATCTTGTTGTCCAACATTGGCTGGTTTGTCTTGTTTAATGTATAAAAGAAGAGAATGATTAATGTAGCACAGTCTGCTTGATGTGCAGGTTATAAAAAAGCAGGTCTTTAATAACACATAATTTACTTTGTAGTTTGAGTCGTTTATTACGATGTATGACATGGAAAAATAATACAGTTCATTGCAAAAATTTCAAAACTTGTTTAAACTTGTGTGTGTTGATGTGAGTGTATATGTGGATATTTTCAAATGACTACACATCGTCCACTGCAGGGGCAGTTTCAAATGACTTGGACTCTTGTGGACCTATGTACAGCAGCCCCATCAGCAGGTCATAAGAATCTGCAGAGATGAAGCTGATGTACTTCTAGCCCAAGCTGTAGATTCTGTTATTGTGTGTCGAAAGTGCTGTGTTATGTAGTGAGATGCCCATTAGACTCGTTCTTCACACCAGTGTTATGGCACAATTTAGATATTGTTTTATTTTTTTCCAATGTGTTAAATAAATTGAAATTTTGAACTAATATTTTCAGAAATAAAATATTAATTTTCTTGTAGAAAATCAACAAAACATCATTTGACCGATTCCAAACATGGAAGCGTAGTGTTTTGGTTTCAAACTACAGTCCCGTGTGAACTCGTCCTCTTCCACATCTTTCTGAAGATGACTCTGCGATGGCATGGGTGAGACGAGCGTCCAGTGGAGATGTGGCCCAGACGTGCTGGAGCTCCCAAACAAGTGTAAGGTGCAATCGTCCATTTTTTTTAATAAGTACTTTTAATTCTCTTCGATGCTTGTTTGAGGAGCTCATCCCACCATTACACTTTGTTTGCACAGGTCACATGTTAAATAACATTTAAGTTAAGATAATATTCACAAAATGATCACTTCAGTACAATTCTGCAACACTGTCGAGGGTCCAAACATGTAGAAATCCATGAAAGTAGTATATCCATTTTTCATTGTTGATCCTCCAGTCTGTGGAAAACTACAGTGCAGTTCATCCGTAGTTAGTAAACAGCCTTAAAATTATATTACAGTAAAAAAAAAAAGGATTTTTTAATGTGTCAAATGCTTCATTCATAGTAATGTACATTCTTTGCTTTATTTCTACAAAAAAATATCATGCATAAAAATGTAGGAAGAGAAATATGGGTCATTGAAACAGCCGTGAGTAGCAAGAAAAATATTCATAATTGACAACAAAAAGGAAAACAGGAATCACCATGGATACGTTTTAATTTGCAAAGCAAAATACATAATATCTTTCCAGCCAGTTTTTGCAAAGGGCATTTGACCAGTTTAAAAAAAAAAAAAAGAAAAAAGGAAAGTGCGTGGCTGGTAAAGTGTAACATGCTTCAGAAAATATGACATCATTAAAACCATGGGTTATTCTAACTATGATTTTACCTATAAAAAACAAAAAAAGGAAGAAAAAGGAAGCATGCCCACGATCTGCCCTAATGATGCAGTTGTGTCTTTCAATATATTATGACTGAAACCAAGTACATGCAAAGTACTCTAAAGTAATTGGCTAAAAGAAATAATGATAACCCACAGAAGTCTTACACCTACCATGCATTAATTGTCATGTATGTGATTATGGAGCAACAAATGAAATGATGCACCTTTTATTTGCGTTTTATTTGCGTTGATGCTGAGGCGTTTATGTGCATTGCCTTACCCTGCTTTTCAGGAAGAAGTGCGTTGACATTACAACACGTATCCCAGATCAGAGAGACGAGGTAGCTTACGCTAATGAATCAATGTGTTCAGTTTTAATGGTCAATTGCATTCAAACACGATACATTGCAACAGAATAGAGATATCATTTGTTAGAAACACCGTTTTCCACTTTCTTCTGTAGCACCATATGTTTTCCTTGAACAAAAAAAATTTTTTAATGGAAAACAGAAACTGTATCAAAATAGAAAATAAAAACATGTAAATACAATTTCTAAATGGGTCTATTGTGTTACAGTAGCCTTTCAATCTCACTTTTGTTTAAGACCATTGGAATGAACAGAATTTCAGACAGTAGTTGATAGACTTTGCTAATCTGTCCACATATCTTTTGTCACTGAGCCGAATAAAGGTGACATTTCTTTGGTCTGCGCTTCGGTTAAGAAATGTACTAATAGGAGCCCGTAATCTCCTGCAAGGTCTTGGCGGATTTGGAAAGGCACAATAAATATCCTGTTACAGGGCCGGAACAGTCCGCTGTACCTTTATGTACAAGGCTGAGCATGTCAGCAGTTCAAGAGTCTCAGGATTCTCTTCAATGCATCACTGCTGTCCACTCTACAAGAAGCAAACGGGTCCAATGTCGATGCCAAACTCCTGATTAGGACCACCAATGTCCACAGGGGCAATGTCCACAATAGGTAATCTTGCTGTTTTCTGTGTCCTGTATTCAAAAACGGTCTTGCCCCAGTTACCGCTGGCTTGCTGTAAGAAGAGAAAGAGACATATTGTTTTTATTAGTGTAGAAAATGAGTAAATTGCCAGATCTATTTTTGTTACATGTACATTTATCTGGAATTCTCTCCATTCAGTGTCAATTAAGTATCACACTGAGAACCAATCTTGGTGTTTTTAGGTATATTTATTGAAGGTTCAGTTTAAGAACCCTTATCTAAAAAAGAAAACCTGGAATTAACTCACAGAGCAGCTGTCTTCCAGCACTGTGTATCTGAAACGGTTGTTTCCCTCAGCTTTGAGCTCAAGATCATTGGAGGCCTTCAGGATGACTGCTTTCTTTAGGTTTCCAGTTGCTTCATCTTTGTAGCCCACAGTGTTCTTGCAGTGGTATGTGATGGTTTGTGAGGCCTCCTTAGAAAGCAGGCGGATGAAGGTCATCTGGACTGTGACTGAGTTGGGTGGCTGGTCCTTGTTTCCGTAAGTGAACTGAACAAAAACAAGTGCAGGCAAATTTACTTGCACTTACTTGTATTCCTCATTGTCATCTGTTACAGTACAAGCTGAAATTTTATTTCACTTTTCACAATTTCTTACAAAATGTAATTTAAGCTCAAGAATTTATTGACACTGTCTGAACGACTCTTTTTATCTCCATTTTTGTTTTCTTAGTTTTTTTCCAAAACACCAGCTAGGCTTTATATTGTAGGACAATTTAAGCAGACCTGGTCTGAAATGAACTTTTACAACGTTATGTATTATAAGTTATTATTAATAAAATAATTAATTTAAAATTAGTGTATTGCGCATTTTTATTTTTAAAGCACTGCTATATGAACAAAAGCGCAATAACATTTGGTTTGCAAACACTTTAAACTAATAAGGAGTTTTTTTACAGCAGTGTTTTCTTTAACACAGTCACACAGTTACAGTTAATTTTTCTGTAAATCTCAACTTAAACATTAATGTAATCAAATATAAAACCAAAGCTATTTGCCACTGCAGGGCATTCATGTTTTATCTAGTTTGTTATAAAAACAAACTATCCTCAAAGTCCCAAGCATTATAGCAGCTGCAAAGGGGGACCTGAATCCAGTGTCATTAAAGTCCCTGATGGTCAGGTGTCCCGTTACTTTTGTCCATATAGTGTATGTTGACTTTGGGCATTTGTATTGTCCAGCATAAGAATTTAATACGTTTTTAGACATAGTTTCTTCTGTAAACAAGAATATCATGGGGAATCTGTCCTCTCTTTGATGCTGTGTTCTCTCCAGGGAAGAATTTACACTATGGTTAGAACATTGCTGTGAGAATTTGATGGTGTTCAGCCATAACTGTAGGTACTGATGTTGGATGAATAGTTCTGGAACATGGGGGGCAGAACCATTATAGCAGATACAAAGGGGGACCAACTCCATTTGAAATACTTACCATATTATATAGACAAAAGTAATGGGACAACTGATTATGGGATGCCGTTTGTAAAAACAGCTTCACAAATTTAGAGGTGTCATTTTTTCATAATTTAGTGCAATGTTCACACAATTTTCACATTTAGAGATAAATGTGTTAAAAAAGTAAATGTTGTGCTCTAAAGCTAAATGTTGCACTTTTACAAATGGCAACTCTAAATGTGGGATTTTAATGTACCACTTTTACAAACGGCGAGATATGCTAATTGGCCATGCCCCGTGATTACAATTGGCAGTTACCTAACAGGGGGCTGGACTGCATGTTGTGATATGCCCTCACCAACATGGAGGATTTGCCTTAAATGATCTTCCTAGCCTTAAAAAATCTAAATGTTAAATATGAAAAATATATCTTGTACTCTAAATGTGATACTTCACAGTTAGATAGGGCGCGGTGACACCTTTCCAACGACACCTCGTTTGCCATAATAGCCCCCGGCAATCCGAAGTTATTACCCGAAAACCGTTCACCTCGGACAAAAGTAATGGGACACCCGGGTGACGTGAACGTTTTTTTTGTTATAACTCCGGATCATTTCAGGCAAATCCTCCATGTTGGTGAGGTAACTTTGGATTTTTCTCTACAAACCTCCTAAGAAGCTTTGTGAGGATAACAGACTGAACTCTAGGTTTTTGTAAAAATATCTAAAACTGTGAGGTTTAAATTTAAATCTGGACATAGCATAGCATAGCTTACCTTCAGAACACAAATGCTGTAAATGTGTTTTGTCTTTAAACTGTGTTTGAAGAGTCTGAAATAAGATTTGTGTGCACAGCAATAGACCTTTATGCTATTTCTCATTTTACTAATATTTATTACCAAGATTTATTACATGAAAAAAGACAGTATTCATCATAGCTATTTTATATCACATTTTACACAAGAATTGGAATAGTCGTAAATTATATACACTGATTTATGTCTGATTTTTTTGTATAGTACAAACAACATTTGTGTTGTCAGACCAACATTATCCTATTTATTTTCTAATGAGTGACTTTATGTAGCAAATTTTGCACTTTCATGCATTCTCTTTTTCTCACTCACTTAAGACATTTTACTCTTTCACGTGTTTTCATTTTCTCTCTCTTGTAATGAGTTTGGGTAAGTAGTAGCAGTAGCAAGAAGAACTGTCATGCAGCAAGATAAACACTTTGAAAGACTGTTCTCTACCAGGTCCGATCAACGGTACTTATGTACTTATAATAAATCCAGTAAGTGTATGTCTTCATGGTGTAAATATTCTTGTCATGATAATTGGTAACCACAACTCTCAAGCAAGGAGGCTCTGGTTGCTGAAAAGAACATTTTAGAAGAACATACAGCGTGTGCTTCTTTACTTGTGTTCTTTCTACTTCATTCTGTCGTTTTTTGTATGTCTGTTTATCTTTTTCCAGGATAGATATTATACATGCAGTTAGTTGGTTCTGATTATCTCTGTTTGTAATAAAATCAACATTGTAGCGTTTGCTGACTTATTAATGAGAATAATTTGATAACATTTTTCTTTATTCCCTGCCACAGACCATTTTATTACTTATACCTAAACCTAAATGCATCCAAATCTGATATACTTTTAACAGTGGCCATAGGTTGTAGACATGGCCTGACTGATAAACTGGAAATCAAAACCACACCAACAGAAACAGCTCATCACAGACTGGTTTAACAATGCTTTACTACAGTGCTTAAATGAAAATGTCCTGCTGGGATCAACTGGTGTTTCTCACATCTGTAATACTACTGGTATTTCCCAAGGCTCAGTGCTTGGCCCTCTTCTATTTTCCTCATACACTCACTCTCTTGGTGATATTAAATCTTAACATGGGTTCTCCTACCACTGTTATGCTGATAACACTCAACTCATCCTCGCCTTTCCTCCTAGTGACTCTCAGATCTCGGCCCAGACATCCTCCTGCTGTCGAGTCGGTACACATCAGTGGATGACTGTTACCTGTATTTTGTAAGGTCCTGCTGGCTCTAGTGGGCTTTATATTGTCCTTCATGGCACTTTTTTAAGCATGATAAATTGGTGTCAGTGGTCATGAGCCATGAGAGCCAGCAAAGAGAGACAGGAAAGCAAGAAATAGCAATACAATGATTCTATTTAAAGAATAGAATCATTTTTCATTCAATCACTATCCGTGTCGCATATTCCAGCAGTCATAGGGCAAAAGGTCTATCCAGGGCAGACACAGACACACCTGTATGTGTGTGCATTCACACCTAATAAATCTCCAGTTCACCTGATGTACATGTCCTTGTATTGCAGGAAGACTTAGATATAGGGAGAACATGCAAATTACACACAGAAAGGACTCTCGCCCATCTCAGCCAGGAATTGACCCCAGGACCTCTTGCTGTACTATCCACTGTGCCACCATGCGGCTGGTAAATGTAATTTTTCTAGTTTTTGTTCCACAGAAATTTTTTGTGTATATGGTCAAAATGTTTCACGCACTGAATCAGCATATGTGTGGGAGATGACTGAATCAGATTAAAAAAAAAAAAAGTTATAATAAATATGACTATCCACATTTTCCTCGGTAGGTAGTGAAAGTTCACAATCTTGTCTTTTTTAGGGGGACGAAAATGCCTTAACATCTGATGTCCTCAGGCCCTTTGTAGCCAGAGAGCTTTGATAACCAAATACAGTAAACCACCCCAGTCATTTGCTTCAGTCATTTGCAGATTTTTTCTTAAAACATAACTAATAATTGTTTGCGGAAACTCCCAAAAGTTCGTGCAAACCTCAAATATACTCCACATTTTTATTTATTTTTTGTCGCAATTTTATAATAAAAATATAATTTACTCATTTTGTAACAAATAACATAAATTCAGGCAAATTTCCATATAAAATATAACTGTATTAATTTTTTTTGTATTATCAAGAGAACAAAAAGCAACCATAAATTGGCTGCTGCCCTCCTGATTTTCATTTTGTTCTTCTTAAAGACCGAAGATGCCGTCCAAACGCCTTGCACCTTCTAAGGCTTCTGGCAATGAACCTAAGCGCCAGAAAATGTTTGAGTATGTGAATGGATGGTGTGAGTGTGGATGTGGCCGATGAGTGAGTCGCTGTCCAGTGTCTGCTTTAGCCGGCAGTTCACTACAATTTGTCTCCTCCTGAAGTACCTGCAGACGAGGTGCCGCCCAATGAACTGTTAATAAATATCATTCATTTTTGAATACCCATACATTTTACTGTATTTTTATAACTGTAAATTACATTATTACTGTATTTACCATGCTTATACCAAAAAAAAATGAGCTTGCATGAATTAACTGCAGGAGACAGCAGTTCAGCGTACACTGTACAGTATGTAGATGGGTTTATCTTCACTTTTTTTTTTTTAACTGTGACTCCCCGAACTTGAGTCCCGACACGGGGTCGTGTTGGCCTCCACCTCTTCAGAAGCCACCCTTGAGGGGACCTGGACCCCCCAGGAGCTCTGGCATTTCACCCTATGGGGTGTTGGAATCCCCGGATTTTTTAGGGTGGGGGTACAGATGATGGGTGGGCCCCTGAAGGGCTCCAGGAGGGGGGCTTCAAACCCTGGAGAGCGGACACAGGGGACCCACTTGTACCGAACCGGCTGCATAGCAGGCCAGCGCGAGAAGCGCGCGTTCGGGGGAGGTTGTGTTGGGTCCATGGGCTCCACAAGAAATTTTGTTTGCCACCACCTACCCCGTCTCCGCCCTTTGTTGAGACTTTGGATGCTCTGGGGTACACCTTAGGGAGGGGATACTGTCATGTCCCGTCAGCGGCCGCTAGAGGCCGCCATTGAAGATTATTTGTTGAACTTTTATTTTGAAATTCACTGAACGGTTTACTGCGTCTTAGGTCATGTTTTTGGGTTCAGCTGTAGAGAGTTTTATGATAATACTGTATGTCTTCATTGGTTCAGTTCTGTGTGGGTTTTTGTATTTAAGTTACCACTGTGCTCTGTTTAGTGTCAGTCCACCACTACCCAACCCATGGTGTGTACCTGTCTTCAGTTCGTGTGTTTTTCTGCTAAAGAAAAGTATTCGCCCTCGTGCCTGTTACGGTTTTTGTTTAAATAAAAGCTATTTGAGTGAACAAATAGCATCTGCGCCTCCTCCTTTTGGGACTGGTATACACCCGGCGATGTGACAACATTTGAATAATAATAATAATAATAATAATAATAATAATACGGAGAGAGGTAAAGACCTTGAAATTAACCTCAAGGCATGTTTGCTGCTGCTGTCCCCATCCTGAACAGGAGAACATGAGAACTGAACAGGAGAACATCTGTCCTAAACAAAGTGAAAAATGAAATCACACATTATATGTATTTCCATTAAAACTGTTAGGCTGGAGTTATTGGGTGGTTCTTGAGTTGAAGTTGTGGGTACAGCCTCCAAATATTTTTTTAAATAAAGAGCTTTGATTGGGTTCATGGCAGATTTGTCTCCCCCATTCTTCACCATTATTGTCAACTAAATCTATCAAAATGAATGCATGAACTGTTTATCATATGATTATGCCATATTGCCAAATTACCTTTTTATAGCACAGACTACATGTGTGTGTTTAATTTGGACAACGTTTTTTTTTCTTTGTCGGATATTGAGGAAGCTGGCCATTTTTTCAAATATTTGCCTTAACCCATACTTGTGTCCAGCCATTAATCAGCTGGTATAACAGACACACTACCTATTAGAACTGTCAGTCCCATAACTACCCTACTCATCATAATGCTCTACATGTCTACACATAAATAATGGCTAGATTAGGTCTAGTATATATCTGGGAAGTGTAGAATTAGAGAAGTTTCAGGATTAGACACTCCTCAGAGGGAAGAGGTGCAACAAAGCCATCAAAAAGACAACAAATCTGAATTAATTCACTGTGGAGCTCTTCAGAGGATTTTTAAAAGGATATAGAGATAGATAAGCATACCACAATTCCCAACGATGGAAAGACAATGATGCAAAACTGAATTTGATGAGACAATTTGTACTTCCTCCGTTAACCTGAGAGTAGTATACAGTAAAGCCCCGCTAATTCGCAGTTCAGACATGCAGCTTCAGTCATTTTTTTGTGCTTCTTTTGCATTTTAGTGCTAAATTATTAAGAAAAATATAATTTACTAATTTGTAACAAATATTAATGTAAATTCAGCTACATTTCCATATAAAATATATCTATACAGTAATCCCCCGTTTTTCACAGGGATTATGTTCCAAGAGTACCTGCGTATAGTGAAAAACCGCATTATTGTATTTTGGTAAAATAAATGCCTGTTGTTACATCTGTTGTTTTGGTAATTAATACAGAAACCATCCATTTGCATTAGAGTGGTTCAAATGACCAAATGTTTGGGTACATAATCCTTCTTAAGCAATGTCTAAAAATTGCTCATTTAACTGGTCATTGAAAATAAATGTGTAAAGATGAGTAGAGTGAGAAACAGACAAAGAATAAGTGATAAGGTGTCTTCACTTATCAATGGAGATTATAGGTTCAAATCTGGCTACAGGACAAAAGTTTCAGTACTCTGCACCCATGTCTTTGTTTAAAAGTTTTGTACCTTTTGGAATTGTCCCAATATTTTGACCTCTTTAAAAGAAACAAACAAAATAGGCAGTACATGTTATTTTGCTCATTTAAAAGTCATATAAGCTTAACCATTCTGTTGCAGGTGTTGTCAAGTTGCTATGTGATTTTACATGTGCAAACCTTTAGTGAGTGAGTTTGAGTTCGTTTTGTTTAATGGTTCCATTGGTTTAATAGACTATACATATGAATAACATATACTAACCACTGAATACCAAACACCAAAATACTAGAAAGATTTGTGCAAAAAATCCTAGAAACCGAAAACATTCCAGTTTGTCTACAGTCTGCATATTGGGCAGAAAGATTTACCATTAGGCATAAAACATAATGGACGTCTTATTTGGTGTTACTGAATTTGTGCATCCAACAGTGTGCTCCTGTTTCCTGTGTCTGGTCATTACATTCTATATGTTCCATGCATTGATGTGCACATAAAATCTTCGTCAATTGATTAGTTTTCTTAAATGTATAAAGCAATAAGTAAATGATACATTAAATCAACTAAAAGTGTCAAAAAACTTTAATGTCAAGGGTTGTTCCTTGTCTTACATCTTTGTTGATGTTTTAGAGAGCATGTGAAATATAGTGGTTTATCATTAAAAGCTTTGAAATCACTTTCACTTTACTAATGCCAAAATCACTATAGACTGAATACACAGATGTTACCTGATGGAAAATGCTCATTTACTGGCCAGTTGTCCACCTGGAGTGTGGCATTTCCTCCATTTCTGGTGAAGCGCACCAAATGATACTTCCCATCATTCACTGCTGTTATGGTCTCTTTGACACTAATGTCCACTGTGCCAATGTTAAATGTCACGCCTACTTTGCCTTCCTCCTGGAACAAATAAAAACATGTATGTGAATAGAATACAAATAGTTGCAAATACCATGGTTGCTTCCTTTAAATCTTGACAGAGAGAGAAGAAGGATACAGATGAAGATTGTTTTAGAGAAAATATACAAGTGACTAAGGGGAATTTTAAAATGCTAATCCTTCTGCATTATTTAAGTTAATTTGATTAAAAAAATTAACTGACAACAAGAATGTGGGACACTCACTTCATAAGGACCAATACACTTTACACTGCCATTACAAAGTCAAACATAAATATCATGTTCATGTCTCTCCAAAATGTTTGGTTAAGCTGAAGACTGTTCTACCAACACATGAAGACATATTTTAACCTGAGAATATACAGTCAGCATTTCACTTTGCAGAACTATGAACATGACCTTCAATCAGAGTCAAAAGGTCATGCACCAGGACGTAAAGTGAAACAAACTGCCATTCTATCAGTGCTATCAAAACTTTGCCCACTAACACTAAGGTCAATAAATTAGCTTAGATGTTTCAAAGAAGTTTGGTAACTAATCAGCAGTAAGTGTAATACTCCACATTATGTCAGTACATGTCAGTATTCTGTTTGTCGATGCTACAAGCACTGGGCATTTTATCACTATATTCTATTCAAACATGTTTGGTTATACAATGAGTCCAGGAAGCTTTTACTGTCCAAATGTTGTTTGGAAATCTGTAGCAGTGACCATGATAGTTAATCAAAACGATTTAAAATCAACCAACTATCCCTTTAAGCATTATGGAACATTCTAAGAAGTTTCCTCACTCCTCAGACAGTATATTACACACATCAGTATCCATGTCCTAGTCATCAAAATTTCTGACTTAAAATGTTTTGATTAGCTATCATGGCCACTGCTACAGATTTCTGTATATATACAGCGATTTTTAAATTATATATACAGCATCTCTCAATAAATTGACAACCATTCCATGCCAGTGCCTGTTAAATTCCTACACAAGCACACATTCTGCTTTATGAGGTACTGATTAGGTGATCACCTGAATGAAATCTTTTTTAGTGAGGAAAAGTATAGAGTGAACAAGATATCCGTTTTCTTTTAATTATTTAAGTCCTGTAAACACTGCATCATTTCTTTCATTTTGATGTATTGTCATTTCCTTTCAAATTATGCTGTAAAAACAATATATGTGTATATACAGTGGTGTGAAAAAGTGTTTGCCCCCTTCCTGAGTCTTCATTTTTTTCCATGTTTGTTACACTTAAATGTGTCAGATCATCAAACAAATTTAAGTATTAGTCAAAGACAACACAAGAAAACACAAAATGCATTTTTTAAGAGAAGGATTTTATTATTATGGGGAAAAAAATCCAAACCTACATGGCCCTGTATGACAAAGTTATTGCTCCCTAACCCTAATAACTGGTCGGGCCACACTTAGCCGCAAAAACTTTTTAAAAAGTCTTTTACAGTGCTGTGGAGGAATTTTGACCCACTCATCTTTGCAGAATTGTTGTAGATCAGCCACATTGGAGGGTTTTCGAACATGAACCACCTTTTTAAGGTCATGTCACAGCATTGCTATGAAGTTTGTGTTTGGTTGCTAATGTATAAAAGGTGGTTGCTAGGGTGTAGGAGATGGTTGTTATGAAGTTTGTGTTTGGTTCCTAAGCTATAAAAGGTGGTTGCTATGGTGTAGGAGATGGTTGCTAAGTAGTTTTTAGTCCATTGCTATGGTGTAGAAGATGGTTGCTATGAAGATTTATTTGGTTGCTAAGGTATATATACGCCTACATAATCAACGGCTCCCTGATGACTGGTCATGTTCCTTCTGACTTCAAGCCTGCAGTAGTAACACCGATTTTGAAAAAACCTTCACTGGACTCATCTGATGTCAACAACTACAGCAAGATCTTGCAGCAAGATCAACCAACCTGTCTTCTGCTTTCATCCTCCTTGACCTCTCTGCCGCCTTTGACACTGTCAATCACCAGATCCTCCTCGCCACTCTCTCTGACCTCGGGATCTCGGGAACAGCCTTGCACTGGTTTGCATCTTACCTCAATGACCGGAGGTACCAGGTAACATGGCAAGACTCCCAGTCTGCTCCACGAAGATTAACCACTGGGGTTCCACAGGGCTCGGTCCTAGGACCACTCCTCTTTTCTCTAT
>JBBJLS010000002.1:524947-536029 GCA_037577275.1 Bryconaethiops microstoma
GTCATTGAAGTGAGCCAATGGCCCAATGATAACCTTCCCTTAAGGCAGGAAGACTGCAAGCCCATGACCTTCTGGCTCTTATAAACAGTCTATGGTTCCATTTAAGCCCAAATTCAGGGGTGCCAAACCTGTGACAAGCCCCTGGAGGACCACACTTCAGCAGAAATCGGCTGAACACTGCTGAAAAATCATTGGATTTGTTTAAATGTGTGGAAACTGATTTTTGCAGATTTTCATTGTAAAAGTTATTCTAACTAATTTATATGCAGTTGCACTAGAACTTGACTGCGGCTCCCTGGGCTGATCTATGTAACCAAGAGTGCCACAAGGGTGAAAAATATTACTCAGTGATGAACTGAGGTAGCAAGACCGGCCTAGGGTCCACTTTTTGTGCTTCAAAAAGTCCAATATAAATATACTGGCACTAGAGGGACCTGGTTTTAATGTCTGACAAATACGCACATAAAGGAAAGTGAAGTGGCCCCTTATAGTCATGTGTGAACAGTGTGAAATTCTTTCTCTACATTCAACCCGTTTAACCCCTTCACCAAGTGAAACAGGGGGTTGCCATCAACAAAGGGCATCAGGGGATCAGTGTGTATGGGGACTGCACCTTGCTTAAGGTTACCTAATCAATCTTAAGATGCAAACCCCCATCCTTCTGACACACACACACACACATATATGCCTATTTTCTTTACACTTGATGTAAAGTTCCGTTTTGGAGACATGAAGTTTGTTCCAGGAGTCTATAAAAGATATCACTATATTGAATAAGTAAAATGTACTCACGTAAGTTCCACCATTCATGCTTCCAAACCACACAGGTTTGTTTCCGGGAGAACTCCACCATGCCTTGCGAGGTATGTTGGCGGGGTTGGCTGAGATACATGTTTCTCCAGTATCCATATTACAGTATACCTTTATGGCATCTTCTGCACTACCTTGATTTGGATCTACCCAATATTCTCCTGTGCGTCACAAATGAAATATCAAATTGTTCATTATGATTCTACAAAAGCAGCTACATTTTTTCATTTCCGTAACATACTATATGTGACACAGTAGACTGACAAGAGAGTGAAGCATATTTGCAAGAATAGAAACAGAAACAGTTATGGTCATTCCTTGCATCTTTATCTCTTGCATCTGATACAGTGATGACCCTCATGATCTCAGTGGTGTCCTCACCGCTTTTTTTCATGGGATAGCACTGCTTCAGGTCCTCACAGGTTCTGGCGGGGTGCTTTTTGCTGCCATCAGGGCTACGCATGCTCTCGATCTGGCTGCTGAGAGACTTCAAGGTGGCCTGGACTCCTGGGTCAGCTTGGAACAAATCTGTTGAATTCGATATGGGTAAAGCCTCATCCTCTGGGAATTCAGGAGGAGGAGGACCAGCATCATAATCCTGAGGGCCTCCAAACAAGTCATCCATAGCAGCTGTCGGGGGTCCAGGGGAACCAGGGGGACCTGGAGGACCAGGTTCTCCAGGAGGTCCCTGATTGTAGAAGAATCAGAAAGAAATGGTCTGCACTAAGCATTAAGAAAAAAATAATGCAACTGTAAAACCAATCCAGAGTGACCTAAAATGATTAGTTACAGGGACAGTCCCCCTGGAGACACTGAGGGTTAAGTGTCTTGCTCAAGGACACAGTAGTAGAAAGCGGGGGTCCACCGACAAGTGTTCTACCCTCTAGGCTACTCCCACCCTCGAGGTTCAGTAATGCAGTTATGCCAGCACATGCTAATTTTACACAAATTGCACATAGCAGTCATACATCCCAAGTCATACATTACATGACTGTGGTGTGTGGTATAAATGCGGCAGACCAGAATTTCTAGTCTTTAGCTGACATTGCAGTAAAAAAAAATGGGCAACCTTATTGTCTCTAATGTGGCATGATGGTTTCAGATGTACTAGCCTCCCTCAGATGGTTTTCATTCTGAGCTTTTCATTTCAACTGAGTATTAAGGAAGCAAGTAGCAAAAAACTGCCGATTCTATAGATGGAAAACAGTTTCTGAATCAGAGGGGCCAAAGGAGAATGGTGAAAATCATCGAAGGAAACAGGACAGGCTGTATACTGGAAAATCACATCCACATTCAACAATCTTGTGCCGAATGTCACCTCAGAACACACCACCTTTTGAAGTTTATTTCAAATGGGCTACAAAATCTTATATAGTGTTTTGTTACCACCAATATTGTCACAATGCAGGAATCAGCTCTGTGCCCCTAGTGAGCTAAAGGCGACTGAGGAGAGGAACTCCATAAAGCTGGAGGAAGAAACCGTGACAGTCAAAAAGGGAACCTGTCTCCCTCTGGTTGATGCCAGGTAGTGAGAGTGAATAATGAGAGCTGGCACAGGAGCATCAAGCTCCTGCTTGAACGGATGAGTGGAAAAAGTTGCCTGGTTAGGTAAATCAGGCTTCTTTTGAAACATGCTGATAGAGGGATAAGAATTTTGGAGTGTGCAGAGTCATCCTATTTGTTGCGGTGCAGGCAGGTTGGGCAGTGGGGAATGTTTTTTTTTTTTTAGCAAACATTAGGATGTCTGGAACCCAATGAAAAAAACAGTTTATCACATGCACATATTGTCACCGAATGGCTCCACTAACTTCAAGGAAAATGCACAGTCCACAGGTCTTATTGACCTTATTGAGGTGCAGAAAGCCTGAATCCATTCAACTGGGAGAAAATGCAGAAAATAGTCATTTCAAGATGATACAACATTTCTGCACAATGTTTCTAGCATCTTGTTGGATTCTTCCTTGCCCAGGTAAATACATGTTTTTCTGAAGGTCTGGCAAACCCCATATTGGAATATTGGAGCCTGTGATCCATTGAAACTAAATATACATGCCTCTGGTCCAGTGTCCCCACTTATTCCTCTTGATCCAGGTGGTCCCATTGGCCCAGGCTGTCCAATGTATCCTTCTTTACCTGGTGGTCCAAATGGTCCAGGTGGCCCCTACAAGGTGAGATTTTTTCATTTTATCACCTAATACGTTACATGCAGTAGATTAATCATTTTATAAGCTTTGGAATTAAGGCACTTACCCTTTGGCCGCTTGGCCCAAAAATTCCAGGGGGTCCCTGATCTCCAGTTGTACCCTTAATACAGAACATGAATCATTTATAGATGAAGCGAGCATTAATTCTCCAAAAGAGTCATTTTTGCTTGGACATTTACAAACGTGCAGTCTATTTGAACCACTATTGCATTAGTTGAGTCAGTATCTCAACAGACAAGCGTATGATTCTCAAATATTTATTTTGTTGTGGGTACAATATGCACAATTCCACACTGATGTAAATGTAGCGCATATCATGGAAAACTGACTATTTTGGGTTTTTTTAAATAAAAGAGATATATATGGTATGTAAACACAGTAAAAGTTCCAAAACATACTGAATACAGGTGGATAATGAGGAAGAAGGAACATATGAAATATGCCCTGTAATATAAGAGCATATGATCAGCATAACAGTGAAATCCCAAACCATGTTAAATAAGTGGCAGTATGTATATGTTAAAGAGCGTAGGTCCCAGGACAGAACCTTGAGGAACACCTTGGTTAACCAAACCCAAACATGACTTTTGTTGTTTGATTGACCTAAACTGCTTCCTGTTTGTAAGATATGAACTGAACCTGGTTAAAGCTGTGCCCATGACACCAATAGCTGTAAGATGATCTAGAAGTATATCACAAGATATTGAGTCAAATGCAAAGCTAAGATCCAGGAGAACCAAATAACGAGTAAGGCTACATAAGACGTGAGGAGAAGATCATTAACAACTCTAAGCAATGCTGTCTTTGTACTATGTGACTGTCTAAAACCAGATTGAAATGATTTATGAATAGTATTTAATTTGAGATATGACTATAGTTGGGTGCAACAACCTTCTCAAGAATTATAGAAAAAAAATTTGGAGATTGGCCTGTAATTATTCAGGTTACTAAGAGTGGGAATAATTGATGTCATACAGATTTTAAGGAGGGAAGGTTGAGCAGGATAAAGCTGACTTAGATTTCTTAGTACATTCAAATACTTCAAATTGTGACAGAGATGGGAGGTTAGGAAAAAAGACAGGCAAAGTTTCTGGGTTGACAGATATTAGGTTTCAATATGAAACAGTGACTCTGTTGCTTGCCTCATGAGGGGAGAATCTGACTCTAAAATCAATTAAGTTGTGATCTGAAATATCCACTTGAGACCCCAGGATTGAAATATCAACACTACTGGAAGTGCATATCAGCTCAAGTAGTATATACCCACCAGGGTGAGCGGGAATGGTGAAATGCTGCTTAAATTTATAGCACTGTGGTAGAGACAGACATTCATTGTTTGGTGAATTTTTATCAACATGTATGATGTAAGATGAGCAGTTCACTAAGATCACTAAGTCTGAGCCTTAAGTGAATGCTAAATTGTAAAAAACCTCTGTTTTTGGTATAAAAATTACATAAAAGTTGTAATTGGACTTCAGAGAAAGAAACAGACAAAAAAAATACAATGTAGGCTTATTAATCAATCAAGCAGTCAGTTGCTCAATCAGTCAGTCAATATAGGCATTTTAATTAATATTGTACATGCTGACTTAACACATAATACCGAAGGTGCTACTTTAGGTGAGAAAATACTTACAGGTGGTCCAGGAAGCCCCTGTAAACCTGTGTATCCTCTATGTCCCTTCTGTCCTCTTTCTCCATGATCACCCAACTCTCCCTTATCTCCTCGAGGTCCTTGTGGTCCCTATAATGTGTTAACAGAATAGACAAAGCTGCTTTAATGTCTTTTTATTTGAAAAGATACTGCAGTATTTTACTACAAACCTTATGCACAATGTTCCTACTTGTATTTCTTTAAGGTTATCGTAAAGATTTCTTACTGGAAGTCCTCTCTTTCCTGCTGGACCTGGGGGCCCTACAGGTCCTCTTGAACCCTGTGGAGAAAGTCTGTGTGAATAATTCAGGTTGATGTGGAGAGAATACAAATGTATAAACATGTGTTATAAATGCATACCGCATCTCCTCTCTTTCCAGGGCCTCCGGTAGCACCCACAGGGCCGGGAGGACCGGGTGCCCCTCTTGGCCCAATCAGTCCCTCTGGTCCTGGGTCACCACGGTCGCCCTACAGAGATAAGTTTATACATTGAAATGATACGGAGAAACTGTACATCAAGTTAATTACACACACACACACACACACACACACACACACATACACATACACATATATATATAAATGCGAAGCCTTAAATTCTCATATTTTACCCGGGTTCCTATGAGTCCTTCCTTTCCTGGTGGGCCATCAGAACCAGCAGGTCCCTATCAGTCGCACACACAAGTCAATAGTTATGTTAATAACTTTCCATATTCTCCATCTTTCTCCCACCTCATGAATTATTCCGTGTTTGAAATTCCTGATTTTTTAATTTAGAGAAAAAAACATCTGCTATGCACTGAATGTTTAATAGAAGATGTTATGCATTTAGGCAATATCAGCATTCTGCTAAATATTTCCAACTCCTTTGAAAGATCTTGTTCAGACCTGATATTAATATCAGACTAGAACTGAGATGCGGCACTTCCACGCATATCAGAAGCGTCTCCAGTGATCATTTATGTCCAGATTTCACGACTGGAGAAACGATGCCACACACATTCACTCCATCTGTCTCCTGCAGCACTTGTTGTCAGACAAAAATGTGTTTGTTTGTGTACGTGTAAGGACTGTTATGAATTTTTTGCTGGCATGGGGCGCTAGCACTACTTGGAAAAGAAGGTTTTGTTGTGGTCTCTGTTGTGATGACACTGCCTGTGAGTAAATGGTTATTCATGGCTCTCAATAATGCACCCAGGATGCTCCATTCTAATGATATGTGGTCATATCACAAACACAAAGACAAGTACAATATAAAATATAAAGTCTAAATAAATCCAATAAAAGGCCTGCAGTAAATACTCAAGATAAAAATACACTATACTATATACACAAATGCTGGGTAAAATACTATAGATAAATAACTTACAAATACTATAGATAATAACTTGAATTACTAATAACTAATAATGGTTAGGAGTCTGTTATTGCTGTAATAGAGATCACTAGTAGGTCAGTAATACTGACATAAGTAGTGATTTTTCACATGGTTAAACTACTGCTCATAATAATAATCATAAGATATTGCACATAATCATGTCTTAGTACCCGATAAGAAAATTGCACAATATTGCACATGGTAAAAATATTGTACATAATAATAAGAAAATAATGCACATAATGTTTAAACCCAAAATGTGCATCCCTGACTGCCTCCAAGGTGAATGATTAAATCACACTGGACACACACTACACTTATTTTCTATCCTATTTCATTTCATTCATAATTCTTGGTGCTCTGGAGTACTCATTCACGAAAATGCCAGTGTGGCTAAGCTGAATGGAATTATATTGGGACGAGTCACCAGATCTATGTATTCATTTGTATAGTTCTCCTAGCTTTTCTACTGATTAGTCAGAGGCACTTAATGTAACCATGTTATAATGTATTTTTCACATTATCTGAGATATTGCCAGAGGAGTATGTCTAAAATGCAGGCTATTCTGAATGAGGAACACTTATTGCCATACTGATTAGTCCATTATATGTAGAAAGGCAACACAGTAACATAGAAGATGAACTTGTATCAGTTATGTTCTATTCAGAGAGCTGTTTAAAACCACTGGAACAGCACAGCTCATTTTAGGCTTTGGATGAATATCAGTTCGAACTTACATCAGGGCCAGGATCACCTCGAGGTCCATTAGCTCCTGGAGGGCCGACTGGGCCTGAGGGGCCTTTGTCTCCTGAAGCTCCTGGTGATCCGGGTTTACCTGGAGGACCCTTTAAAAGATAAACACAATAAAATATGTGAGGAAGGCAAACCTTCCATTTTTTCTGTGTCATTTGTAAAATAACACATAATGTACAATCCATCCTAGACTTGTGTGTGCTTTGAACGTTACTGTTTTGAAGTGAAGCACTGAGTATGAAAACAGGTCCATTTAAGCATCAGTTATTCGGTTCTCCACTTACAGCTGGCCCTGGTAGCCCTGCCATGCCACGCTCTCCTCTCTGTCCAGGAAGACCCACGATTCCTCTTTGCCCAGTGGTTCCTGCAGGGCCAGGTGGACCATCAGGACCCTAAACAGAAGTGATTTCATGGTAAAATGTTCTATTCCATTTCATCTGATTCATAAAAATAGAGTTAATTCACCAAAATGCCAATGCGACTAAGGTGAATGGAATTATGTTGGGACCAACTAGCAAATCTATGTGTTAATTTCTTTAGATCTGAACCATTTCTGCTAGCATTAATCCTGATTTGTCAGGGGCACTTCATGTAAGTGTTTTAGCTTACTGTGGGTCCATCCTCCCCAGGGTCTCCCTTGTCTCCAGGGCTTCCAGCAGGCCCAGGTGGACCTCTTTCTCCCTGGCGTCCTGGTGGTCCGTGATCTCCACGAAGACCAGGTGGACCCTCTTTTCCAGGAAGGCCAATGGGTCCCGGCTGACCAATAGGACCCTAGATGACAGAAAGTTCCACAATTCTTATGACAAGGTGACTTAGTACTTCAGAACTATTTGTTTTGTTTTTTTCAGCAAATGAGTTCTTCATCTCTTTTTATTGACAAAAAACACTCACGGTTGCACCCGGTGGACCAACTCTTCCAGCAGATCCAGGAAAGCCAGTTGGACCCTGAAAAACGGACACTTTGAATGTGAAAGCACAAAACTACAAGTAACAGAGACCAAACATCAGAGAAGCTTGAGTAAATCACAGTGATGTCATATGTCAGAGACTGAATATGCAGAAATACTAACAGGTGCTCCTTGTGTGCCTCTTCCACCCTTTGGTCCAGCCACACCAACTGTGCCCTGTGAAAAAAAAAACACATTCAGGAACGTCCTATAGGATGTTTTCTCTGAATGTCTTGAGCACAATTTTCATTTGTGAGATTCTTGATACTTACCACAGGCCCTGGAGGTCCAGCCAGCCCCTGAGGTCCAGGAGATCCAGCGTCTCCTTTCTGTCCTGGCTCACCTAGTTCTCCTTTCACTCCAGGTTGACCATCAGGACCCTGGATATGAATAAGAATAGTATGGAGCCTCTTTGTGTGGGACAGAATCATACTGAATCATCAACTGTGCATTTTCTAAGTGCAGTTTACATGGCCCATAATGGAAATGACAGTTTCAACATTAAATGATAAAATACATGAACTTACAGGTGGTCCAGGAAAGCCAACAGCCCCCGTCGGCCCAGGTTCACCACGAGATCCCTAAAAGTGTTTCGGAAAACATATGTGGACTTACAAATGGCTTTGTTTATGTCGCAATGTAATCAATACTGTGCATTTAGAGCTTACTTACAGGCATAGCTCTTGATCCTTGAGGTCCAGGCGGTCCTTTAGGGCCAGGTTCCCCCTGTTAAGAGCATGTCATATCTTAGATTATATGATATTTCAACAACAATGTCGTTAGCATTCAATGAAACTTTGATACTGAACATCTGTTTACCTTTTCACCACTTGGGCCTGGGGGGCCTATGGGGCCAAGCGGTCCAGGAAGCCCCTGTGATGGTTACAGGAAACTATATTAGGAGATGATCCACCTTAGAAAATGCCCTCAGGAGGCTGGACTAGCTAATGCAAGCCTCCCAAAGAATTCCTTCGCAATTGCTCACCCAACATTGCCAGCATCCACATTTCTACATTAATGCCAAATCCTTTGCAGTGAGTATTGACTGCTTATTCTAGACAGCTAAGTAAAACATGTCAGAGGTACATTTAAAAAAAATGAGATGACATATTTGCAAGTTTGGCTCAGCAATCCACTACTGCATTAAAGAAAAAAGATTTTTCTCTGGTTATAATAGAGAAAAGATCTAAGATAAACTGAGGAATTAGTCTGTCAAGCTTACCCTTGCGCCATCATTACCAGGAGTCCCCTCTGATCCTTTCTCTCCAATTGCACCCTGCAAAATTGATATGAAACATTGAATATATCCACACACAGCATATCCACTTAACTAGAGACTCATGTGCTTCTTTTACTTACTCGCTCACCCTTCGGACCTGATGGACCAGAGATTCCTCTTTCTCCTGGCATTCCCTGAAGACCTGGAGGACCCAAATCACCCAAAGCACCGGTGGGGCCAGGACTTCCCTGTGAGTAATGGATTAATATACTAAAATTGTAGGACATGGATTTGTACATTCAGTTCTTCAATATCTGCGTCACTCATTTCCAAGAATTATTAATTAAAAGACACTTTTTATGATTATATATAGTAATTAGAATGCTATTAAAGTCAGATTTACCTTTGGCCCATCAGATCCAGGTGCTCCTGGGATACCTTTGGCTCCAGGCAATCCAGGAGGCCCAAGCTCCCCTCTCTCACCTGGAGTTCCACGCTCTCCCTAGAACACACATGCATATAGAGCGTCAGTGTGTTAAAAATATTTCTGATTGAACCACTGACCTACACTGTGCAAGACTACTACATTTTTACATTTTACTACATTTGTTTCTACTGCATTTTTATGAGACACTGTCATCTGACCATGCTTTGAGGAGGACACTAACCACTCAACTCGATCCTTTGCTTTTTCCCATTAACTTCTAACATGGATCTGAACCGCACTCATGAATCACATAAAACTAAAGTCCCACCCAGTGTAAGAGAAGTTCTTTTTTCACTTATATTGTAAAACAGGACAACTCACCCTTGGTCCAATTAGTCCCACTGGTCCACCATCACCAGGGATCCCCTAGACAAAAGGAAAGACTAGTATGTTATTTCATGTATATACAGTGGTTGATGTATTTTGGTTGTCAAACAGCAACATTTGAACATTCACATTCATTGCTTACCTGATCACCAGGTTTCCCTGACTCTCCCACTGGACCAGGTGGTCCAGGCAATCCCTAAAACCAAAGATAAATTGGTTTACATACTTACTGCTGTCTTTCCATACTTTGAATGCTCTAACCAGTTCCTACCAATTGCTTACCTGAAAGCCAGGCATTCCAGGAGGTCCCTGTTCTCCTCTGTCACCTGCTGGCCCCTGTATTATTGAGATAAAGCATCCAGTATTGATTTGGCTCGTTTTAATGTCAGTATAATGCAAAATAAATAATTGCTAAAATGAATGAGAGAATACGTGACACACTTACTGGAGGACCAGCAGAACCGAGTGGACCAACTTCTCCCTCCTTCCCAGGTGGCCCCTACATGAAAGACAAGGCAACATGATTAATAATATATATTTGATTGTCATTACCTAATAGAGCTGTGTAGCTATTAGTGTTACCTACCCTCTGGCCCGGAGCGCCTGGTGACCCTTGCTCACCAGTCTTTCCTGGATCCCCCTGAATTACACCATAATATTTTATTAGATCCATCAAAGAACTGTGAAAACACAGAATCGTGAAAAGTTGTTGAAAAACAATCAAACGAGTAACTCACGCTAAAGCCCTTGGGGCCTGGGAGTCCCATTGATCCTGCTGGACCTCTGGTTCCAACCGATCCTGGAGGCCCAGGGCGTCCATCCTCACCTGTTGCACCCTACACGAAGCACAGACGGTTTTACTGTAATCCTGTAATTTTATGATATTTCTATTCTATGTATAAATGTTAATTGGGTGATTTCAGTACCATAGTCAAAGGTCTATAGTCTACACTTTTCTAGGAGATTAACTGCATTAACTCTGTCTTTTTTCTGTCATTATATTCGAAGTGTAAGTAGTTCAAATCAGGCAGTGTGAGTAGCACCTTATACAATCCATAAAGAACCTGTGTATCATTCAGTGTCTCTCTCTCTCTCTCTCTCTCTCTCTCTCTCTCTCTCTCTCAAAACTCTCCTCTTGCAATGAGACCAGTTGGATGGTGAAACACTACTAGACGTTCGTCAAAGGTAATTATTGCCATTTTGTTTGAGTGAACAAAAGGTTTCTTTTCTTTGAATTATTCAAGTTCTGTAAACACTGCATCATTTCTCTTATTTTGATGTTTTGTCATTTCCTTTCAAATG
>JBBJLS010000002.1:555924-581408 GCA_037577275.1 Bryconaethiops microstoma
GTCTTCTCTACCTATCTTCTCTACCTTTCTGTCTATCTATCTGTCTGTCTATTTATATGCGCCACTGATAATGAGATAATCAGTATATTCACTTCACTTTACTGTGGTTTTAATGATGATCAGTGTCATTAATTTGGCTTTTTGTCAAACTGTATTTTTATTATAATGTTTTCAATATTTAGAAGATTTACTGCTGGAACCTGGTGAAATGCCTGTTTTGTGTGAATAAATATTCATTTATATATATTATATATATATTTATTTATTTATTTTATTTTTTTTACTTTTAAATTTCATGTATATCAACAAATAAATAAATCTCTGAGGTTGCTAGGTAACGGTTGTATTTAGCCTGATGCTAACAGTCTGCTTTAGCGTACAAAACAAAAACCCAAATAAATAACTGCTAAATACTTTTAACAAACTGTAATGGAAGTACTTTACTAATTGTAAATGTAGTCTCACAACTTATCAGATAAATCTGGACTTAGATTTGTCTAAGCAGCTACTGTTTTTGGCAGATGTTGAGTATTCCTTTTTTGCTTTAAATTTTTACAAAAGGAGAAAGAAAAGTTGAAGAGCAGGTGCATCTGCGGACGCTGAGAAGAGAGAAATGGCCCAAAGACAGGAAAATAAAAGGTAAGAGAACAGAGGAGTAGGGGAATCTTGAATCTCCTCTATATTTCATGTAGGACATTTACTAGATTCAGCTATTTATAAACCTTTACATTTAAAAACATTGTTATACTTAAATGATAAATCACCAAAAACAGGTATTTTACCAAAAAATTTACCAAATTACTCCAGCAAAACCTTTGAATACAAATTATGCCTGAAAGGCCAATGCTCAAAGTTGTCCACAAGGTGGAGCTGTTAGAACTGGTTTTGTGTCCCTCCCTGAAATGAGGACAAGTTTAATGTGCAGGATTTACTGACAAAACAATGCACATTTTGCACAGTTGTCTCACTCCATTGTGTCAGATCTTCAAATAATATGTCAAAAAACGACCCAAGTACGCAACAAGTTTTTAAATGATCATTTAAGTAGTTTATTTCATTCTGTGTTGGGTGTGTTGGGACAGGAAAAGTGAAACAGCAGTGCTGTTTTTTTTTCCAGAAGCAAGGAACAGACACATACACACAGTTTGTATGTTAATTTGCACTGTATTGGGTAATGTATTGCGTGCAGAAAGTGATACAAGGCACACAAAAAAGACCATGCTATAGGCCTAGTTAAGATTAGATTAAAATGCTGGAATTAGTGAGTAGACATATGCAAAGATCTGATGTGTTTACACAGGAGCTTACATTTATTTTATATCACTGAATTTAATACCAGAGCAAAGTACTTTTTTACTTTTTATAAAGGGCCCATATTATGGAAAACATTACTTTTTCAAATAAAGGAGTTTAATGGCAAAATAATTTCAGAACTTCAGAATATTTATAAAGTTTCAAAATGTACTGGACATAGTTCATAGGGCCATAGGGCCCATATATGGAATGTACATAGGGCCCATGAATGAGCACAGTAAGTTTTAAATTCTAAGATGCTGGAAAATGGTCACATAAAAATCACACAAATGTAATAAACTGACCTTTAATAGGATGTGGGCCCTTTAAACAAGTCTTTTTTAAAAAGCAAAAAAAAAAAAAAGATGAGACTGACAAAATGAAGTGTCTCTCAAGCGATGCAACATTCTGTGATGTTACAGCCCTGTGAGACCAGCAGTCCAAGAGCACACAACGGGCCACACTCTGTTTGAGGGGACGCCGGAAGCGTTTTTAATGTCGGGGGAACTCTGGGCTCCACGTCTTGGCTGTTGTCCAGGCGGGGTTTGGGGGTTGTGCGTGCAGCACTCTACGTCTCGGCTGTAGTCCAGGAGGGAAAAAGTGTGTGTGTGTGTGGAGGCAGCAAACAAAACAAATGATTTTGAAAAGTGGGGCGAGGGGTGTGACCCCCTGCTCCCCTCATCACTCAGTGTGATGCCACCTAGCACAGGTGATGTAACAAAATAGGCAGTTACTGTTTTCCTCTAACAGCACAGAGCTATCCAATGGCATTGCGTTAGTGGCAGTTCAAAATGCAGATGCAGTGGCTTTTCCCTTGTCTCGGATGAAACACATGCTAGCCCCCCACCCCCCACCCCCCACCACAGTGTTGGTGTTACCATGTGACTAGCTATTGGGTGCAATAGGGCCCAACTCAATTGGGGAGAAAATTTTGGGGTAAAACAAAAAAGATCAATCTTCTTAATTCAACTGTGAAGATGTAGATCCCTGCAGACAAAGAAAGAACATTTTCAGCATTTAGGATTTTAGTTCTGACCTTAAACATGTCAAGTAACACACTCACCTGCACTTGTATCCATTCTGAACTTGTGAAGATATGTAGAGTGTGAGTGTCTCTTCTTAAAACAATCATGTTTTCCGATGTAAAGTCTGACATATCCTCCTCACTATCCACAACATAGATCTAAAGAATAAATATCCTATTATGAGTTGGCATCATGACTGAAGACAGTGATGTAAACTTGTGACAGTCATAACTAGTAGCTAATCAATGTTTTTTTCTTAAAGAGATACTAATATCGATATTTATAGAGCATTATGACTAGTAATAACAGCAAATATCAGCAAAATTAACACCTAAACATGAAGGTTTTCAGATAAAAGTATCACTATCAATATAAAAACAATCCAGATTTGTCAAAAGTTATGAAGATGTTGAAATACTTACAGATATAAGCTCTTTATGTTGGGCATGTGTTATGGGATTTTGCTCAAGAGAATTTGGCAGGGAGCAATTACATTCTGCTGAAGGACCTGCCATCCCTGTCTCGCCTTTCCGCCCTGGTATTAAATATACTTAAAAATACAAGAAAATAAACAAATTCTAGTTAGATTATATTGTATTTATTAATTAAGATGCTTTCTAATCAACCCATGACTTCTTCCAGAGCAGGAGCCATTACTAAATCATTTTAAAGACGAAAAGTAGAACTGTCCCTATGTATTGTCAGTATGTCAAATACAATCTTTACTTAAATAATGAGACCTTTTCCCGGTTCTCCAGGTTCTCCAGTTGCACCAGGTTTTCCCATTGCACCCGCATAACCAACAGGTCCTGGTCTTCCAAAGCTACCTTTTATCCCCTGTTTTGTATAAGAAAACAACACAGCCTCTTTTTACTCTAATCAATCAGTAACAATTGGGATGAATACAGATGTTGATTGCAGTCCAGACCTCACCCATCGCCAGTGCCTGACTTCAAAAATGCTCACAAATTCCCACAGACACACTCCAAAATCATATGGAAAGCCTTCTTATAAGAGTGGAGGCTGTTCAAATCAGAAAAGGGGGCCAGTGCAACTCCATACTGGGATGTCCAGCAAGCTTACACAGATGTGATGGTCAGGTGTCCACATACTTTATTGTGTTATAGTGTAGCATTAAGAGTCTTGTTCAAAGACTCTTATTGGGGTAGCATGATGTGCTTCCATTGGTGGGGAACTGAACCATAGTCTATTTTGTGGAACGTGTCAGTACAGCTGACCCCCGGAATTCGCAGGGGTTATGTTACAAGAGTGCCCGCGAATTGTGAAAAACACGAATTTGTGATGTGGTGAAAATGCCTATAAATATGCCCCCAAATATGCTCCCAAGAGTACATGATGTCGTATGGAGAATACACGGTACGACGGAGAAGACGTGATTGAAGTAATACGGAATCACAGAGAGACCAAAAAGCGCAAGTAAATCATAAACCTGGGTCGTAGTGTGGTGCAAAAGTGCCACGTACTGGCGTAACACTTCTGCTGCCTTACACATACATGAAAATAGAAGCGAGAGTGTGTGTTTACTGGTTAATACACTGCAGTTTATTTAAAATAAACAAAAGCAGACCAAGCCTCATTCTTTAGAACTTTTTGTTTCTTAACTTGGCTGTATCGTGAACCGAACCAAACCGTGATGTCAGAACTATAGTGTGAACCGAACCGTGACCTTTCTGTACCGTTACACCCCTACCTTTTACAATACATGTAAAGGTAAACACGTATACGTAATGTACAGCATACACTAAACTGCTGTCTCCCGCAGTGCTAGAACGTAAAATACCGATGTCACCCCTATATATACTGTACTTTATTGCATGCAAGCAACCGTTTTTTCTTTGGCATGTTCTGTCGTTTTTTTACAGCTTTAATGAATGCTGGACTGCATCTGCCAGAGAGGCGTCACGGGTTCTCTCAACAGGAGTAAAATATTTATACCGTTATATTTTATCTGGAAATTTAGCTGAATGTTAATATTTGTTACAAATTAGTAAATTATATTTTTCTTAATAATGTAGCACTAAAATGCATGAAAACGTATATATTGCCACGGAAAAAGAAAAAAATTGCGTAGGATATTTGCAGTTTCCGCGAATTTGTGGGTTAGGCTCTAAAAGAAAAACCCGCAAATGACCGAGACCGCAAATTCTGAACCGCGACTTTGTGGGGGTCGACTGTATTACACACTACGCTACATCAACCATTATTTAGTGTAATGGTGCTAAAAACACTTGGCACTCACTATTTTGCCTCTTGTGCCAGGAACTCCTCTTAGTCCATCCATGCCCTTCAGTCCCGTGTATCCCTCTGGACTCATGTCACCCTTAAAGAATATTTAGCCAAAGATTAGACAAATGGCGCTTTCCACTGGCACAAGGAATCATGCTGTACCGCGAATGCAGGCACAAAAATCTAGTCACGATAACATGGAAAGAGGCCATTGTTTTTACTGTCTGCACAAAAAACTATGGAGATACAAACTAACAACTGGGAAGTCAACAAAGTACAAGCTCTACTGTCTGTTTGGGCTGAAGTTTTCTAAGACAATAATAAATTTATTTTTAATACTATGAAAAACGTGAAGGTGATCCAGGACATCACTAACAAGTTCTCTGGGTTCGGTTTTCATCACACAGATTAAGATCGCAGAGAAAACATTAAACACTCACTCAAGACTATAAATAATAAAAGACCACAATAACAAAAGCAGCTCTTGCTGAAAAACTCCATAGATGCGGTTTTGGATGACAGGCCATATACTTTGGGGAGAGAATTGCCTTGCTGACGTGTCAGAAACACCATTGCCAGGCTGAGATACACTGAAAAATCAAAGCGTGCTACAACTTCTGTGCCATCACAGTTCGGTTTTGATACAGCATGGTTTCTAAGTGCCTATGGAAAAGTTCTTAAAGTAGCAATCAACCATGAAAAAGACAATTGTTTAAACCACTTAAAAGCTTGTGTTGAGTCACCTTTTGTCCTTTCCGACCAGGGTAGCCAGGTGTCCCCTAGACCAACAGAGCAGACATAGAATAGAAAGTACATAAAAGCATGACTGAGGTTACTGGGTTTTGTCAACTTGGAGATTAAATTACAGCGTTAATCAAATTATTCTTGAATGAGGAAGTCCTGCTCAGTGCCATGTAGGCTGTCCAGGAGGCTGCAGTCGCTGAGATAATACCTTTTCACCTATGGCTCCTGGATCACCTTTTAATCCTTTTTCTCCCTATTAACACAAAGGTGTTATGAAAGTGATTTAGTGCGTCATAAATCTATAATTTACACAGTAAATGCATTCTTCTAGTGTACTGTCAATCTTACTTTAGCACCTTCACGTCCTTTGGCACCCTGGTAGAAAATATTCAAGAGAAAGAAGGTTCAGTATAAAATAGGACTGTTACATTATTTTCTTTAAAACACAAAAGACAAATGGATTGGCCTTATCTGCTTCAGGAATGATTTACGACTGGGTTGAAACTGACATGTTCATGTTTTTAAAATATATATTCAGAAAGGTGAGAATGTTTTTATTATTGTTATTAAGTGGAAGTGTGTATTGTGAGCTCAGATGTATGATTTGAAATTCTCATGTACAGAACCAACAGTAAGGTGTAAGCAAGTGAGTAAGGTGGAAAGTGTGAGTCAATGTGTGGCAACACAGAAAATATCACATAGGAAATGCTTTTTTGTTATTAACGTTACTTTAATGTTTAATTGTTGTGACATTTTTCTACACTAAATTGATTTTTAGGGATGAAAAGCAGATGCGTTTTTAATGTAGTACTTTTTCTATTCTTCTTTTCCATGGAGTGAACAACCCACAAGCAACCGTTAAGATATAAAAGACAGCTTTAGCGTTAATGCGTACATTTACACAACTTTTGTGTCCTTAGTTTCGATTTTTTTTTTTGAGGCTGTAAAACTCTGTGTGATGTCCTTTAGCAGTATATCACATCATCCCAGCACTTATTGGGTGTTAATTTCAACTTTGCAGAAAAATACTAATGTGCTAACTTTAGTGAGCTCTTTAGCAAGTAATAATAAGCAAAATGTTCTCACTTTGTATATACCAGGTATTCCGTCCTCACCAGGAGTCCCCATCCAGCCTCTTGACCCTTTTTCTCCCTGATAAAATCACATAAGCACTGAAACCACTTTACCTAAGTTTATTTAAACACATTGTGAGCACATTAACATTATGAAAACTGGCCCTTGCTAACCTTCTGTCCTGGTTGACCAATGACAGCAGGGTTTCCTGAAATTCCCTCTGGTCCCATTTCACCAGGTTGACCCTATAAAAAAATCATTTACAGCATCCAGTTTTGTAAAGCATGATTATTACTGGGCCAGCCTGTTCTACTGTTTTATTTTTACAGAGAAACACAACAATCTTACCTTCTGCCCCTTTGCTCCTCTACTTCCCTTTGAAAAGACAACTCAAATTATTCAAAGATGCCTGGCTTTGTTTTACTGCATTTGTGTTTTACAAAGTAAAATCAGTACCTTGTCACCTTTCGCTCCAGTCAGATACTTGGTTAAATCAACCTATGAAGAGTCCAGAGGCTTAGTTAGAATAGGAACTGGAAAAACAAATTCTGTTTGAGTGAACAGCTGAGGAGTTTACATATGACAGTTTTTATCTAGGAATATTACCATCAGCACATCCCTCTGATTGAATGGAGGAAAAGGTGGTGGTGGCGGTGGGACAATGAATGTTCTGTAAAGTTGCAGTTTACAGGCATATTCTTAACCTAAAAGATGATAATAATAATAATAGTAACAATAATAATAACAAATTCATACATGTCTACAAAAATTATCATTTATATAGTAAAGTGTCAAGCATGGTAATTATTGAACAGTTTACTCACCATTTTTGTTCATATTTCAGGGAAAATTCAGAGAGGAAAATAAATGTCAGATAAATACAGGACCTGCGATGCATTTTGCTGATGTCTAAAGTAGTTCTGCCAATTTCTTAGCAATTCACTGCAGCTGTCCTTAGTCCAAGTCTGCAGGTCCTGCTATCTGAAATAGCTCAGTTCATTTGTCAAATAAGGTGCTGGAAATGTGGTCATATTCATACCAGACCCACAAGGGAACACATTGGTACTACAGTACTCTTAATTGTAAAAGTAGTGAAACCATTTTTGATGAAACCATTTTTGATGATTTTAAAAGAAATCATCAAAAATGATTTCTTTTATATATATATATATAATTTTGTTTAAATAACGATGTACAAGAGAGCATGTAGTATTATTATTATTAGGACAATGAAGCATTCCAATGATTCTTTGAGTTGTCATGTATACAGCCATTTGTTTTACTAAAGACTCCCTGAGGGACCTCTTTTAACAGTGTAGCAGAAGATAATGCATAGTTTTCCAAACAGATGTATTTGTAAATACATGCAGACATGTAAAATAGCACTGCTGTTACGTACCGGTTGTAGCTGATAGCTGTTTGCTGAAAATCACTGCCCTAGCAAAGCTCACCTGCAGCATAACTATAACTATACCAATCATTTTTCTCCCCTGCAGGTGCCAAAGACAGTATCGAAAAACGTCTTCTGCACAATTTCTGTGAAAGACAGGCACTGCCATTAAAAGCCGATTTCAAGGTAATAAGACTTATTTGCTACATGTAGCCAGAAAGGATAAAGATTTACCCAAATGCTTACTTGCCAACCATTCTCCTACCGGCAGATAATAAATATATCCACTATTATGTACAATTCTGTATATTATGCATATTCATATAATAATACATTCAGTAAATGTTGGTCAGTTCATTTCAGATAAAAAAATGAATTTGGTGTCTTACCTCTGTCCTGTGTGTTGCACTCCTCTTTCAGTCCTTGTGTTGGATCCCGTCTGGGATAAGAGTATTTAATGCATCCATTAAATTTCAAGAGTGCTTACTAGGGGAGCCTGTGCTGTCTTGGTAATGACAGCGGTGCAACGCAGGCAGTTTCTTGTGGAAATAATTAAGGGCCAGAAGCTACCTAAGGGAAAATGTTTCCAGTTTTGTCTTTCTTGCTCTGGGAAAAGTGCGGGAGTGGCCTAAGTGCGGCAAGTGCTGTTAGGAACATGTTAAACATGAAGAGCTGGTAATTATCATTGCCTTGAAAGCACATTGTTGAGGATTATGCTACTACTGCACATATTACAGACAACAGTGGCAAAAATTAAACTAAAATACATACCTGATAAATGACATGGTGTCGCATCCTGTAGCCCTCAGTCCTGTTTTTGGACATCACCCTGCAGTGTTTATTTCCAACCCTAAGACACCTAATCCAGGTAATGACACTCTCCGAGGACATTTGAATTTTAGTGTCAGAAATGTTGGATTTGACTTCTCCAGGGTGTTAGAACTTCAGGACCACGACTGGGCATTGTGAGAGTATTCATGACCACACACAGAAGTTGCAGTGACGCTGAAGAAGCATTAAAAGTCAGTGCAGCTGTTGTTAATCCTCTATAGTTTTGTGGAAATGTATAGATACAGTTTGAAATTGTTAAGTATTGTGAGCTAGGGTTGTAGGGTGGTGGGGTTTTGGGGTGAGGGTGGTGGCCTAGTGTGTAGGATACTTGCATCTGGACCAAGAGGTCATGGTTCGAATTCTGTAGTTAGGGAACGGTAAACGTAATTAACTGTGTGAGTAATTAACTTATGCTTTGTTGACATTTGAAAACACGGCAGTAGTATAAAAGGCAAAGGGGTTAGCTCCCATTGTTGTGATAGGATTTTCCAGTGTTTCATAAAATAAACAGAAACAGTAATGAAATACAAACACAAGTTTTATAGTGCTGAAATCATGCTTTATTAAATCAGACATTCATAAATCTCAAGGAGGCTGAATATATAGGTGATGCTACATAAATTAATTGCTATTAAATCAAAGTGCAGGGCATTACATCGATGTATTTTTTGTTTTCTTAGCACAGCAGATGTATTCGCTGTGGTACATTGCTTTATAACTACCCTGACTCCTGACATGTGAGAGTCTAAACCTAACACACACACAAACACACAAAATTATAACCTAGCAATCCTCCTAGAGGTGGCACAGATTCTGCAAAAAAGCATTTGAACTGATTTCGAAATTAATGGCCAGGTGATGTTACTTTCATAAAATCCAAATTCAAACAGTCCTTTGCCAGAAAGTGTGCACATTAAATAATCATCAGCTCAAACTGCAGGCCGCTCGCACTTTGAGCATGTCATTAAAATGGTGGTATGACATAGTCAGTCTGAACACAAGGCCTAGTCATGCTGCTTACATGAGGGTAAGTGTAAACACCATTCAAGGTCTTATGGTCAAGTTACAAATTCGTGAGTATTGCATTACTGCCAGCACAGATGTACAGTGCATAACATTGTCTCTGATTTCGTAGAACTTCAGCAGGGAGCCTCTCTACCTGCTGAGGCAATCTTAAGACTTCAACTTATTGTTGAGGCACATATTTTTGTTTCAGGTTTCACAGGGTATTCGTTCCTTGAGAAACTTTCTCCTGCTAAACATTTAGTTCCAATTTTTCAGTTAAAATTGTCTTAAATAACAATTCATACATTTTCCATAACCGTTAAATTCGGCTATATACATTATGTACATGTCACAGAAAAATGGTTCAAAAATCCTAGTCATAATCATCCAATATGGCACATTTTATAACAACTTTAGACATTAGTCTAGTTTGGCATGAATTAATGTCAAGTTTGGTATAAAAATACTTCATATTTACAAGAACAGAGATCCAGGTCTTTATCTAGAACAGAGTTTTTTCACTCATTCAAAAAATAAAAAGATATTGCAGGAAGGAAAAGGGGTTGGATTACTATTATATTTTTTTCTTTACATAGATCGAATGCTAACATTGACAGTGGCGGTATCAGACCCAAACTCATTGGAAAGTCTGAGGGTGTATGTCCCAGCGTCGTTCTCTTTTACGCCACTAATAGTGAGTGTAGTGATGTCCTCAGTTGTTTCAATTTGGAACCTTCCGTTGTCTTTACTGGACAGTATCCTTCCGGAACGGGACCACTCAACATCTGGCACTGGGTCTCCAGAGAAAGCACAAGCGACAGTCAGAACTTTTCCTCTCTCAATGCTGATATCATCAGGAACAGCTTCAATTTTCGGTGGTACACCTGTTTAATAAAACAAATCATGTAAGCAACAAGCTATGTGAATGTTGGCATCATGATCACATGTCTCATGGCACTACTGTAATATTGCTTTTTGACAGGAGTGCACAAGAACGTTCATTCTGTCTCACCTTTGCGCCCACGAGAAATTGATCTGATGGAAGATCCTGCAACATGTGAGTGACTGGACATTTCCGTCATGCTGCTCGAACTCATGGCTACCATTGTTTCGGATGACATGGAGGTCATGCTAGTTGCTGACATGCTTTGAAATTTAACCTGTGACATGCTGGAGCTGCGGAAGGCTGCCTCCTGCATTGTTGAAGCCATTTGCAAGGCAGCGTGGCTGCTTTGCAAGCCTGTAGCATCAGAGCTTTTCTCCACTACTATCATTTTCACAGGTTCTTCAACCAGAGCTGTGAGAGTATACCAAACAATGACCAGGTCATTCATACAACCTCACAGGCAAGTTATATGCCAAAAGAACATTCATAGTTTCCACTTTATTGTCTGTACAGTATTATGCATGCAAAAATAATACTGCACTATAGTTAGATAATAATCTGATAACATTAACATTAACAACATGTATAACAGTAACACTTAAAATGTGGTTTTACCCAGTGCATGAGGCAAGTTTGTGCTGACTTCAATGTAGCATTTTCATACACATTTCACAAGCTCATGGCACAGTCATGCAAATACTGTTGTTAATTAATGCATGGAGAAGAAAAGAAACTTACTAAGCACATTGAGAGAAGCTGTTACAGAGCACTGTCCAAACTGATTCTTGGCTTTTACTGTGTATTTTCCACTGTCTTCAACAGAGGCATTCTGGATCTCCAGTTTGTACACATTCTTAGAGCGGCTCAGTCTCATATTTGCTGTAAGGGATAACTAAAAAACAAACAATCAAACAAGAAAAAAAAGTTTTTCATTTCTAAATGCTTTTCATATTATAGTCAAAATATGACAATGATTTTATAATCTCAAGTACAGCTTAGATTTTTCAACCAAATCGTCTTAGATTTTGTATGTTATATGTGCAGTTTGCAGTATTTAATGCAGTTTGTGAATGGTTTAATAATAATAATGTGAATGAAACTACTTACCACTGCATTATTCTTGAGCCATTCAATTTCAGGGGTAGGTTCTCCTGTGATTTCACAAGAAAATATGACATCCTGTCCCTCATCAATATTCTGTGAACGTGGTTGCACTACGAAACGTGGTGCATCTGAGCACTTCTGACGGACTGCTGTGTCAAAATGGCACTTGACAACTCCTTGTTCAGTTTTTGCCTCACAGGTAAGGATTCCTCTATCATAGGCGCTGACACTTTTGATAGTTAAAGTGTGGTCATTACCAGAAACACCATATCTGTAGTCCTCTGTATTTGCCAGCTCCATTCCATTCAGAATCCATTTCACATCAGAAGCCCCAGGGATTTTTGCTTTTAGTGTAACAGACTGACCCTCAATCATGGTCATTTGCGTTTGTGAAACTTTAATTTCTGTAAAAGACTGGACTTCCTTATGGACAATCTCCTGTTTAACAATTTGTTCTGTTAGCTCTGCTTTTGTTTCCACAATACCTGTTGCCATTTTAGTTGATTCTGAAAGAACAATGGAACAATGGAAATAGTGGCATTAACAACAAATTAATAATAAACTTAGTATTATGCTTAGTATTTAGTAATTAACAGAGCATATCATACCTTTAACAGTGACAATGCAGCTTGAACTGACTGTTCCAGCTCTGTTTGTTGCAGTGCATTTATACACACCACTATCAGTGATATCTGAATCATAGATTTCAAGATGTGCGGAACCATTTTCCTCAAATATTTCAAATTTGCCGCCCTGAGACACACTCTGAAATATGAACATTGAACAGCATTAAAATTTCTGATGGGCTTTTTTCTTAGTGAAATATTACCTAAACAATTCAAATCTATATTAATTACAAACTATAATTACCTTTCCATCTTTCATCCAGGAGATCACTGGTTTAGGTGCACCAGTAACTTTCACTGTTAGCTTGACAATAGTATCTGAAGAGGCTGTGATGTCATTCAGTTCTGCTGTGAAAGTAGGTTTTGTTGTTTTGGGGATTGTTGGACTTGGTGATTTTGCTGTCAGTGGGGACTTAACCCTTTGTGGTGACCTGATTGGTTCAGGCGACTTAATTCTTGGTGGGGATTTGATTCCTGCAGGTGACTTTACACGAGGAGACTCTGGAGATTTCACTCTTGGTGGAGAAGCAACAACTTTCTGTACAGGTGTCGGTTTGCGAACAGTCAAGGTGAACTGGGCCTCCTGTCTGCCCTCTGAATTCTCCACAACCAGTGTGTAAGTACCTTCATCTGAGATCTCTACTTGGGAGATTTCAAATGTAGACTTGTATTCTAGTGTTGTTACATGATGACGGTGAGATGATACAATGGCTTGTCCCTCCCTCATCCATGTTACACTGGGAGCTGGTTCGCCATCCACATCACATGTAAATTTAGCCGATTCTCCCTCAGATACTGTAAGTGACTGTGGCTTAGTCAGTATTGTAGCTGCAAGTGTTGGTTTCTTTGTCTCTACTAGAAATTCCTTTACTGTTGTAATGTCTTCAAGTTTTAGCTCAGATGATGCATGTTCTTCATGAACAACAGTTTCTGTCTCTGTTTCCTTTACTGTTGTAACGTCTTCAAGTTTGAACTCAGATGATGCATGTTCTTCATGAACAACAGTTTCTGTCTCTGTTTCCTTTACTGTTGTAACGTCTTCAAGTTTTAACTCAGATGATGCATATTCTTCATGAACAACAGTTTCTGTCTTTGTTTTGATTTCTGATGTTTTGATTTCCATTACTGTCTCTGAAACTTGAATTTCAGAGGTTTCAGCTGCCTTTGTTGAAGACACGTGGTAAACATCGGTTTTTGTCATCTCTGGTATGAAGGGAGCTGGAGGCTCCTCATCTTTGCGTTGAGAAGCATATGCAGAAAATCCACCTCCAGAAACATCAAGAGTAGCATAGTCTGAGGCTTCTCCCTTTGCATTTGTGCAGAGAACACGATATGTGCCACTGTCTTCTTCTTGGCAGTCGATGATTTGAAGAGAAAGAACACCACTCATGTTATACATGCGATACTTTCTGCTTTCCTGTATCGGCAGGCCATTGTGATACCACTGGATTTGTGCCTCTGGCTTAGATTGGACATTCAGTGTGAATTTTGTATTCTGACCAACTGGTACACGGTGGGACCGCATTCTTACAGTCACCCTAGGTATGTGGTCAAGACTGAATGGCTGCTGAGTAACAATTTCAAACTTTGTTTTAGTTTTTAGAGCTTTCTTCTTTGTTTCATACCTTTGCATGTAATCAACTTTTGTGGACAGATCTTGTGTTGAGACTTCTTTCTCTGTTGAAGGGCTCAGAGAGCGTGGACGCATCAGCTCTGGAGATGGAGGTCTGACTATTTCCTTTGTGTCCTTTACAGGTTTCTCAGACTTGGGACGTGTGACTTTCACATAGCCAGGTGTAAATGATGTCAGGGGTACAACAGGTACTGCGGCTCCTTCAGCCACTGCTGTAACTGCAACTTTTTTCTCTTTCCTGGAAATTCTGGTTTTTTCCTCAAACTCCATGTGTTTAAGTTTACTTTTATAGGAAGTTAGCCTTGTGGTGGTAGTAACTGATCTGAGCAGTTCTTGGTCCTCCTTTTCCTCATACATCCTTTGCTTCTGTCTTGGAGGTCTGTATGTTGCCTTTTCATGTCTCTGGCGTAGATCAATGTAGCTTGGGCCAGCCTCATACTTGGAGGGAATGCGATAGGAATCATATACTGGAACTTCTTCCTGTTCTTCCTCTTCATCATATGTAGCTCTCTTTGGTGATGGATGACGTAAGGCAGAAAGTTCAAAACGTACAGGGCTCAGACTTGGTGGAGATGCAGAGTAACCCAGTTCAAGTTCTTCTTCAAGTTTGAGTCTTTCCTCCTCAATTCTCTTCATTGACAGGTATTCATTAACTGGAAGAAGCAGTTCCTCATCAGAAAGATCACCAAGTGATCGTCGTCTTATTCTGTAATAAGCATCCATTTCTGGAGAAGGTGTACGGTGTCTTGCTGGTCTTACAGTTTCTAAGTCGTCTTGTGAAACAGTTGGAATATGCCATCTTGGCTTGTATTGGTCTTTAATTCTTGGCAAAGGCACTTCATAGAATTGTTCCCACCTTGAAAGTCGGATACGCTTGAGTCTCTTTTGAGGAATCTTATCCATTGGCTCAGGGAACTCATATTGGTCCCGTAGTTTCTTGTACCATTTCATGTCAGAGAATGGTTTAAAGTGTTTGATCTCCATGTCCTCCTCAAGAGCAGTAGGAGCATGAACACGAGGTGGAGGAACAACATAGGGCATTCGCAACCTCTTTTCCTCTGCCCTTTTCTTTTTCTCTTCTTTTTCCTTTGCTACCTCAGCTTCTGTCTTTTCTTTCTTGGTGGTAATAGCTGGTTTGAACATAGTTGCAGCCTCTCTCAATGCCTCTTGTGCAATGGGAGTAAGTGGGGTGACATCTGCACCAGCAAGAATCTGTGTTAGTCGTACTTTCTTGTCTATCTGTTGCTGGTCAAGAGCTTGTTTCTTCTTCTTTTCCTCCTCACTCTCAAAGTCCTTCTTGACATGTGTTACACGTTCAGCCTTGAGTGTGGCTTGACAACTGGCAGAACCAGCTGAGTTTGTTGCAGTGACTCTGTATGTGCCAGAATCCTCTGGAAGAGTGTCTCTGATATGTAAAACAAAGTAGTCCAAGCCCTCATGAACAACTTCAATTTGTGGACCAAATGCCAGTGGCATGCCATCTTTCTCCCATTTCAGTAATGGTGTTCCTGACACTCTTATTTCAAATCGCACACTCTGGCCCTCTCTGCATTCCATGTTTGCAAGTAAGCGTTTGAACATGGGTCTCAAGGTATTATCAGCAGGTGCAGGACGAGGGACCACTGTGAGACGAGCCTTACAGCTATCCTCACCATACCTATTGCGTGCCACAACAGAGTATTCAGCATCATCATCAGGATCCAGATGGTGAATCACTAATTGATACAGGCCCTTGTCACTGACAAAAGTGTACTTTCTGTCATCGTCTCCTGGGGAAATCTTCTGTCCAGACTTCAACCAAAGGACACGTGGTTCAGGGTGCACTGTAATGGTGACACCAAAACGAATATCCTCACCAATGTAAGCGGTACGGTTGCACAAAGGAAGGGTGAACTCTGGAGGTCTCTGAAGAAGCCTGGTTGTGTCTACTCTACGTTTCACTTTCTTTACAACTTTCTTTGCAGTGAAGAAGCTGCGGTATTCTCTGACACCTTTGACAAAGAGCTCTGCATATGCACTGTCCTCACCATACTCATTAACAACTTTGCATCTGTATGTTCCATCATCTGCTCTAGTGATACCCTTGACAGTTATGGTAGCAAGCCCTTCTTCATAGGCAATTTCATATCTGGCACCTTCTTCAAGTTGTCTGACTCCACAGTACCATGTAACCTCAGTAGTGCTATCATAATTGTCAATGTTGCAGATAAACTTGATATCATCACCTTCATCAGCAACACCATGTCTGATTTGTCCAGCAACTGGACCATGTTCAAATGGTGCAATCTTTGCTTTTGCAACTGTTACACCTCTCTGACTTCTAATAGCCCCACCACTAGCAACACGAGCAGAGGAGACAACTGTGTTCCATTCTTTCTTCACCATAGCTTGGTAGTATCTTTTGTGTCTTGTGGTTTTGATTGACTTAGTGTTATGTTCCTCTGTGTTCTTTGTCAGCCAAGGATGATTTAATGCTTCAGCAGCTGTCATGCGATGTTTGCGATCTTTAGTAAGCAGACGGTCAATAAAGTCTAATGCCTCAACACTTGCATCTTTGAAAGACTCGTCCTCAAAACTGTATTCAGCATTGGAAATATTGTCAATTGTTTGCTGATTAGTTTCAGCAATGAAAGGATTGAGTCCACTGAGGAGAACATAAACCAACACGCCAACAGACCACATGTCAGTGACAGTGCTGACCATCTCATTCTGATGGATTTCAGGAGCAGAATATTCGGCTGTTGTGAACTGAATCTTGATTTGGTCTCCAGGAGTAAGATGTCTAGCTTGTCCCAGTTCAATGATCTTCACATTGGTTCCTCTTCTTGTGGTGTACACAATATTCTCGGGTCTGATATCAAAATGACCATAACTCTTGCTGTGTAGAAACTCAAGAGCTTCACACACCTGTTTGATGTAGTTAACAATTACACATTCATTGAGGTGAAATTCAGGTGTTCCAAGGTGCTCAAATATGTCAACACCAGAGATAAACTCATATATCATGACTAGTTCTTCAGGACTTTCGAATGACTCTTGGACTAACAGGAAGTTCTTATGACGTGCCAAATTTAGTGTTGCAATTTCTTTCTTCACTATTGCTTGATCAGCCCCTTTCACTTTGACAAATTTGGCCATGAAAGTCTTCTCAGAACTAATTTCAACACAGCGATGAACAATACCAAACTTGCCGCGACCAAGCTCTTCAGCAATCATGTATTTGTTGTGTAAATTCTTAGCCTCTGAATGTGGAGCTTTACCCACAGAAACATACATAGTGTCATCAACTTCCTCATCGTAATTGAGAACTCTTGATTTATCTTCTTTTGTCACTACAGGTCCACTGGTCTCAGATGGTGCACTTTGACCGAACTTATTTTCTGCTATTACACGGAATTGGTAGCTTGTCTTTCCAAAGAGATTGGTGACAGTGTAATGAGTATCACGTGACTGGGCAACACGAATCCATCTCTCTGCTGTAGTGGCACACTTTTCTACAATATAGTTTGTAACTCTACTTCCACCATCACTAGCAGGTGCCACCCAGTCCAGAGTTACAGAATCTCTCGAAACATCACTGGCTTTGATACCACGAGGTGGATCAGGCACATCTGCAACATCAAGTTCGACCGTTTGCTGGTCAATGCCAAATCTGTTCTTTGCACAGACAATATAGAAACCAGCATCTTTCCTTTCAACTCCATTTGGGAACACTAAGGATGTGAATGATCTTGTGACAATAACTTGATAATAGCCATTATTATCAATAAGGTCTTGTCCTTTCTGCCATGTGATAACTGGATCTGGTTTTCCACTAAATGGAATCTTGATGTTCACCACCTCACCACGAAGAGCATGGATAGCCTCTTTATCTTGTAAGTTCTTAGGTAGATGAATCTTTGCAGGTACTGTAAGAAAAACAAAAAATGTGTTTGTGTTATGTATTCTTGATACCATATTACTGAATTAAACTGACAATGCAATGTAAAATACATATTTTTCAAAACTTACTTTCAACATCTAGAGAAACAGTGGCAGAGATAGATCCTCCTTGATTTGTTGCTCTAATCTGATAAACAGTTGAGTCTTCCTCATCAGTATTAGAAATAACAAGTTGATGATAGCCTCCCTTGAATTCTTGGATCTTGATTTTGGTTCCATCTCCCTGAATTTCTTTGCCACGCTTGAACCATTTGATCACAGGTTTGGGCTGTCCTGTAATCTTGCATACAAATGTTGCATTGCTCCTGAATTTCACACTCATGTTCCTGAGGTCTTCCTTGAAGGCTGGAGCAGTCACTTTAACTTCAGTCTTTGGAAGAACAGAGTCAGACTCTTCACTGTATTCACTTTCCCCACCAAGATTTTCACATTTCACACGGAAAATGTACTCTACTCCTTCTGTAAGCTTCTTAACTGAGTAAACTGTCTGGTGGATCTCATCTGTGGTTACAGCAGTCCATTCAGCTGCCTTCTTCTCTCGCTTCTCAAGACGGTAATTCTTGATCTTGGAACCTCCATCGCTAAGAGGTGGTTTCCAAGACACAATACAGGAGTTTTTGGTCACGCCAGACACAGTTGGTTTAAGTGGCGGTCCTGGCTTATCTATAAAACATTTAATACGCATAAGTACATGATGCTGAGAATTGTCCCATTGCAAATTTTTCTTATTTCTTAATATTTATCAACTTACCTAATTGACTCTTAATAAGAACAGCAGATGGTGTCTCCAGTATTTCACTGTTGCCATAACGGTTTTGTGCTGAAACACGGAAGAAGTAGCCTTCATTTTCCACAAGACAGGGAATGCGACATGAAGTGCCCGTGACAGATGATGATACAAGTTGCCACTCTGCGCCTTCCTTGTCTTCACGCTTCTCCACAATGTAGTTTGTGATCATGGATCCACCATCATCTTTTGGTGCCTTCCAACTAATGATGACAGAATTCTTCAACAAAGCTTCAAGTACAATTGGACCTTCTGGCATGGCAGGCTTGTCTGTGGACAAAAAATAACAGGTTATTTGCATACTCCAACAGTACTTTAAAAAGCTATGTAGATTTTTCATTAATTGAAGGAAATACCTAGGATTTCAAGCTGGGTTACTGTGTCTGCAGAACCAAAGTGGTTGTTGATCCTGATGCGGTACTGTCCACCATTTACCCTGCGTTGAGCATTCTTCAAAATTAAATGAGTGTAATGCTCTGTATTCTCAATACTGACATTCTCAGAGGGCTCAACTGGTTTGGCCCCATGCAGCCACATGATCTTGGGCTGTGGTCTGGCTATGTATACAGCATGAATACGCACAGTGGTACCACAACCTGCATAGATTTTATTTTTTAATGGGACAGGGAATCGTGGCGCTGCTTCCAGAACCAAAGTGCCACTGGTCTCACATTCTCCGGCTTCATTCACAGCCTTGCAAGTGAACAAGCCCTCATCTTCCTGTTGGTCTGTTGAGATTGTGAGTGTATGGTTACGGCCATCAGAGGTTGCAGCATATTTGCGTCCCTCCTTGATTTCCTTTCCACCCTTGTACCATTTGATTTCTGGAACAGGTCTTCCAACAATCTGGCATTTTAGGGTGGCAGTCTGTCCAAGCTTAGCAGTAACTTCATCCATCTCCTTTCTGAGTGCTGGTGGAGCTCCGACTGATAAAATTTGCAGAAAATATATGTAAATATATTTGTATGCATACATTGCCAATAAACTGTATCAAATGTGAACCTCAGCAACAATTATACTTACCACTTAGTTTAGTTTTGATACCAGTTGCAGTCCTGCGGGGTCTGCTGATTCCTGTTTCATTTTCAGCAAAAACTCTAAACTCATACTCAGTGGCCTCTTGTAAATTACCCTGAGTAAACTGTTTGTCCTTTGAGCGTTCCCTGTTACTCTTTTTCCAGGTGCTTTCTCCTGATTTTCTGTACTCAACCCAGTAGCCAAGGACTGGCTTTCCACCATCACATTCAGGAGCTTCCCAGCGAATGGTAATGTAGTCTTTAGTTACCATCACTGTGTCTATCTCACCTGGTTGGCTTGGTTTGTCTGTGGCAGAGAATGAAGCAATATCATTTTAAGCAAAAATTATGAAATAATACTCTTAGGCGATAGGAATCTGTTCATAAAAAATTGCCCTTACCAAATGGATCTTTGCATATGACAGAATCTGACGTTGGTCCAGGTTCACTCTCTCCAATATCATTTACAGCGATCACACGGAACTGATATTCTGCGTCAGAGGTGAGTCCGCTCAGCTTGTACATTGTGGAAGTAATTTTTGTCTCGTGACGAACCCACTTATCAGATGACACCTCTTTGTATTCGATGAAGTATCCAGTGACTGGAGAGCCACCATCATCTTTAGGTTTAGTCCAAGCCAAAGAAGCAGAGTTCTTTGTGACATCCATGACCTCTGGTGGTGTACTTGAAGCTTCTGGCACACCTTTTCATTTTAGAACACACAAAAATTATTTAATTTTATTTGTATAATAATGCTTATTTGATGCACATGTATTAAGTAGTTGAAAAAATACTTACAAATTGGTGTCTTTGGTACAAGAGGTTGTTCAGACTTGAGGGAACTGCTGATTCCAAACCTGTTTTCTGCTGTGACCTTAAAGTGGTATTCAGCATTTTCCTGTAGTCCTTTAACTACCAGGGATGTGTCAACCACTCGCGAGTCCACAGTATACCAGGCTGCCTTTTGTGCCTCACGCCTTTCTACAATGTATCCAAGGATTTCTGTACCGCCATCATCTTTTGGTGGTTTCCAGCTAACTCTTACAGAATGAGCCTGGATATCATCAAATACAAGAGGACCTTCAGGTGCTGATGGACGGCCAATAATTTTAACCTTGATCTGCACTGTTTTTTTGCCACATTTGTTTTCAAGATAAAGAGCGTATACACCAGAGTCTGACTTTTCAGCACTCTTGATAACAAGCTCAGTAACGTCATCACTGGAAGCAATCATTGCACGGTTAGAGATGTCAGCTCCATCTTTTGTCCACTTGCAAACAGGTGTCGGTTTGCCTTTGATTGGAACTGAGAGCTTGATGACTGCTTCATGTCTCACAACAAAGACATCTTTGTACTTAGCTTCAAGGTCATGACTTGGGGGTTCTGAAACAAGGCAAAATATTTTAAGTATGTAATGACAATTAGTAATATGTAACTGAGTATTTGATTGATCAATTGTTAATAAAATAATTAGGTGATGGACGATGAAAAATAATATATTTTAAAGTAAATTCATACCAAGCATCTCTTTCACAGTGACTGTTCCTGGTACTTCAGCAGGTTCACCTGGTCCACCAGCATTACAGGCCATGACTCTGAATTTGAACTCCTCTCCTTGAGGCATTTTCGTCAGGGTGTATTCACAAATCATTGATGGTGTGGTATTGCATTTAATCCAGGCTACAGAACCAACCTTCTGCATCTCTATCAGATAACCAGTAACCTTAGAACCACCCTCTTCATCAGGTGGAGTCCAGGACAGTGATACAGATGTCTTTGTGGTGTCTGTGACTCTTGGATTCTGAGGTGAGCCAGGTGGGTCTGTATAAATTGAAAACAATTATAGTAATTAACAGTATGTTTTCACATATTATGATTTACCAGTATTTAACCTACAGAAATATCCAAGATGGAATGAATACTTACCAACTGGATCAGTTGCCACAGCAGGTTTGGAGAGTAGACTGGGTTTGCCAACACCTCTAGCATTAATGGCTGTCACTCTGTGCTCATATTCAAGACCCTCAATAAGACCAGTAGATCTGTATCTTGTCATGGTCACAGGGTTCTTATTAGCACGCACCCATCTGTCAGATCTGACCTCTTTGCGCTCAATGATATAGCCAGATATCTCTAACCCACCATCTTCATCTGGTGGTTCCCATGCAATTGTCATACCATCACGCGAAGCGTCAAACACTACTGGTCGGCCTGGTGGTCCAGGAATGGCTGTCACAACAGAAATCATTGAAGTTAGTGGGATTACATGTAAAACAGTACAACGGCATAAAAAATACGGAGAAAAAGTTTTCCTTACATTTGGAACTCCTGCATGCCACAATTTCAGACTGCAAAAATTCTCCAGTACCATAGCGATTGACTGCTGCTACACGGAAGACATATTCATCTCCTTCTGTTAATCTTTCAAACTTAAATATTGGTCTGCTGACTGATTCAGAGACAGGCACCCATCCTGGACGATGAGCATCACGTTGCTCAACCACATAGTTAGTGACGGGAGCACCTCCATCTCTCTCTGGTGGGTTCCAGCTTGTTGTAACTGAAGTTGCATCAATCTCATCAAACTGAATTGGTCCATTAGGCTGATCAGGTTTAGCTGTAGAGGAAGATTTTGTTATTTAATTTTTTTTTTTTTTACAAAATCACATTATAAATTGACAAGTGTGAAAGGTTGGATAAAGACTTACAGAGAATGACAACTTTTATCTTTTCTGTAGTCAGTCCTGTAACATTCTTCACTTCAAGAGTATACTCTCCAGTATCATCAATGGTGGTGTCAAGGACACTTAACTTGGTGAACTTTGCAGTTGACTGGATCTTCACACGTTCATGTACCTTTAATTTATTGTCATTAAAGAACCAAGAGCAAATTGGAGGTGGTCTTCCAATGATTGGCAAATCAAGTTCAAGAGGTTTGCCAGACAAAACACTGATCATCTTCTGTGGAATGCTTGACAGATTGACCTGTGGCATAACTGAAATGGAAAGGTCCATGTAAGGCAAACATACAAAAACAATATACCAGTATGTTCTGTATTATACAGTTAAATCACTGCTGTAACTGTATACATTGATTATATAAATACTTCATGGTATATTATTTCAAAATGCAGATTCACATACTCATTTGTAGACTATTCTTAGTTTAGTTTGAGCTAGTTGCAGCATGAGAACCTTAGTTTAATCTGAGCTCATTTGCAGCATGAGAACCTGTATAGGTTAATTTATGCATCTACATCTAGATATGACCTAACTCCTAAGTAAATCATTAGAAACCCTAATTACACATTAAATCATGAAAAAGTTTGGGAAATACCTCTTTGTTCTTGTACAGTCACAGCAGTGACAGTTTCTTTGGCTTCACCCATTCCTCTGCTGTTGACAGCACGTACCCTGAAGAGGTACTGCTCATTTTCATTCAGCTTATCAATAGTAAACTCAAAATCTGTTAATTTCAGAGTGGCGACCTTCATCCATTTGTCTGTACCGGCCTTACAGGCTTCAACAATGTAGCCAGTGATTCTGCTGCCTCCGTCATGTTCAGGTTTTTCCCACCCAAGAGATACAGAAGACTTTGTGACATCTACAACATCTAGCTTCGCTGGAGGCAATGGTACTTCACACACCAATACAGCATCTGGTGTCTCACAAGGTTCCCCTATGCCATATATATTTTCTGGCAAGACTCTGAAGTAGTAGAGCATTCCCTCCTCCAGGCCTGTGATTTTATATGATGTCTTGTTGCATTTGGACGTCACTGTTTTGTAGGCTCTCATTGATGTTTCTCTTCTCTCAATGATGTAATTGTTAACAGGTGCTCCACCATCAACCTCAGGAGCATCCCAAGAAATATGAGCTGACTCTTTTGTGAGCTCTTTCATTTTAATTGGACCCACTGGTCCAGGGGTATCTGAAAAAGAAAACACAGTTATGATTATGAAACTGTTGTATTACAGTTTGGCCAATATACAGCATTTTATATCTATATATATATATATATATATATATATATATACAGGGGTTGACATAATTTTTTTTTTCTGTAGTACTCTAATGAGTACCTACATGAATCAATTGGTACGCACCAAAATTAAAATTTTTCTCTGTGCCGAGGTTCTGGGGGGATTGTGCGCAGAGGTCTGTGTCTCGGCTAATATTAGCTGCTAACTGCCTTGTAAAGCATCGTGAAGTCCTGCCCACAGAGTTCTGTGTCTCGGCCGTGCCTCGGGCCGTGAAGTCGAGGAGCGGGGCGCAGCGGGGTGCGGCGGGGCACGCAGTATGAAGTTACTCAAATGAGTTATGCATTTGCGCTGTGATACTGAAAACTGCCGCGCATTTGCGTACCACATACGCCAATTTGTACTTATGTACCACTTATGTCAATCCCTGCATATATACATACATGCTGTGTCTTCAGTCTCTTGCGGATATTTTCTGAGAACCGGAATTGTTCGCGGAAACCCCTGCACATTTGTGGAAACCGCTGATATTGTCTGCATTTTTTTTTTTTTTTGCTTTTGTGACTCCCGGGCCACGTTAGCCACGCCCCCTTGTCCTTGTTCTGGGTTGTTTATGTTTGGGCACTGCAGTTAGCAAGGCATGCTTAGCACGAGGATATGGGGGCATGGCGGATGAAGCCTGGGCGTCACAAAAGCAAAAAAAAAATGCGGAGGATATCTGTCACAGCTTTTTTTTCGTGGCAATATATAATTTTTCATGCATTTTAGGGCTAAATTATTAAGAAAAATATTTACTAATTTTGTAACATAAATATTATCGTACATTCAGCTACATTTCCATATAAAGTATAACTATACATATACTTGGGATGGTGAAATACCGCTGGACTCAGAGGCAGGAGGTTTGAAATTAGCCAATCTGAGAATGTTATTTATTTCTCTGCAGTCCAGAATTTCCCCCGTGGAGCATCTCAAGTGTTCTCATGTTTTTTGTTTTGTTCTTCTTAAAGCCCTGTATTTTTATTGCTGTAAATTAAATTATTACTGTATTTACATGCTTATACCAAAGAGAACAACAGCCCATACCAAAGAAAACGTGCGTGCATGAATTACAGTACAGTCTATATTGGGGCAACATCAGTATTTTACATTCTAGCACTACAAGACAGCAGTTCTGTGTACACTGTACTGTACGGATACGGATTTACATTTTCTTTAAAGGTAATGTATTTTAAAGGTAAGTTGTTTAAAATGAAATTAAAGTGTTTTGGGAGCATACTTGGGGGCATATTAAGGGTTTACACTATAAAAATGGGCATTTTTAGGCTTTTTTTTTTTTACAACATCAAATTTGCTGTTTTTCACTATATGCGGGTGCTCTTGGAACGTAACCCCATTATTGTCGGGGGTTTACTCTATAATTAAATACTCTAAAACATACCATAGATCTTCACAAGAACACTAGCATCCTTCTTGCCGGCTGAATTAGAAGCTTCAACGGTGTATTTTCCAGCATCATAGCGGTGCACCCTATCAATAATAAGGGTTGTGGCAGTATTAGTCACTTCAATGAAGCCACGGTTCTGTAGATCAACACCAGGTTTGCTCCAGGTGATAGCTGGAATTGGTCTTCCAGTAACAGTAACATGAAGACGAAGAGAACCTCCGGCTCTAAGGCAAATAGTCTTCTTTAGATCATCAGGAAGCTCAAGATCAGGAATTTCTGAGAAAATAAATTATTTTAATTATGGTAGTGAAATACAAAGTACTTATTGACAAATTACATGTACAACCCCAAATCAGAAAAAGTTGGGACAGGGTGGAAATGTGAATAAAAAAATAAAGCAGTAATTCACAAATGTCCCTTAACTTTTATTTCATTGCAGACAGTATGAACACA
>JBBJLS010000002.1:581508-646827 GCA_037577275.1 Bryconaethiops microstoma
TTTGTGAATTACTGCTTTATTTTTTTATTCACATTTTCCACCCTGTCCCAACTTTTTCTGATTTGGGGTTGTAATTTTCAAGAATGTATATGTGTTAAACCTTTTATGAACATATGTAACTATGAACTCTTTAAACTTACCCATTCTTTCAACAGGCTCCACTTCAGTACATGGATTACTGAAGTCACCTGTTCCATTGACATTGACTGCAGCAACTCTGAAACAGTACTTTTTGCCAGGAGTAAGACCTGTCACAGTGTATTCTGTATTTCTAATAGTCTTCTCATGTGTCTTGGTCCATGTCTCAGAGCCTAGTTCTTGCATTTCAAGGACATAACCAAGAACATCAGCACCTCCATCGTCCACTGGTCTTGCCCAGGCAAGGCTAATGCTGTCCTTGTGTGTGTCTGATACACGTGGAATTGATGGAGCATCTGGCTTGCCTGTAGTGGAAATTTGTCACAACGACTGAACTGTAAGTATTTTATAATTCAAATGCAATACTTGGTAGCTGATGATTTGTGTGAATCGTGTACCTGTTGGCAGTCTGCAGACAGCATACATGGATGCGTCACTGGGCTCACTATCACCAGCAGCGTTCATGGCTGTTACCCGGAACTGGTAAATGTTGCCCTCTTGCAGACCTGTAACCTTGAAGGATGTGTCTTTGAGAATAGAATCTCTGTTGACCTTGACCCATCTAATGCTCTTCCTCTCTTTCCTCTCAATCAAGTAGTTTGTGACTTCACTACCTCCATCACTCTCAGGCTTCAGCCACTCAATTGTGGCAAAATCTTTTCCAACAGCAAGGATTTCTGGTGGTCCCGGAGGTGATGGGACAGCTGCAGTAAAGCAGGAACTTTAATAAACAGCCGTTTTTGACTATTATTAAATTCAGAGTATTTTTGTTAAATATTATACTTACTGAATGAGTTTCTGGCAAAGATTGGTGAAGACTGCAGAGGCACACCTGCTCCATACTTGTTCACACCTCTCACTCTAAAAATATATTCATTGTTTTTGAAAAGTCTGGTAATGTCACATGTGAGGCCCTTGCATTCTGCATCCATGATGACCCAGTTTAGTCTGTTGGTGTCCCTCCTCTCCACAGTGTAGTGCGTGATGAGGTCACCACCATCCTCTAGTGGTTCCTTCCAGGACAGTTTGCATTTCTCCTCAGTCACATTGCTTACTGTTACGTCCCTGCATGGGCCCGGTGTATCTTAGAAAAGAACAGACGCAAGAACAACATTGTTAGGCATGTATTGCGGAGTAAACAGTGCTTTGATCTTCTATATATGTGGACTGATTATATTTGGTAAGTGAATATAATCATTACACTTACCAAGCACCTTTACGTTGACTTCAGCAGTTTTGGTTCCACTGGCATTCTTCACTGTCAGAACATACTTTCCAGTGTCATCTCTATCACAGAACTTTATGATTGCCAGTGCATGGGTGCTAGAATACTGTAGAGAGTATTTCTCACAGTGGTCTAGCTCCTTCTGCCCCTTGGCCCAGGAGACTTTTGGATCAGGCTTACCACCAACAGCAGCATCAAGAACAAGATCTGATCCTGCTCTGATAGTTACTGTGTCCACAAGAAGTTTGCTGTCCAATTCTGCTTTTGGAGGAGCTGCAAAACAAAGAGAGAATGTTATAGCTTTTAATTACAGCACTGGACTACTACCTTGGCTAAAAAGCAAAAAGAGAGTCTTACTGTATTCTGCCTTGCAAGTCACTGCGCCTGTTGAAGCTGATGGCAAGCTGAACACGCCGTTAGTGTTCTTGGCAATGACATGGAACTCATACACCTCTCCTTCTCCCAGTGCAGTAATGGTGAAGTTTGTGTCAGTAACATTAGTGTAGTTACACTTTAGCCAACGACCTTCTCCAGTGATGGTGTATGGCTTGCGCTCAACAATGTAACCTACAATTGGGCTTCCACCATCATTCAGTGGCACAGACCACTTAATTGAAACAGTTGATCTCGACACATTTGTCACTTCTGGCTTCCCTGGGGGATCTTGAGAAATACAAACATGGACAAAAATCTGTATGTTTGCAAAATTAAAAGAAGCATGTGGAAGAAAACACTTTGTTATATTTTTAGAGCATATTTTATTAACTTACCGACTGGATTTTGAGCCACAGCTCTCTTTGAAGCTTCACTTGCTTTGCTGAGGCCGGCATTATTCATTGCATACACTCTGAACTGGTACTCAAGACCTTCAACAAGGCGTTCCACCTTGTAGTAACAGTCGAAGCATGGGATGGTGTTTTCTCTGACCCAGAGAATAGTATTGCGCTCCTTTTTCTCAATCCAGTACCCAGTCACCTTACTGCCACCATCATGGAATGGTTCTTCCCAACGAATGCTCATGGTATTAGCAGTAACAGCAAACACTTCTGGCCTGGTTGGAGGCCCTGGTGGAACTGTGACAGAAAAGCAGTGAATAAAATTAGCATTCAGGAATTACATGCTCTTTTGTAATATGTTATAAGTTCTTTTTTATTATTATTTTAACTGCTTACCAAATGGATGTTCTGCAACAATTGTCTCAGACTCCGTTGGTTTGCTCACACCAAATCTGTTTTCAGCACTAACACGGAAAGTGTACTGCATATACTTTGTCAGATGTGAGACATGAAATGATGTGCGTTTCACACTGGAGTTAACAAGCTGCCAGGCAGTGGAGCCAGATTCACGCTTCTCAACAATGTAGTTGGTTATCTCAGTTCCACCATCATCCTCAGGCTCATCCCATGTTAATTTGCAAGACTCAGATGTAATAGAGGAAATCTGAACAGGGCCTTCTGGAGGACTGGGTCTGCCAATGACATTGACGGTGACAGTGAATGTTTTGGCACCAGTGACATTCTCAAGGGTAAGGAAGTACCGTCCTCCATCACCTCGCATGCTGTCCTTAACAGTCAGAGTGGTCCTATTCTTGGTTGTCTTGATTGAAACTCTGTCAGTTTCTTTTAGTCTCATTTCTTCAAGCTTCCAAATAACCTTCGGAGCTGGTCTGCCACTAATTGGAACATCAATCTCAAATGAACCGCCGGTCTTGCAAGAAATAAGCTGATTGGTAATGCCACTTAGATCTGCGGTTGGCTCAATACGGGGTTCTTTAACAATAACGGATGAGAATGCTTCTCTAGGTACACTAAATCCTGCATCATTTTTGGCTTTGACGCGGAAATCATATTCTGAACCTTCTGTTAAGCCTTCAGCTACAAGAGTTAAGCTTTTGGTAGAACCACTAACAACCCATGCATCTGTTCCCTTCACTTTGGACTCAACGCAATAAGCTGTGATACGGCTGCCACCATCATGTTCAGGCTTCAGCCAAGCAATTGTAACTGTTGTATCAGTGGTATCAATAATATCTAGTCTCTTTGGTGGAGCTGGTTCAGCTGTGGCAACAATTGGATCAGGCATTTCATAAGCTTCACCAAGGCCATACTGATTTTCTGCCATGACCCGGAAGAAGTAGGGTACTCCTTCCAGGAGCTCTGAAACTCTCAAGCTGGTTTGAGTACACTTAGGCGCTGCCTCTGTCCATGTACGACGGCTGGCCTCACGCTTCTCTACGAGATAGTGATGAACACGTGCACCACCATCATTGACTGGAGGCTCCCACATAAATGAAAGGGCCCCCCTTGTAACATCCTTGAACGTGAGAGGACCTGGAGCTCCGGGTGTGTCTAGCACTTTAACTGTAAATGTAACAGATGTGCTACCACTGTTGTTCTCAAGAGCAAGAGTGTATTTTCCACTGTTATTTCGTGTACAGTTTTCCAGTGTCAAAGAAGTAGAAGTTTCTGTGGTAGTTATATCTGCCATAACACCGAGTTCTCCATCCACCTTTATCCATGAAGCACTGGGTGCTGGCTTTCCTTTGAAAGCAATGCAGAGACACACACTGGCTCCACTCTTGACAATGTGTGTTTGTTGGAAGCTTGCATCAATTTCAATCTCTGGTGTGGCCACTCTGTCCACAGCTTGTACTGGTTCAGAAATCTCCTTTGCTTCACCCTTTCCAATAGCATTGACTGCAATAATGCGGAATTTATACTCTGCACCAGTTTCCAAACCAGTTGCAGTGTACTTTGTGACAGTGCAGAGATCCTCGTTGATTCTGTGCCATTCTTTTTCAGATCCCTTGCACATCTCAATAATGTAACCCAAAACCTCCATGCCACCATCATAGGCAGGCCTAGTCCATTCCAGACTCACAGAAGTGTTGGTGGTGTCAGTCACATTAACAATTGAAGGGGCATCTGGCTCTTCAGTTGGCTCTGCACATTTAATAGGCATTGAAATATTGCTTGGAGCTCCAACTCCAGCATCATTAACTGCATAAACACGGAATTCATATTCCACATTCTCAGTAAGATGAGTCACTCTGTGTGCAGGCTCTGTAATTGGTTTTCTAGTTAAGACCTTTAGCCAGCGCCCAGTCTTCTTTTCACGTCTTTCAACAATGTAATGCTTAACTGCATTTCCACCATCATTTGTTGGTGGAGCCCAGCTGATTGTAATACTCTCCCCATCAACCGCTGTTGCATCAGGAGTGCCAGGAAGATCTGGGGTGGCTGTAGGAAGGAGAAATTTTTTAATGGAATTTTATGTATACAGTGTATGAATTTGCTGCCATTTTTTATATAATGATAACATTTGATTAATAAATTGAGTTAAATATAAACTTACTGTATTGCATTTGAGCAATAACAGGAACAGAGTCCAGCGGTCTACTGACACCAATCTTGTTGACTGCAGAAACACGGAACTGATACTCATTGGTCTTAATCAACTTGGTGGCGTTGTATGTGCTTTCCTCACACTGATCCGTGACTAGTGTCCAGGAAATTTTGGAGGTTTCACGCTTTTCAATTACATAATGAGTAACCGGAGAGCAGCCATCATTCTCTGGTGGATTCCATGAAAGTGTTACTTTGCCTTCTGATATGTTTGTAAAGACAATTGGTCCAACAGGCTCTCCAGGTGTGTCTAGAAACATCAGAATAATGAGTAATACAGGGAGATACAGACACAAAAGAATAGGACTAGGAGAACCAACATTATACATACCAAAGACTTCAACTTTCTTTTGCTCTTTTTTGGTTCCACAAATATTCTTGGCTTCTACAGTATAAATGCCGCGGTGAGAACGGTCAGCATCTCTGACAAAGAGAGTGCTGGAACCAGCAATTGTTGTGATATCTACCATCTTCTTAGTCAATTCTACACCATCCCTGTACCATGTGACCTTGGGTGTTGGCCTTCCTGTAACTGTGACTTTAAGCTTGAGGACTTCTCCTGCTGAAATGGCAACTCCCTCAAAATACTCTTGGCCAAATTCAATGTTTGGGCAGACTACAAGTGGAGAAAAAAAAATAAAATATCATTCTGATGTGAGTAATAAATGTGTGCACAATATGTACTGCATGTATAGGGTACTTACAGCTTTCATCTCTGATGAGTACATAGCCTGAAGACTGAGAAGGTGGGCTTATAGTGCCGATGGCATTTCTTGCTATGACCCTGAATTCATAGCGCTCACCACAAGTTAGACCAGGTACTATAAATTCAGTGTCAGTTACATCTGTGAAATTGGTCTTAAGCCATCGACCTTGTCCTTGACGTTTCTCAACGTTGTAGGCAACAATTTTGCTTCCACCATCTCTTTTGGGTGCGTCCCATTTTAGTTTCACAGATTCACTTGTCACATCAACATAGTCAGGAGTACCAGGAGGATCTAAATACACAATGTAAAAAGTTCAGTTTTTAGGAAAAGATTTTCAGGGTTTTCACAGATTATTTTTCAGCATTAAAAATACTAACGAGCTAATAAGTGAACTTACCAACAGGAGAAACGGCCGTAGTTGGTTTGCTCTCATCACTCATACGACTGTATCCAGCATCGTTCTGAGCATATACCCTGAACTGGTATTGCAAGCCTTCAATAAGACCAAGTATCCTGTATTCTCTTGCAGTGATCAAGACTGGATTGACCTTCTGCCACATGATGCTGTTTGTTTCCTTCTTTTCAACATGGAATCCAAGTACTGGACAACCACCATCAAAGATAGGTGCCTCCCACTGAATTGTCATTCCATCACTGGTGACATTGTAGACAAATGGCATGCCTGGGGGACCTGGTGGTCTGAACTCATGCTTGGCGATGACATTTTGTGAAACCAGAGGCTCACTTACACCATAGCGATTCTCTGCACATACCCTGAACTGATACTGAATTCCTTTGATTAAATTTGGTACCTTGAATGATGTTCCAATCACACTTGAACAAGCCATCTTCCAGTCTGTCTGTGAGGTGTCACGTTTTTCAACACAGTAGCAAGTGATTTCTCCACCTCCATCATCATTTGGTTCATCCCAAGATATCATTATACTCTCTGCTCTAACCTCATCCAAGCGAATGGGTCCAATTGGTCTGGAAGGTGGTCCAAGGGTGATGACTTGTACATGGAATGATTTCCTAGAGACATTGTTGTCAAGAGTAAGTGTATATTTACCACCATTCTCTTTTTCCACATTCTTCATCATAAGTGTTGCCTTGCTCTCTGTCTTCTTGAAGCGAATCTTTTCACTTTCTTTTAATGGCAAATTGTCCTTCAGCCAAAGAATAGCAGGCCTGGGTTTACCTTTGTATGGCAGCTCAATATGTACATTGTGGCCAAGGCGCACACTGATCTGTCCATCAGGATACTCCTCAAGGTTTGCCTCTGGTGGTATGATGTAGTCTTTTACTTTAATTGGACCGATCTCTGTAAAATCACTATTGCCCTTCTCATTCATGGAGCAAACTCTAAAGAACATCTCGGTGAGTTCCTTAAGTTTTGTGACTGCATGCTCACAGTGCTTGTTTGTGCCAGCAGGGGCCCAATCTTCCTGACCTTGAATTCTCTTTTCAATGATATAGTCAGTAATAATGCTACCACCATCATAATCTGGTTTGTTCCACTGTAGAGTCACTGATGTCTTTGAGGAATCTTTCATAGCCAGATCTTTAATAGGACCTGGTTTCTCAGTGGCTTTAACCGCTTCTTTTGTATCACATCGATCACCTACTCCATTCTCATTTTCCGCTGATACACGGAAGAAGTACGATGTCTTCTCGGATAGCTCTTCAATTACGTAAGTTGTTTCCATACATTTATTTGTTACAGAAGCATACATGCGTTTTGAAGAGTCTCTCTTCTCAACAATATAGTTAGTGATATCAGCACCACCATCAAGAAGAGGGGGGTCCCAGCAAAGGGTCACTTTGCCACGAGTGACATCCTTCAAGAGCAGATTTCTACATGCAGAAGGAGTGTCTTGTACTTTCACAGATAATGTCAGTGATTTTGGTTGGCCTACTCCATTTGATATTTCAATGATGTATTTACCAGTATCATTTCGAGTTACTTGTGAAATTACAAGGCATGATGAAGTGTATGTGGTGTGAATGTCATATTTAGGATCACTGTCAATGTTTTGCTCTTCTTTCTTCCAGGAAACACTTGGAGCAGGTCTACCCTTGAGAGGTACCATGATCTCAACATCTTTTCCAGCTTTCACAATGTAATGAGTTCTCATTGCAACATCTGGATCAACCTGGGCCTCCTCTACAAAAAGGACAAAACAAAGTAAATTAAACATCATTGTAGCAAAAACAAATCCTGTGTTAGAAAAAAATATACCACACTGTAATTATATACATACCAAGAATATCTTTAGCTTGCACAGGTTCCTCCATCTCTATCGGGTCTCCTCGCCCAGCACAATTCACAGCAGATAATCTGAAGTAGTAATCAACATCTGGCTTAAGATCTGAGGCAACATACTCAGTAGTTCTGACTTCACCCTTTTGACTGATCACTGTCCATTCTCCTTCTTCACCAATCCTTTTCTCCACAACATAGCTAGTAATTTCACTTCCACCATCATATTCTGGCTTAGACCATTCAAGAGTAATAGATGTTTTTGTTGAATCAACAACCTTTAGCTTAGTTGGCTCAGAAGGTGTATCTGTAGAAACATTCACAAACATGTTTGAAAAACACTGCACATCAAAACACTGGATGAATGAATTACAGTAATGTATTTGTAGAATATATTAGTATTTTAAGAATACAAGAGAACAAATTAGATAATATAAATAATATTGTAGTTATAAAATCAGAAATACACACCAACAGGATCAGCTGCTTTGTAAAAGTCAGAAACATCTGAGAATGGGCCTTCTCCGGCTTTGTTGATTGCACACACACGATACTGATATTCATTTCCCTCAGTCAAGTGATAGACTTTTGCTGTTGTGTCACTAATGGGGTCTTTGTAAACCTTAATCCAGCGTAGGCTCTTCTTATCACGTCGCTGTAAATAGTAGCCTGTAACCGTGCTACCACCATCCACTCCTGGTTTATCCCACACAATCTGCATTGAGGTCCTTGTGATTTCTGTTGCCTCTGGTGTGGTAGCCTGTCCAGGAGAAACTAAACAAAAACATTTAAAATGCAGAAATGTATTTAAGTATGTTTTAATCTCAAAGACGTATATTTCTTGACATTGTGAACTATAATCTGTTACCGAAAGCATTCTTGGCAACAATGGGTTCAGATTCCAGAGCATCTCCAACTCCAAATTTGTTGACTCCTCTTACACGGAAGACATATTCACTTCCTCGGATTAGTTTCTGGACAGATACTGTGCACTTCTCCAAACAGTCAGAAATGGTAGACCACACAGTTCGGCTTGTCTCTCTTTTTTCCACCACATAATGGGTGACTTTGGATCCTCCATCATCTGCCACTGGTTCCCATGCAATAGTTATGTTGTCAGCAGTCACTGCTTTAAACTCAATGTTTCCAGCAGGGGGGCCTGGTTTGTCTAGAAATGTTCAAATAAAAAGGATATTTAAATAAATTAATTAATTGGCATTGAAAATTGATGACAGGTAGTGAAATAAGTATGTTTCAAGCTTGCCACACAAAAATGAACATACCTAGAATCAGTATTCTGATAGTGGCAGATGCTGTGCCGAACACATTCCTGATCTTCATTTCATATGTACCAGTGTGATAACGAGTGGCATCCTTGATAAGGATGGCAGATGAATCAGTGGTGCTTTCAGTTGAAAGCTGTGAACTTGTAACTAATTCCTTTCCATCCTTGAGCCATTCAATTGTTGGCAAAGGCTTGGCAATAATTTCTAGTCTTATCTTTACAGAAGCCCCAGCTTTATATTGTACAACATCCAAGTACTCAGGGGGCAAGTCAATTGCCGGAGCACCTAAAATGGGAAGTATACAAATGTTACTTAAAATTACATCTAAGTACTGAATCATTAGGTACTGAAACACTTAAAACAAGAAACTGGTAAATGAACTTGGTATGACAAGTGTAATACTCACCAGAAACATCAACACAAGTTACTGGTCCAGCAATAAGAGATGGGTTGCTTACAGAGCCAACTGCATTCTTTGCAAATATTCTGAATTCATATGACTGATTCTGTGTTAAACCTGAGACAATGAAATTTGTCTCAATGACATTGGTAAAGTTAGCCTTTGTCCATCTGCCATTTGGAGCTTCTCTTCTCTCAACCATGTAGCCAGTGATCTTGCTTCCACCATCAAATGGAGGCTTCTGCCAGACAAGGCTAACTGAGCTCTTTGTAATTTCAGAGATTCTCACATTTGCTGGTGGATCTAAAACAAGACAAGAATTTAACAATTAGCAACAGATCTAACAGTGGATTTTACGTACTAAATTTCCTAAACATACAGCAGTTTCATGCATTCAGTAACGTACCACAAGCATCAATGGCAAGTACTTCCTCTGATGTTTTGCTGAATTTTCCAACACCAGCAGCATTTTCCGCAGCAACTTTGAATTCGTAGATCATGCCAGGGCATATGTTTGTCACTCTAATTTGATTAGCAGGAAGCGCTGTCTTGTTTACTAGCTGCCACAGGACACTACTTCTTTCTTTCATCTGAACATGGTACCCAAAGACTGGGTTTCCTCCATCTACTACTGGTTCGTGCCAGCAGACAGTAATGCTTTCTCTCGAAGCAAAGCTCACCCATGGTGTTGATGGTGGCCCAGGGATTGCTAGAATAAACAGTTAAAGAGTGAGATATACATTTGAAAGTTTGTTATTGTTGGAAGAGAAACAGAATACAGTAAATATGTACTCACTATATGGAAGTTTCACAGTGACAGTCTGAGAGTCGATGTGGTCACTGATGCCAAAGCGATTCTCTGCCTTAATTCTGAATTGGTATTCTTCGCCCTTTGTTAGTTTGGTAACTTTAATTGCATTCCTGGCAACTGTGGATGACACCTCTACCCAAGCTGGTGTGCTTGTTTCACGCCTAAGTACAACATAGTGGGTCACTGGGCTACCACCATCATATATTGGTGGGAGCCATTTGAGACACAGGCTTGTTTCTCCAACATCACTTATTTCAGCTGGGCCAACTGGAGGACCAGGTCTGTCCAAAACCAGTATATTTACAAACATTTTGGTTGTTCCACTTGTGTTGGAGGCTACAATATCATATCGTCCAGCATCACCGGCAATGCTTTCTTTCAGATCAATATTAAGACTTTCTGGGGTTACTTCATAACTGAATCTCTTTCCACACCTGACTGCAACATTGTTTCTTGTCATTGCCACCTTTGGCATTGGTTTGCCAGTGAGAGGAAGCTCAAATTTCAAATTTGACCCTGCTCTCACATAAACTGTGTTGTGTGGGAAGTTCTTCATATCAAATTCAGGGGCATCTGCAGATAAAAATCACACATTTTAGTGGAATGTTTGTACAATTGGGAGTACTATTTTGGGCAAGAAATAAAATGACACTCACCAAGTTGATCCTTTACAATGACAGGAATAATCATTTCCTTTGGGTCACTGAGTCCTGCATGATTTTCAGCACGAACTCTGAAGAAGTACTCTGCATTTTCCCTCAACCCTTTGATTGTATGGGTGTTGGCTTTTACAGTGGCACACTTCACCCACTTTTGCTGGCCTTTCTCCAGAGCATCAATGAGGTAGCTCTTGATTCTGCTTCCACCATCATATTCTGGTTTTGACCATACAATTGTTATACTGTCCTTTGTGACTTCAGCCACTCCAAGCCTGGCAGGAGGACTTGGTATTTCTGTTGAAACAATGGAGAGAAAACACATTTTAAAATGAATAATAGAATATAAATTGAATTTAATAAAAAATATATATGCATAAGAATAAGCCTAATATAAATTGCGAATTATGGTGCAAATCAAACTGATAATCACCTGTTATTTTTGTTCCATCTTTTGTCTCGGCAGGCACACCCATACCAAACTCATTCTCTCCAATGACTCTGAAGTAGTAGATTGCGCCCTCTTGCAAGTCCTCTACCTTGTATACAAGATTGTGGCAGTTATTTGTTACACATACCCAGGCCTTTTTACTAGCTTCACGTTTCTCAACATGGTAAGCCTTCACAGCATCTCCTCCATCATTCTCTGGAGCTTCCCAAGTTACTGTGGCTGAGTCTTTTGTGACATCCTTAATCTTCACATTAATTGGTGGACCAGGAGAATCAAGGACTTTGACAACCATTGGCAGTGATGCAGTTCCAACACCATTATCCAATGTAACAGTATACTGTCCTGAGTCATTTCTTGTTGCCTTTTCAATGGTCAGTGATGTATATGTTCCAGTTGTTTCAATTGTAGCTCTTGATTTGAGATCAGTTCCCTCCTTATTCCATGTGACTGAAGGCACAGGTATTCCTTTAAATGGTGCTGTCAGAGTGAAGGAATGGCCATGCTTAATAATCAGAGTTTTTCTCATCTCGATGTCAACATCAAATACAGGTTCTTCCTTTCTGTCTGTTGCTGCTTGTGGCTCAGAAACTGGAGAATGTTCACTCGAGCCAATTTTATTAATTGATTTAACAGCAAATACATATTCAACATCAGCAGTGAGACCAGAGACAGTGAACTCTGTGCTCTTTGTCATCGGAATGGCGACAATCCATTCCTCATCTTCTGCTTTCTTGTATTCCACATGATATCCAATTATTGGAGTGCCACCATCTGACAAAGGCTTGTTCCAGACAATAGTTATAGATTTCTTTGTGTGATCCAGGACCTTTGGTTTTGTTGGCGGGCATGGCAGAAGTAATGCATCCTCTGCTCTCGCTGGAGCAGAAGGATCACTTGGGGGACTTAAACCTGCAGCATTTTCTGCAAATACTCTGTATTCATATTCACACCCTCGTCTTAGTTTAGTCACTACAAATGTTAGGTCTTTTACAAGCTCCCTGTTAACTCTGACCCATCGAAGGCCCGATCTCTCATGCCGTTCAATGACATACCCACAGATCTCACTGCCTCCATCATAAGTAGGCTTAGCCCAAGTGAGAGTCATCTCCTCACTGCTCACATCTGTTATTTCAACATTTGTTGGTGCTGCAGCATAAGTGAATGGATCAGTGACTTTGACAATTTCACTATCAAGGGCTTCACCAAGTCCAAACTTATTTACAGCTAAAACTCTGAAGATATATTCATTTCCTTTGAGGAGTTTTGTGACTTTGCATGTTCTTGTTTTTACCTCTCCATGTACAACTGTCCATGCCAAACTGCTGGTCTCTCTTTTCTGAACAACATAATGAGTGATATCTGCACCACCCATTTCTTGTGGTGATCCCCATGACAACGTGCAGTCTTCTGCTGTACGGTCAGTGACTGACAGTGGTCCTGCTGAGGGTCCTGGTTTATCAAGGATTACACATTTCACTGGTGTTGTTACTGTTCCACCTGCATTCTGTAATGTCAGGGCATACTGTCCAGAATCACTCCTTATGCAGTCTTTAACTGTTATCATTGTACTATTGTCTGTTGCAGATATCTGAATTCTTGCTTTGAGTTCAATCTCTTTTCCATCCTTTGACCATGATGCTACTGGTAATGGACGTCCAGCAATATCAGCGTTAATCTTCAGTGTCTCTCCTGCTTTTACAAATAGGGTATCTCTGAACTTCACATCCATCATAATCCGTGGTGGATCGACATCATCTTTCACTGTGATAGGGCCTGTATTATCAGATGGTTCACTAAACAGTCCAGCAGCATTCTTTGCAATGACACGGAAGTCATATTGCTGATCTTGAGTAAGAGCAGTAACATCAAAGTATGTTTCAACAACATTTGTGAAATTGCATCTCATCCATCGACCCTCTGGAAGGTCTCTGCGTTCAATGGTGTAACCTGTAACTTTGGCTCCTCCATCATACTCAGGCTTTGTCCAAGAGAGAGACACAGAGGTTCTAGTAATGCTTGTAACCAGTGGTTGACCAGGAGGATCACAAGGATCTCTTGCACCTACAGCCTCACTGACTTTGCTAACCTTCCCAATACCAGCAATGTTTTCAGCATATACACGATATTCATAGAACATACCCTCTTCGAGACCAGTTACTTTAAATTCAGTATCTTTGATAAGAACTCTGTTCATCTTTGTCCACAGAATACTGCTCCTCTCCTTGCGTTCCAAATGATATCCAAGAACTGTGCTACCACCATCGTTGACTGGTTCATTCCATGTGACAAGCATGAAGGACTTTGTGGAATGTGCCACCCGGGGAGTAGCAGGTGGCCCAGGCTGTTTGAACGTATATTCTGCAGTAATTCCAGGAGAGTCAATAGGCTTGCTCTTACCATAGCGATTCACTGCATATATACGAAATTGATATTCAGAACCATGTGTCAGCCGAGAGACCTTGATGGCGTTTCTGGCAACATTTGTTGACACAATCTGCCACACTGTTGTGTTGGTATCTCTCTTCTCAACAATGTAGTTATTGATGGAGCACCCGCCATCATATTCAGGGGAAGTCCATGATAGAGTAATGCTGTCAGAAGTTACAGCATCAACCTTTACTGTAGATGGTGGCCCTGGTTTGTCAAGAACCACAATATTGACATCTGTAGAAATGGTGCCTGCTGTATTGGCAAGAGTGATTTCATATTTTCCAACATGATCAACAGTAGCTTCCTTGATGATAATCTTGCTGGATACCATGGTATTAACTACTGTGAGAGAAGTTGTTTGCTTGACAGGAAGGCTATCTTTCTTCCATGAAACAACTGGTTTAGGCCTGCCTCTTACCGGAACTTCAACAGTAAGGTCATCTCCAGCCTTAACACTGAAAGTATTAAAGAGCAGATTAACTGAAGGTTCTATCTCTATATCTTTAGCACGGACAGGCACGCCAAGTTCTTGGGGTTCACTCTTTCCTTTCTCATTCAGTGCAATTACCCTGAAAGAGTATGTTTCATTTGGGGTAAGGTTAGTAACAGTAGCCTCTGGAACTTTCACTGTGCAGCACACACCCCATTTGTCAGTGCCTTTTGGTTGCATTTCTACATTGTAACAAATTACTTTACTGCCACCGTCATGTGCAGGTTTCACCCAAGTGAGAGTTACACTGTTCTTAGTAACATCCACAAGAGACAACTTTCCTGGGGGCATAGGTACCTGGGCAATTTTGACTGGACTCTTTGTTTCCGCCATGACACCAATGCCATACTCATTAACAGCACATACCCGGAAGTAGAATATTCCACCCTCCTGTAATTCATCTATCTTGAATAAATTTTGTGTGCAGTTACTTGTGACAGTTGCATATGCTTTTCTTGTAGATTCTCGTTTTTCTACAATGTAGTTGGTTATTTTTGCTCCACCATCAGTAAGAGGAGGTTCCCAATAAAGAGTCACTGAGTCTTTTGTAACATCCTTGACTTCAAATTTCTGGGGTGCACTTGGAGAGTCAAGAACCCTGACATTCACAAATGCTGATTTTGTGCCACTCTTATTTTCAAGAGTAAGAATGTATTTTCCACTGTCAAACCTACTTACATTGTCTATCACAAGCATGCTGTATGAACCAGTAGACTCAATTACTGCACGCTCAGTTAAAGCACTCTCTTCTTTCTCCCATTTGACAGATGGTTGAGGTCTACCTCTGATCGTTATAAACAGACGAAGTGATCCACCTGCACGGACAGAGACAACTTTCCTAAGGTCAGCATCAAGTTCAATCTCAGGTACTTCAACTCTTTCGGCGGCAATAACAGAGCCATGAACATCAGCTGGTTCTCCAACTCCTTCAGAATTAATGGCACAAACACGGAAGTTATACTCTGAATTTTCTTTTAGGTTTTCTACTGTTAAGCGTGTTGCTTGTACACCAGTTGGAGGTGTACATATGGTCCATTCTTCTGCAGAAACTTCTTTCATCTCAACGATGTAACCTTTAACATATGCACCACCGTCAGTGGCTGGTTTACCCCAAGTCAGGGACACAGATGAACTGGTGTGATCTGTCACTTTAGGATGATGGGGTGGACCAGGAGGAGTTGTGGCATTAATTGCTCGGTAAAATAGAGATAAATCACTTAGTTCTCCAATGCCAGCTTCATTCGCAGCAGCCACACGGAATTCATAGAAATGCCCCTCAGAAAGACCAGTCACTTTGAAGTGTAAGTCAGTCAGCTTTTGCCTATTACATTTAGTCCATCTTACACCATCTTTGTCTCGTTTCTCCAAATGGTAACCAATAATTTCTGTTCCACCGTCGCTATCTGGGGCATTCCATGATAGAACCATTGAATCTTTAGTTATCTCATTTGCGTCTGGTGATGATGGTGCACTTGGAGGCTTATATGGGTTGCGAGCAATAATTGCCTCTGACTCCAGAGAGTCACTAATTCCATATTTATTGACAGCCATGACTCTGAAAATATATTCATCACCTGTCAAGAGCTTTGTCACCTTGTAAGTGGTAGCTGGAACAGTGGAATCAACTAAAGTCCATGATAACCTGCTTGTTTCTCTCTTCTCAATGATGTAGTGAGAAATGTTAGCACCACCATCCTGAGATGGCTTAGTCCAAAACAGGTCACATTTATCAGACATTACATTAATTACACGTAGTGGCCCTGTGGGTGGTCCCGGTCTGTCAAGAACCCTTACAGTGATTGGAATTGATTTTGTTCCACCGCTGTTTCTTAGTACAAGATCATAATGGCCACTGTCTAACCGTGTACAGTCCTTGATTGTAATTGAGGCACATTTCTGTGTTGTTTTTACTTCAATGCGCAGTGTCTTATCCATTTCCTTTCCTTCTTTCAACCACTGGACATCAGGAATTGGTTTTCCATGAATGTCTGCATCAAGAGTTAAATTCTCTCCTGCATTAACCACAATGACATCTTTGTACTTAGGGTCCATTGAAACACTTGGAGGTTCAATTTCGTCTGTTGCAGTAATTGGTCCAGTGCTGTCAGATGGCTCACTGAAAATACCGGCAGCATTTCTTGCAGTTACTCTAAATTCATACTGTTGGTCTGCTGTTAAGCCTGTAATTGCGAATTCTGTCTCAATTACATTGGTGAAGTTGACCCTCATCCAGTGACCTTGAGGCAAGTCTCTCTTTTCAACAATATATCCAGTCACTTTGCTGCCACCATCATACTGAGGCTTTGTCCACAGAATTACCACATGGTTCTTTGAAATAGCAATGGCTTCTGGAGTACCAGGTGGATCGCATGGATCACGAGCAACAAAGCTTTCTGAAACCTTACTGGCTCTGCCAATACCAACAATGTTCTCAGCATACACCCTGAATTCATATCCAATGCCTTCTTCAAGATTGCATATCTTAAACATGGTATCAGTAATGAGAGTTTTGTTCAGCTTTGTCCACAGGATACTAGTTCGTTCCTTGCTTTCTAGGTGGTAGCCAATTGCTGGGCTTCCACCATCATTGACAGGCTCATTCCACTCAATTATCATTTGATCCTTAGTTGCAGACTTGACATATGGTGTTCCAGGTGGCCCTGGAGTTTTATAAGGATACTGAACAACAATTGCCTTTGAATCCAAAAAGGTGCTTTTACCATACCTGTTTTCAGCACAGACTCTAAATTGGTACTCTGCACCAGTTTTCAATTTTGTTATTTTGAGCGACATTCTAGCTACAGATCCAGATACCACTTCCCATGTTGTTGTGGTGGTGTCTCGTTTTTCAACAATGTAATGCTTTACTTGGCAGCCTCCAGTATAGGATGGGGGTTCCCATGAGATTGTGACAAAGTTATTACTCACTTCATTTACTTTAATTGGGCCTGTTGGTGGACCAGGCTTATCAAGTATAATTATTCCAATTTCTTCTGTAACAGCACCAGCACTGTTTGTTGCGGTGATTGCGTACTTCCCCAGATCATCTTTATTGGCCTCAGTAATCTTCAAAATTGCTGAGGTTGGAGTACTTGGAGTACTTATTCTAGATGTCACTTTAAGTCCTTGTCCATCTTTCATCCAAGTAACTTTTGGCTTGGGACGTCCAAAGATAGGTATTTCCAATTGGAGATCATCTCCAGATTTCACATTATATGTACTAAATTGTACTTTGAGGCTTGGTTCGATTGCTAAGTCATTGGCAATGACAGGTGCTGCAAGAAGTTTTGGTTCACTCTTTCCTTTTTCATTATATGCAAGAACCCGCAACAGATATTCTTGGCCAGCTGTTAGTCCAGTGACAGTGCCTTCACAAGTTTTGACAGATGTTGCTACACCCCACTTATCTGTTCCCTTGGGTTGCATTTCAATCAAGTAACCTACAATCCTGCTTCCACCATCATGCTCTGGTTTTTCCCAGGACAGGGATGCACTGGATTTTGTCACATCAGTCAACAAGACCTTTCCAACTGGCAGTGGTACTTCAGAAGCCTTTGAAGCAGTCTTTGTTTCAACTGGTAAGCCTATTCCAAATTCATTTTCAGCCATAACTCTAAAGTAGTACATGGCCCCCTCTGCAAGATTTTCCACTTTGAAGCTAGTTTTGCTACACTTGTTTGTGACACTGGCATATGCCTTTCTTGTGGATTCACGCTTATCAACAACATAATTCTTGATTTTTGCGCCTCCATCAATAAGTGGTGGGTCCCAAACAAGAGTAACAGAGTCTTTCTTAATATCTTTAACTACTAGGTTTTGAGGAGCTCCAGGTGTATCTAATACTTTCACTGCCACAAATTCAGACACAGAACCACTGCTGTTTTGCAGGGTCAGGGTGTATTTTCCAGAATCCTTTCTGTCACAAGAATCAATTGAAAGTTGCGTGAAGTTTAGGCCCTTCTCAACCACTGCCCTCTCTGACAATTCTCCATCATCTTTAGTCCATTTAATCTCAGGTGTTGGTCTTCCCTTAAAAGGCATATTAATTGTAACTGATCCTCCAGCACGAACAACTATGCCTTTCCTCAGTTCTGAATCAAGGTGAATTTCAGGAGCTTCAAGTTTCTCCTCTGGTTTAGCAGTCCCAGGAATGAGGGCAGGCTCACCCACTCCTAGTTTATTTATGGCACAGACCTGAATCTTATATTCCTGTTGTTCTGTTAATTTGGTGATTTCAAATTTATTCACACGCAACCCAGTTGGTGGAGTGCACATAGACCATTCCTCCTCCTCAGCTTTGCATATCTCAACAATATATCCTTGTATCGCACTTCCACCATCATTAAGAGGCTTTCCCCATGCCACTGAAATGGAGCTCTTCGTTGTGTCAATTACATGTACATGTGTAGGTTGACCAGGTTTATATTTGGGATCAGAGGCTCTATAGTATGATGTTGGTAAACTGGGTTCACTGATTCCAGCTGCATTTTCAGCTGATACTCTGAACTCATATTCATGATCCTCTATCAGTCCTTGCACTCTGAAACATACATCAGTAACTTTTTGTCTGTTGCATCTGGTCCATTTAATCCCAGATCGATCTTTCTTTTCAACGATATATCCAACAATTTCACTTCCACCATCAGTCTCGGGAGTACTCCAGCACACTGTCATAGAGTCTCGCGCAATGTTAGTCACCTCCAGAATCTGTGGTGATCCAGGGGCTACAAATGGATTCTTCATTATTACAGCTGAACTATTGATTGGCTCACTAACACCATAACTGTTGACAGCCATGACACGGAAAATATATTCGTTGCTCTCAAGAAGGTTTGTCACTTTGTATATTGTAGCTTTACAATCACTAGAGACCACAGTCCAAGCTAGACGACTTGTTTCACGTCTTTCAATAACATAATGACTAATTGTGCTTCCGCCATCATGTAGAGGGGGGCGCCATGATAGTGTACATTTATCGCTTGATAGTCCTGTGATATGAAGAGGTCCTTCTGGTGAACTGGGTTTGTCAAGTACCTTGACATGGAATGAAACAGTTTGTGAGCCACCGACATTAGTGAGTTGAAGAGTGTATTCTCCACCATCTTGTCTGAGTGCATCTTTTATGACAATCATTGCTCTAGTGTCAGTATTCTTGATTTCACATCGGATTGTGTTTTCAATTTCCTTGTCAGCTTTGAACCACTGAATTGTAGGTATTGGCTTGCCATGGACATCTGCATCCATTTTGAAAGTATCCCCGGCATTCACAATAAGAGTCTGAGTGTATTCAGGATCAATTGAAAACTTGGGAGGCTCCACCTCATCCAATGCAACAATAGGTCCGCTGTTGTAGGATGGCTTACTAATAGTGCCGACAGCATTCTTTGCAATTACTCTGAAGTCATATTTTTCACCCTCTGTGAGTCCAGTGATAGTAAATTGGGTTTCAATTACATTTGTAAAACTGGCTTTCATCCAACGCCCCTCAGGCAGATCACGCTTCTCAACAGTATAACCAGTTATAACACTTCCTCCATCATATTCTGGCTTTGTCCACTGGATTGTTATTGCATTCTTACTGATATGGCTAGCTTCTGGAATACCAGGTGGATCACATGGATCACGGGCAACATATCCCTCAGAGATCTTACTGCACCTACCAATACCAACAATGTTTTCAGCATAGACTCTAAATTCATATTCAATTCCTTCTTCTAATGGACTGGTTTTAAACTTTGTTTCTTGAATCAGTATCTTGTTTATCTTGGTCCAGAGGATGCTGTTTCTCTCCTTTCTTTCAAGATGGTATCCAATAATACTACTGCCTCCATCTGAAACAGGTTCATGCCACTCGACAACCATATGATCTCTGGACAGTGATGAAACAAATGGAGTTCCAGGTGGGCCCGGTTCTCTATATGGGTACTGAGCTACAACAGCTGCAGAGTCTAAAGCAAAACTCTTGCCATATCTGTTTTGAGCAATAATCCTGAACTGATACTCAGCCCCAGTTTTCAGTCTGAGCACCTTGAGTGTTGTTCTTGCCACTGAGACAGAAACATTCTCCCATGTGGTGGTGGTTGTGTCTCTCTTTTGTACAATGTAGTTTGAAACTGAACATCCACCAGTGTGTTTTGGTGGATCCCATGAGAGTGTAACACTTGATACTGTTACCTCATCAAATCTTACAGGCCCAGATGGTGGTCCTGGTTTGTCAAGGGTGATGATTTCAATTGTTGCATCCTTTTGTCCAACAACATTGGAAACATTAATTCCATACATGCCACCGTCTTCTCTTGCAGCTTCTTTGATGCTAAGAATTGTGCTGCATGGTGTATTAGAAATGTTCACTCTTGTTGTGAATTTGAGGGCTGCACCATCCTTTTTCCATGTGACCTTTGGTTTAGGGCGTCCAAAAACCGGAATTTCAACTTGAAGGTCCTTTCCAACAAGAACGCTGTAGTTGCTGAATGCAGGTCTAACATCTGGTTCAATGACAAGATCTTTTGCTTGCACTGGTACTGCAAGGGTTCTTGGGTCACTCTTTCCTTTTTCATTAATAGCAATTACTCTGAAAGTGTACTCTTCCCCAGGGTTCAAATTATTAATAACAGCTTCTAACGTTTTCACGTTAGCACAACCAGACCACTTGTCATTGCCTTTAACTTGCATTTCAACAAGATACTGAATAATTCTGCTGCCACCATCATGCACTGGTCTTTCCCAAGCAAGAGAGACACTCGTTTTTGTAACATCTACAACGCTTAATTTGCCAGGGCACTGGGGTACTTCTGATACTTTTAATGGATCGGTAATCTCTGCAGGTAATCCAACCCCATGTTCATTTTCTGCAAGAACTCGGAAGTAGTAACTACAGCCCTCTTGAAGTGGTTCAATTTTCCATGATAGTTTATGGCAATTTGTTACAACAGCAGAGAAGGTTTTTCTTGTAGTTTCACGTTTCTCAACAATATAATTTTTGATCTTAGCTCCACCATCCAAGGCAGGAGGCTCCCATGAAAGAGTGACAGACTCTTTAGTAATTTCTTGCACTTTAATGTTAACTGGAGCACTAGGTGTGTCAAGAACTTTTACACTGATGGTTGCAGTCTTTACACCACAAGTGTTTTCTGCAAACACAGTATACTTTCCACTGTCAGATCTATTAACTTTATCAATCACAAGAGAAGTGTGACTACTTGACACTTCAACTTGAACTGTCTCTTTAATAGGACCTTCATCTTTCTCCCATTTAATTTGAGGCACAGGACGTCCTTTAATAGGAATGAAAATTCTGAGAGGTGCTCCTGCTTTAATAGTGACAAGTTTTCTGAACTCAGGGTCAATATCAATATCTGGTTCCTCGGCCTTGTCCTCTGGAAGAACGTAACCAGGAATGTCTGCATGCTCACCAACACCAACCTTGTTAACTGCACAAATTCTGAATTTGTATTCCTGCTTTTCTTTGAGATTTTCCACTGTAAAGCGTGTTAACTTAACACCTGTCGGTGGGGTGCTCATTGTCCATTCTTCAGCAACTGTGCTATCTTCGCCTTCCTTTGCCTCTTCCACTGGTGATTTTACCTCACATGACTCAACAATGTATCCTTGGATTTCACATCCACCATCATAAACAGGCTTCCCCCAAGAAAGTGACACAGAGGATTTGGTTGTGTCTGTCACTTTAGGATTATTTGGTGGACCTGGCTTGAACACAGGATCCAGAGCCTTATAGAATACTGTTGCTGAGCTGGGCTTACCAACCCCAACAGCATTCTCAGCTGCAATTCTGAATTCATACAGGTGTCCTTCAAGGAGACCAGTAACTTTGAAGGATAGATCAGTAACTGTTTGTCTGTTGCATCTGGTCCATCTAACACCTTCCTTGTCATGTTTTTCAATGACGTACCCAGTGATTGGAGAGCCACCATCACTTGTAGGTGCCTCCCAACTTAAGACCATTGAGGCTTTCTTGACATTTGAGACCTCAATTCCTTTTGGAGCATCTGGAAATGTAAATGGATCCTTAATGACAACTGGGCCAGACTGTAGTGGTTCACCAACGCCAAATTTGTTGACTGGCAAAACTCTGAAAATATATTCATTGCCCTCAAGGAGTTTTGTTACTTTCAAATACTCCCCTTGAACTTTACTTTCAACCAGAGTCCAAATCAGTCTGCTTGTTTCCCTTCTTTCAACAATGTAGTGAGTGATCTTGCTTCCACCATCCTGTTTAGGAGGTTTCCAAACAAGACAACATTGTTCACTGGTAACCCCTGTGATGAAAATGGGTCCCTCAGGTGCTCCAGGCTTATCTAGGACACTGACATTGACTTGAACAGCTTTCTCACCTCCTGGATTTCTTAGCAGCAGAGTATACTGGCCACCATCAGCAAGTTTGGCCTCTTTTACAGACAAACATGCATAAGTATTGGTGTTTTTAATTTCACGATGCATAGTGTTTCCAAGTTCTTGATCTCCCTTCATCCAGTGAATTGTGGGGACTGGTTTACCATGGACATCTGCATCAATCTTGAAGGTCTCTCCAGCATTTATAACAATTGGTTGTGTGTACTGTGGATCTATGCTGATGCGGGGTGACTCAATCTCATCTTTTGCAGTAATAGGTCCGGTGCTATAAGAAGGAAGGCTAAAAACACCTGCTGCATTTCTTGCAATGACGCGGAACTCATATTTCTGGTCTTCTGCAAGTCCTGTGGCAGTATACTCTGTCTCAATGACATTCGTGAAGTTTGCCTTCAGCCAGCGTCCTTCAGGCAATTCTTTCTTTTCAACGATGTAGCCAGTGACTTTGCTTCCACCATCATACTCAGGCTTAGTCCATGTGATTGTGATGGAATTCTTTGTAATTCTAACTGCTTCAGGTGTACCAGGAGGATCACAGGGATCTCTGGCAATATAGCCCTGTGAAATTTTGCTTGCCTTTCCGATACCTACAATGTTCTCAGCGTATACTCTGAATTCATATTCAAGTCCTGCCTCAAGTCCTATGGTCTTGTAAGTTGTGTCCTGGATTATAGTTTTATTGAGTTTAACCCAGAGAATACTATTTCTGTCTTTACGTTCAAGATGATATCCCAAAATATTGCTTCCTCCATCAATAACTGGCTCATTCCACATCACTATCATGCTATCTTTGGTAGAAGAATGGACAAACGGTGTTCCAGGTGGGCCTGGAATCTTATATGGGTATTGTGCTATGACACACTCAGAAACAAGCAGAGGACTCTTCCCATACCTGTTCACAGCTGTGATTCTGAACTGATATTCAGAACCTGTTTTCAGTCTTCCAGCTTTAATCTTTGTTCTGGCTACATTTGCTGCTGCAACTACCCAATTAGTTGTAGACGTGTCTCTCTTTTCCACCAAATAGTTGTTAATGGTGCAGCCTCCATCATACTCTGGTGGCTTCCATGAAATAGTAACACTGTCAGCTGTTACTTCTTCAACTTTCACTGGGCCAGTCGGTGGACCAGGTTTGTCAAGAACAACAACTCTAATATCCACTAATGTCTCACCAGCTGTGTTTGACAGTTTGATACTGTACTGGCCAACATCCTCTCTACATGCCTCCTTGATCACAAGACTAAGGAGGGTCTCTGTGGAAGAGAAATTAATCCTAGAGGTTCGTTTAAGTGGCGCAGCATCCTTTATCCAAGATACCGCAGCTTTGGGGCGAGCAATGTATGGAATATCTATTGTCAAGTCCTCTCCAGCAAGGACACTAAATGTTGAGAATAACAGCTTGGTAGATGGAGCAATTACAAGGTCTTTAGCAATTACTGGCACACCAATTTGCCGAGGGTCACTAGTGCCTTTTTCATTCCTTGCTGAAACACGGAACATATACTCTTCACCAGGAGTTAGCCCAGAAATAACTGCTTCTGGAACTTTGACAATCATAGCTTGTGCCCATTTCTCACTGCCTTTACTCTGCATCTCTACAACATAGGCAACTACTCTACTTCCTCCATCATGTTCAGGCTTCTCCCAAGACAGTGTAACACTGGTCTTTGTAACGTCTTGAAGTGTAATCTTGCCTGGGGGCTGAGGTTTTTCTGACACTTTGACTGACTCAGTAGTTTCAATTGGAAGACCAATGCCATATTCATTTTCAGCCAGAACTCTGAAGTAGTAGTTGCAGCCTTCTTGTAGTTGATCAATAGTCCACGTTGTTTTGTGGCAGAGGGCATTAACAGTAGCATAGGCCTTTCTTGTTGCCTCACGCTTTTCAACTACGTAGTTCTTAATCTTTGTGCCACCATCATTTAAGGGAGGATCCCATTCAAGTGAGACCGACTCCTTAGTAACTTTGCTGATTTTGAGGTTTTGTGGTGCCCCAGGTGTATCTAGAACCCTAACTGTTACAGAAACTGTCTTGCTACCAGAGCTGTTCTCCACAGACAAGTTATATTTCCCACTGTCAAATCTGTTTACATTTCCAATCACTAATGATGTAAAAGATGATGTGCTTTCAATGGTAGCTCTGTCTAAAGGTTCATCATTCTCTCTTGACCATTTGGATTCTGGAGATGGCCTTCCTCTGATCGGCACAAACAGTCTTAATGTGTTGCAGGCTCTGATATTCACAATTTTACGAAGATCAGCATCAAGGTCAATTTCTGGTGGGAGAAGTCTTTCTTCAGCTTTAGGTGAACCGGGAACTGATGCCACCTCCCCAACACCCTCACTGTTTACAGCTGAGACGTTGATTTTATATTCCTGATTCTCCTTAAGATTTGTTATTGTAAAGGATGTTCCTTTAAGTCCCTCTTTAGGAGAAACAATTGTCCATTCCTCCTCTTCTGTTCCAGGCAGGCATGTCTCAACAATGTACCCAGTGATTTCAGAGCCACCATCATATACTGGTTTGTTCCATGCAAGTGTTATGGAGGTACTTGTTGTGTCCAAGATCCTTGGATTACCAGGTGGGCCAGGTTTCAAGATAGTGTCTGAGGCTTTCATGAATGGACTTGAGGGACTTGGTGCACTGACTCCAGCTGCATTCTCAGCAACAATTCTAAATTCGTATTCATGACCTGGAACAAGCCCAGTTACCCTAAAATGCAAGTCAGTAACCTTCTTTTTGTTGCATTTTACCCAGCGCAAACTAATCCTGTCTCTTCTCTCAATCCCATAGTTGGTGATTTCACTTCCACCATTATTGACAGGAGCTCCCCAGCAAACCACCATCGAGTCCTTGGTCACAGCTGTAATCTCAGGAGTTTGTGGAGGATCAGGTGGAACATAAGGATTGTCTGCAATCACTGGGTCAGACTCAAGGGGTTCTCCAACTCCATACTTATTAACAGCCATGACTCTAAAGATGTATTCATTTCCTTTAAGCAGTTTTGTAACCTGATACTGGGTAACTTGCAAGTCCGTTGCCACATTTGTCCAAGCAAGTCTGCTGGACTCACGTTTTTCAACTACGTAATATTCAATGTTTGCACCTCCATCATCTGCACATGGAGCCCATGTAAGCACACATTTCTCTGCTGTAATATCGGAAACTTTAAGAGGTCCTCCTGGTGGTCCTGGTCGGTCAAGAACCTTAACATTGAAGACATGTTTGGCAAATCCACCCACATTTGTGGCTGTCAGAACAAATTCACCTCCATCTTTTCTAATAGAGTCTTTGCTCACCAAAGAAGTACTGATGTCTGCCATTTTTATCTGTAGTTTATATGTGTTTTCAACATCTTTTCCATCTTTGGTCCAAACCATGGATGGGAGTGGTTGTCCTGCAACATCAGCCTCAAGTTTGAAGACTTCTCCTGCTCTAACAAGCACAACATCCTTGAATTTGGCATCTACCATAATTCTTGGTTCTTCAATATCATCTTTACAAGTGACTGGATCTGATGGATCAGAGGGGTTGCTAACAGCACCAGCTGAATTTCTTGCAAGTATGCGGAATTCATAAGCTGCATCTTTTGTTAAACCACTAATAGTAAAAGTGGTTTCAATTATGTTTGTGAAGTTAGCCCTTATCCACCGTCCGGCTGGTAGATCTCTTTTTTCCACAATGTAACCAGTAATCTTGAACCCGCCATCATATTCAGGCTTTGTCCATTGAATTGTGATTGCATTTTTAGACACTTGGATTGGAAGAGGTTGGCCAGGTGGATCTACTGGATCAAGAGCAAACATTGGTTCAGAGGCCTTGCTTGGTTTCCCTATTCCAGCCATATTTTCAGCCATCACTCGGAACTCATATGCAGACCCAGACTCCAATCCAGTTGTTTTGAACAGGTTTCCTACCACAAGTGTCTTACTAATCCTGTGCCAGACAATACTGTTCCTCTCTTTCCTTTCAATATGGTATCCAATAACTTCATTTCCTCCATCATTAACTGGCTCATTCCACCCAATTGTCATTGTGTCCTTAGTGAAAGCAACAACTTTGGGGGTACCTGGTGGCCCGGGTGCCTTAAAAGGATATGCAGCGACTACAGCTTCTGAGGTAATTGGGGGTCCAACACCATATCTGTTTTTGGCCTTTACACGGAACTGATATTCCAATCCTGTGGTTAGACGAGTTGCTTTAAATGTTGTTCGGATGATCAGTGAAGACAGCTCTACCCATGACTGGCTGGTAGTTTCCCTTATTTCAACTACATAATTATTAATTGGTACTCCTCCATCATTTTCAGGGGATTCCCATGAAAAGTCAATGGAAGTACGGGATATTTTGTCCAATTTAATGGGTCCCTTAGGTGGACCTGGTATATCATGCACTTTGACTATGATACTATCAGTAACTGAACCAACTATGTTCTTTCCTGTAATTGTGTATACCCCACTGTCACTTCTCAAGCATTCATTTATAGTCAAGATAGTTGATGTAGAGGTATTTTCAAGCGCTGTCCGTTGTGTTAATTTGAGGGCTTGATTATCTTTCTGCCAGAAAACTGTTGGCTTAGGACGCCCAATCACAGGCACCTCAATCTTTATGTTATCTCCAGCCTTTGCTATGACTGTCTTCTGACAGATACCACGAAGATCAAATTCAGGTTCGGTACTTTGTTCTCTTACAACAATATGCTTGCTTCCCCGAGGATTGCTTCTTCCTGATAAGTTTACAGCCATTACTCGGAACACATACTCCTCATTCTCATTTAAATTCTTTACAGTAAAATCTAAAGACTTCACAGTGGTAACATGAGCCCACTGGTCTGTTCCTTTTTTCTGAGCTTCAACAACATACCCAGTAATTCTACTTCCTCCGTCATGTTTAGGTTTGGTCCATGCAAGACTAACAGAGTTCTTGGTAACATCTGTAATTGTAACCATTTCTGGAGGAGTTGGTGCTTGAGAAGCTCTTATAGGATCTGAGGTTTCCACTGGTTCTCCGATTCCAAATTCATTTTCAGCAGATACTCTGAAGTAATACTCTGAGCCCTCTGATAAATTTGGAATCCTAATAGAACATGTATCACATTTTGTTACCACTGTAGCATATGCCTTGCGTGTAGCTTCTCTTTTTTCAATTATATAATTAGTAATCTTTGCACCACCATCAATAAGAGGTATTTCCCATTGCAGTGTGATGCTTTCTTTGTCAATGGCTTTTGGTTTAAGATTGATAGGGGGCCCTGGGGAGTCCAAAACTTTAACATTTACATAGGCAGTCTTCTTTCCAGCAGCATTCTCTAACATCAAGTCATATTTTCCAGCATCACGCCTGTTGCACTCAGGAATGACTAAAAGGGAGTATGACTCTGTAGTGTCAATATGTGCACGAGTTTTTAGTGGGGTTTCTTCCTTTGTCCAAGTCACTGTAGGAGCTGGACGCCCTTTAATTGGAACAAATATGCGAATAGAACCTCCGGCCTTGACAACTAGTGTTCTTCTCAATTCAGCATCAAGTTCCAGATCAGGAATTTCTTCACGTTCAATAATTTCAACAAGCTCTGCTGTTTGTGCTGGTTCCCCAAATCCAATTGCATTCATTGCAGTAATTCTGAAATGGTACTTGGCTCCAGCCTGTAATTCTGGGACAACAAATTCAGTAATTGTTAAAGGAGTAGTTGTGTCCTTCACCCATGCCTCTTCTCCATCCTTTTTGTGCTCAACAATGTATCCAGTAACAGTCATGCCACCATCATCAAGAGGTTTGCCCCAGTGGAGTTCAGCTGTAGTTTTTGTTGTATCAGTGACTCTTGGATTGACTGGGGGTCCAGGTACAGCTATGAGAAGCAAAAGACATATTAGAAAATAGGAAAAGGCTATAAAAATGTCAGATTATCTTAGAACATATGAACATATGCCAGTGTCTAGAGACTGTTTTTCAGAAATAAACCCAGTGGATTAAAAAATTGGATTAAGAGCCTTCCCTGAATATGCCCTGTATGTGGGAAAAGACAAATTATTTTTCTTTCATGCATGTGGAAGAGTTGCATGTTTCTTTTAATTTACATTTTTTGGTATTTTTAGATCAGTCACAGCAAACAGACAATCAGACCTCAAAAACATACTGAAATATTTCAACATTCCAAATGCACTTGGATTCCAGCAACTCATATAACATAAATTTTCCAGAGTATTTCCCAAATAAACTCCTCGGAAGCATAGGAATAAACTCCTCAGAAGCTCAGTAAAATACTGTCCCGGCTGAGGCAATCTGTATGTAATGTTTGTCTAATTAGCAATAACCTCGCTAAAGTGAATACTAATTGCATACACATTTAGGCTGCATAAAGTCACATTTTGCCATATGCCTTCTCACATACACACATCTGCCCTTCAGCTTTACTTACCTGCCATGACCTTTGTTGTAATAGGCTGAGATGGCTCGCTGGGTTCCCCAAAGCCAGCCTTGTTTTCAGCTGTTACTCTGAATTGGTATTCAACACCTTCAATGAGTCCTTGTACTTCAAAATGCAGATCTAGTATTGCTTTCTTTGATGCTCTTGACCATCTCACGCCTTTCTTTTCCTTCTTCTCAATCATGTAACCTGTGATATCACTGCCTCCATCATCAGCTGGTCTTTTCCATGTAATAGTAGCAGATTTTCCTCCAATATTTTCCACCTCTGGTCTTGCCGGAGGGCCTGGAGGACCTATAAGGAACAATATTTTAATTCTTAATGCACATACAAAGAGGTACTCTACATTGTTTTTTTAAATCTCATTATTCTACTTACCATAATTATCTACCATCTTCACTGGCTCTGAATGTGAAAACTCGCCAGCTCCAGTATGGTTGACAGCTGAGACACGGAAAATATATTCATTCCCTTGAATTAGTTTTTTTGCCACATAATGGCAGTCAATAACATTTTCTGCAAGAATGGTCCAAAGAAGACGGCTTGTTTCCCTCTTTTCCAGAATGTAGTGCTTAAGTGCTGAGCCACCATCTTCATGAGGTGGTGTCCAGGTCAAAGTTACTTTTTCAGATGAGATTCCACTTGCTTCAATTGGTCCTGGGGCTCCAGGAACATCCAAAACCTTAACTTTTACATTTTCTTCTTTGACACCAAATGGATTGCTTGCTGTAATAGTGTACTCCCCTGAATCCTTTCTGCTAGCGTATTTGATAGAAAGGGTAGAGGAGTTTGGACTGGTTTCAATCTGGCATATATCTGACGGCTTGAAGTACTTTCCTCCCTTTGACCAGGCTGAATTTGGTGTAGGTTTGCCTAGAATACTTGTCGCTGTAATGACAATTGTTTCTCCAGCTCTAACTGTTAGCCCTTCCTTTACAGTTGGATCGATTATAATTGTTGGTGCCGCTGTGGGTTAAAGAAAACACACTGTAAGCACTTACCCAGATAAAATAAAGATAAATCTGACTCAAGAAAAATTAATAAAAAATTGATTTGCATTACCATATTCATCTGTGCATACAAGAGTGTCAGTTTGTTCGGATGGTGGACTTATTGCTCCAGCTGCATTCTTGGCTCTGATTCTGAATTCAAACTTGCAACCTTCCTGCATGTCAGTCACAGTATATGCACACTCTACAACATTTACAGGATTTGCTTTCACCCAGACCTTGGCAGGAAGGTCACGTCTCTCAACAATGTAGCCTGTAAGCCTGTGTCCACCATCATACTGGGGTTCAGTCCACTGAAGTGTTACAGTGCTTCTTGTGATGCTGATTACATCAGGTTTACCAGGAGGATCTAAAAATACCATGAATGGTTTAAGAAATTACAGATGTAATAGAGTTCACTGAAGTGGTGTAGATACTGCACTTACAAACATGTACTTACCAATAGCATCCAAGGCTACCATTGGCTCAGTTGGAGGACTTGGTTTACCAACACCAGCCAAATTTATTGCCATCACTCTGAACTCATACTCTAGGCCTTCAGTTAAACCTTTTACTTTGAAATCTTTCATTTTTAAAGGTGCTGGGTTGGCTCTCTTCCACAACATGCTGTTTCTTTCCTTGAATTCAACATGATAACCTGAAAGTAGAATATTTCACACTTATTATCAAATATTTTTATGTTACAGTTTAGATGGCAGTTAGATATTATTTTACCTGTAATTGGTGAACCTCCAGTTTTCCTTGGATCTGACCAGGCCAAGGTGGCTGAATCATGACACATGCTCATGATTTGTGGTGCAGGTGGGGAATCTGGCACATCTAATGAAAAAATACAATATAAAAACTAAGTTCAGAATACACATTGCCACTGTGTGATATTTGTGAAAGAATATAAAGTGTACTTACTGAATGGATGCTTAGCAACCACAGGTTCAGATTTGAGACCCTCACCAACACCATATTTGTTTTCTGCAGAAACTCTGAAAATATATTCTGTTCCCTCATGAAGACCAGCCACTCTATGAGTGTTTGTCTCCACAGTTGAGGAAACAGTTACCCACATATTGGTAATGGAATCTCGCTTCTCCAGAATATAGTTTGTAATTTCTGATCCTCCATCATCTTTTGGAACACCCCATTTCAAGGTGGCTCCATCAGCTGTAACTTCCTTAAACTTAATGGGTCCTGTGCATTTTCCTGGTTTTCCAACAACTCTGACAAAGATAGAAGATTCCTTTGACCCAGCGCTATTACGAAGGGTGATAGTGTATTTTGAGGCATCGCTCCTTTGGCAGTCCCGAATCAAAAGAGTTGTATTAACAGCAGTATATTCCACACAAACTCTTCCTGTGTCTGTCAAATTTTCATCCTCGCCCTTCTTCCATGAGACTGTTGGAGCAGGTTTACCAATGATGGGAATCTTGAGGCGGACATTGCTTCCTTCTTTTGCAATGTAGTTTAAGTTTGGCAAATCCCGTAAATCACAGCTGGGATAAACTGCATGGCAGCAAAAATAAAAAATAAAAAAATTAAATACATGAATAAATAAATAATAAAACAAATGAAAAATATTAAGGGTGAAAAATAAACATGAAATATAAATCAAATAAGTTAGAGAGAAAATGAAATCTCACCAATAACATCCTTTGCCACAATGGAGAGTTCCTTCACTGGACCATCACCTGCATCATTTGTTGCCATTACTCTGTATTTGTATTCCCTTCCATCTACAAGATCTTTGGCACTATATTGCATGTTCTTAGATCTTAGAAGCTCCTTCCACTTGTCCTCACCATTAAGAACCTCAAGCACATATGCAATGATTCGACTTCCACCATCACTCATAGGTTTTTTCCAAGAAAGAGTGCATGAATCCCTGGTTACCAGCAATGGCTTAAAATCCAGAACTGGCCCTGGTTGTTCTGAAAAATATTTGATCAATGTTATTGTAGACAACCTTATACTGGAACACAATAGCTACAGTATATTTTCTAACTAAATCTTATGTTTGTAAATTACTTTACTCACCAGAGGCTCTGACAGAATCTGCTGTTTCACCAGCTTCACCGATACCATACTTATTCTGAGCCTTGACTCTAAAAAAGTATGATCTACCAGCTTCCAGGCCTTCAACCCTGAAAGATGTTTTGTCACAGCTGGTTGAAACTGTGGACCATGCTTTTCTCTCTGCATCACGTTTTTCAACCACATAACCTGTAATCTCACTTCCACCATCAATTAGTGGTTCATCCCAAAAGATAGATGTACTATCCTTCGATGTCTCTTTGACCATTAGGTTTAGTGGTGGGCCAGGAGTATCTGCATTGTGATGAATAAAGCAATACATTTATATTTTTCATTTTTCTTTAAGTGTTTAAAGATACCCATGATCACATGACAACCTACCAATAACTTTAACAGTAATTGTGTACATCTTCATGCCGCTGACACTGTCAAGGTTCAGAACATATTTTCCTGCATCATATCGATTCACTTTGTCCACAACAACCATCGTGTCAATGTTTGTGACTTTGATGATGATTCCTTGTCTGTCTTTGATGTTGGTGTTCATCTTGGCCCAGGTGACTTTTGGAATAGGTCGACCTTTAATTTTGGCATGAAGTTTCATTCGAGCGCCGGCCTGTAGAATCAATGTATCCTTCAACTCTGCGTCAAGTTCAGCCTCAGGTGCAGCTGAAATTAAAAATCATATTCTGATTTAGATTTCAATGCATGTTAAGCATGAATATGCAAAACAATTTCTACAGGACATTCATGATCATGTATATAAATAAGCTCTAAATTCATACCAAAGACATCCTTTGCAACATGTTTGTCTGGGACTTCACATGGCTGACTAAAGCCAACTTTGTTTACAGCACTGATACGAAGTTGGTATTCTGATTTTTCCAAAAGGCCAGTGACAACATAATGTGTGTCCTGTAGGTTCTTTGGAACATTGCATCGGATCCAGTCTGTTGCATCTGTTCTCTTGCATTCAACAAGGTATCCCAAAATTTCACTTCCTCCATCATTTGCAGGTTTAGTCCAAGACACACTAATGGTACTATTACTTGTGTCAGTGACCTTGGGGGAGACTGGTGGCCCAGGAGGGTCTGCAGATGACATACATTGATATTAGACAAATATATACATTTTTAGACATTAGATGTGTAGATAACTTTGTGAATGTGCTTACAAATAGGATCAAGTGCAGCAGCAGCATTTGATGGGTCGCTGGGTTTTCCAGGGCCAGCTTTGTTTACTGCGATAACTCTGAATTCATACTGAGCCCCCTCAGAGAGTCCTCCAACTTCAAGTGATCTTTCCAGCAAGGGTTTCCTATTGAGTTTGGTCCAGTTCATTTCCTTGGTCTCACGCTTCTCAAGCATGTATCCAAGGATGGCAGAGCTGCCATCATCCTTAGGTTCCTTCCAGCTCACAGTCATTTTCTCTTTTGTAATGTTTGTAATTACTGGTGGATCACATGCTCCAGGAACAGCTATAAATGACAAGCACAATACAGTAAATAAATTTTGTATATATTATTAATTTAATTAATAATTATTATCAAAAGTAAGATGGACATCTTACTGAAAGGATCCCTTGCGACAACTGGATCTGACAAGATAGCATCACCAGCTCCATATAGATTTTCAGCACGAACACGGAATTGGTACTCATGACCTGTGATCAGCTTCTCCACAGAGCATTCAGTTACATCCTTACTGATTTTAGCAGAAACTTGGGCCCAGTTTGGCCTGCTTGTTTCACGCTTATCCAAAATGTAATTTGTAATTGGGGAACCACCATCTGCAAGTGGAGGTGTCCAGCTCAACTTCACACGATCAGAAAGCACCTCTTCAAATTTGATAGAAGCAGGTGGACCTGGTATGTCTGCAGAAAAAAACAAAATATGTATATGTATATATAAATTAAAAGTGGCAGCACACACAAGATGAAAATTTAAGATGACAATGAATAAGACTATTCAAAAATACTCACCCAAAACTGTCAATTGTATATCTTCAGTTTTAGAACCACTTGCATTCTCAGCAAGAATAGTGTACTGTCCTGTATTAACTTTTGTAACTGCACTGAGACTCATCGAGAATAAGTGTCTCTTCTGTGAAAATGTTACGTCTTTATCAGCCGTCAAAACCTTTCCGTCTTTGCGCCATGTGACCTTGGGCATTGGTTTGCCAAATACTTCAGCTTCAAAGACAACATCTGAACCTGCTTTCTTTGGCAACATCTTCTTCATCTGTATTGCAAGTTCTATTCTAGGAGGCACTGTTAACATCAAAACAGTTTATGTAAAAGTGTGCAGTGACTATAATAGGAATAATATACATTCATTTACTATAATTTACTTTATTTAATTACTCAAGTGGTTATGTAAATAGATAATCAAAAAACCTACCATTCTCAGCAGATACTAGAATGGGGTCAGTGACTTCAGATGGCCTGCTAAGGTTAACGGCTGTTTTTGCAATAACCCTGAACTGGTACTGGGCACCCTCCTCCAAACCAGATACAGTGTACTCTTCCCGGGGTACATTCTGACTGCTTATGTTGCATCGGAACCACTTGTCTTCAGGAAGCTTCAAGGCTTCAACATAGTATCCAATTATCTTGCTTCCACCATCATTCTTTGGTCTGGCCCAAACCAAAGTAACTGCATTCTTGGTCACATCAAGTACCTCCGGTTTACCTGGTGCATCTGTTGCAAAGTACAGCATACTTTAGAAAAAATTTAATATACAATACACATACAGATACAGACTGAACTTTTGCATCAACTTACCCACGGGTGTTCTTGCTGTGACAAAATCAGTCTTCTTGCTAGGCTTACCCTGTCCTGCACGATTAATAGCAGACACTCTGAAATTGTATTCCAGACCTTCAATGATACCAGCACAAGGATATTCCGTTGTGCGAACAACTGAATCATTAGCCTTTACCCAAAGCAGGCTATTTCTTTCTTTGCGCTCAATATAGTATCCAGTAATAGGACTGCCACCATCGGATTCAGGCTTATCCCAAGCCACAAACATGCAGTCCTTGTTTATCTTTGTTATGCGACAATTCAAAGGTTCAGTGGGCACATCTGGAAGAAAAAGAAACAAATCGAGTGCTTTCAAATGGTCTGAAATGATATTTAATTTTTGTAACTAACATTTTGTGAGATCTCACCGAAGGGGAATTTAGCAATCATCCTCTCAGATGCGATTGGGTCTGAAATGCCGAAGCGGTTCTCTGCACGGACACGGAAGATGTACTCTTTTCCTGGAATAAGTTTTCCAAGTCTACAACCAGTCTTGCCACAGCTGGAGACAGCAGTAACCCAGTCACCTCTGCTTACATCACATTTTTCAACCACATAATTAGTAATATTGCTACCACCATCTTCAAGAGGCTTGTTCCAGGAGAGTGTACAGGCATCAGAGTCAATATCACTGATTTCAAATGGGGGCTCAGGTGGTCCAGGGATGTCTGAAAAAAAGATGTGTGATACATATTTATTCATATTTTGACATATAGTGTCCCAGCACTAATTGAAAAATGTGCTATTTGAAAATACTAACCTCTAATAACAATTTTAATAGCTTCTTCCACTTTGCCTGAGCTATTCTCTGCAATTAGGCTATATTGACCACTGTCTGTTCTTGAAACATCCTTTATAATGAGCACACACAAGTTCTGGGATTTGTGCACTGCAAGGCGACTTGAGGGGACGACATTGTTCTCTCCTCGTTTCCACTGGCACACAGGTCCTGGTTTTCCAGATACAAGTGCCTCAACTCTCACTTTTGATCCTGCCTTTGCAGTGACAGTCTCAGGCAAGATAATCTTGGGTTCCACTGAAAAGCACATATTTAGCACACAGGTATTTTCAGGTAAAGTTAATTGAAACCTGAATAAATAATTAACAGTATTAGAGTTTTAACAAATACAAGTTAAGCACAATAACCTACACATTTGTTCTTTGATCTCATATGCTTCTCTGGTTTCAGTAGGAAGACTAGCTCCCATTGCATTTCGAGCAGCCACTCTGAAGCGATATTTCCTTCCCTCTTTCAGCCCAACAATGGAAATGCATAAATCTTTAACAACAGCATATGATGTCCATTCTTCCTTCTTTTCTTCCTTTGGTTCTTCCTCCTCAACCAGCGGTACTGGCGGGGGCACAGGCTCAGCACTAGGCTCTGCCTGACCCTCACCAACTATGGGTTCCTTCGGTGGCTTGGGCTTAGGAAGCTCAAGATAGTCAATTATGTAGCCATCAATCTTTGCTCCACCATCCCTCATTGGTTTCACCCATCCCACCTTTGCACTGCTCTTAGTAATCTCCAAAACATCAACCTTCTGTGGTGGGTCAGGTTTGCCTAAAAAAAAAAAACCAAAAACATGAAACTAAACCATTTCGACACCTTCTCTAACATTTCAAGCTTATTAATTGTCAGAGTGCTTACTGATAGGATCAGAGGCCAGATACGATCTTGGTGTAGGTCTTGGAACACCTGGACCGTATTCATTTACAGCTATGACTCGGAAGTAATATTCTGTTCCGGGTACGAGATTGCTGATTTTAAGTGTTGTTTTGTCCACATTGGTTTTAACTGTTGCCCATGTCTTTCGATCAACTTCACGCTTCTCAACAATGTAATGAGTTACTTCACTGCCACCATCATTTTCAGGAGGGGACCATGAGAGGTTGCAGGACATCACTGTGATATCTGTGGCCTCTAGGCCAACTACTGGTCCCGGTGTGTCTGTAAAAATCAAACACAGTTGTTTGAAAGTGTTACATCCTATCAATATTATTATACTATTTCATGAAATATTGTCTTACACTCACCAAGTACTTTGACATTGACAAACACTGCCTTCTCTCCTGCTGGGCTTGATACGGTCAGTGAGTATTTTCCTGAATCATCACGAGTAGTCTCAGAGATGACAAGGAAAGTCATTGTATCAATTAAATCCACATGCCCCTTTTTGACAACATTGTCAATTCCCATCCTTCTCCATTGCACTTTAGGTGGTGGTCGACCCCTTACAGTTGCAACAATTCTAATTGGGCAACCAGCCCTAACAGTAAGACCTTTCTTCAGCTCAGCATCCAAGGAAATTTCAGGAGCCTCTGTTTGAGAAAAAATAAATAAAAACAATAAGCACAGCTGAGCACTGAAGTGCTTTTAATATTTGTTAGCATTTTTCATACCAACTCACCAAAGACATCCCGTGGTGAGACAGCTCCCTCAAGATTAGTTGGTTGGCTCAAGCCAATCTGATTTTGTGCTGAAACACGGAATTCATATTCAAGTTTCTCATCTAGACTTGTGACTGCAAACTCTGTTCCAGTCAGCTGGGCAGCGACATTGCACCTCTTCCATCCTTCATCTCCCTTCTTGCCTGTACCCTTGACTCTGAGCTCAACTACATATCCAATGAGTGGAGCACCACCATCATGTGTAGGCTTTGTCCATCCAAGAGTGACGGATGTCTTTGAACTGTCTGTCACCTTCAGGTTTCCAACAGGACCAGGAGGTCCTACAAATGAAGCAGCATGGTTAGTGTTGGTAGAACAGTGACAGAATATAAATGAAATCTGTACTTTAATAAATAGTTTCCAGTAAGTAGAAAGTAATAAACCATACCAACAGGATCTCTTGCAGTGAATGTTCTGGATGGCTTGCTTGCGTCACCAATTCCAATTTCATTCTCAGCCTTGACACGGAACTGGTATTCATGATTAGCTAAGAGTCCTGTTACAGTCATTTGGTTCCCTGGAATAGGAGTTTTAGTAACTGGGGTCCACCTAACGCCATGTTCTTCTTTCTTCTCAAGAATGTAACCAGTGATGGGTTTGCCACCATCATTATCAGGAGAACACCACATAACTGTCATTTCATTCTTTGCAATTTTGGTCACCTCTGGAGCATCTGGGGCACCAGGTCTACCAAACTGTGTCCTTGCAATAATAGGCTCGGTTTCTACAGCAGGGCCAGGTCCCATTTTGTTCTCTGCTCTCACTCTAAAAATGTACTCATTTCCTTCAATTAAACGAGTTACATTAGCAGAGTTGGTTACAATAGCAGAAGAATGGACTGACCAGACACCTCTCTTTGTCTCACATTTTTCAATAATGTAGTTATAGATTTCACATCCACCATTATCCTCAGGTACCTCCCATGCCAACTTGCATCTATCCACTGATATGCCTGACACCTTCAGGTCTCTAATAGGTCCTGGTCTGTCAAGAACATTCACTTTAGCTTCAGCGGTGCAGGTTCCGGCAGCATTTGTTGCAGTGATAATATATTTTCCAGAATCTGCACGTTTTGAGCTTTTTACCAGTAATTTAGAGAAGTTCAAACCAGTTTCAACTTGAAGACGAGGGATTCTACTGATATCTTCAGTGGAGCCATCTTTAGTCCATTTCACATCTGGTTGTGGTTTGCCTTTAACCTCTGCCTCAATTGGAATTGAATCTCCAGCTTTAACTACCAAAACACCTTCCAACTTAATCTTTAGCTCTGGAACTACAAGTTCTTCCTTTACAAGAACTTCAGCTGTCGTCACCCAGTTGCTCTCCCCTCCTTCATTCTTTGTTTGGACTCTAAACTGATATATTTTGTTCTCAATGCATCTGTCTGCCATGAAATATGTTTCTTTAATAGCACCTTTGTGAAGTCGTTCCCATTCCTCTGCTTCTTTTGGTTTCTTTTCAACATGATAAGCAAGATTGCGGCTACCACCATCATAATCTGGCTTCTTCCATTTGAGGAAGACAAAAGTCTTTCCAATTTCACTAATATGGAAATTCTCTGGCTCACCAGGTTTCTCCACTGGGTCCACAGCAAGAATGGGTGTTTTTGTTTCGGTTGGTGGTCCTTTACCAATTTTGTTCTCTGCACTCACACGGAAGAAATATTCACAGTTCTCAACAAGTGGAGCCTTAACAAGACGTTTAGTGCAATCAGATGTAACAACTGTCCAACCTCTTTGACTAGGCTGACGGCTCTCAATGATGTAATTTGTAATTTCACTGCCACCATTATCCTCTGGATTTTCCCAAGACACCATGCAAGAGTCTTTGGTCACATATGCAACCTTCAAGTTTTGGCAAGCTCCAGGAATATCAAGCACGTTGACAATGATTGTAGCCTGTGCCTGACCACTGCTATTCTTAGCCTGAATTGCATATTTTCCATAATCTCCTCTTACGGCATCCTGTATGACTAGTTCAACAAGAGGGAAGTTGTTGATAAACTCTGTGCGTTTATCTCTGCCTAAAGCTCTTGCATCCTTAGTCCAGGTGATTTCAGGATCAGGTCTACCTTTAACTCGGGTCACAAGGTTAATGATCTGTCCTGCCCGAATTGTTACAAGGTCACGACAAGCAACATCCACAGTTACCTCTGGGGGAACAAGAATATCCTTGGCAAGCACTGACTCAGGCAGCTCTCTTGGTTCTCCATCTCCGACCTTGTTAGATGCTCTAACACGGAATCTATACTCTGTACCCTCAATAAGGCCTGGTACTCTGTATGCACAATGCTTGACAATATCCTTATTGATTCGGTTCCACTGTGCAGAGCCTGATTTTTGGCACTCAACAACGTAACCTAAAACAGGGCTACCACCATCTCGGTTGGGCTTAGTCCACACCAAATCCGCATATGACTTGCTCCAGTCCTTTAGTCTTAGATTACTTGGAGGTCCTGGAGGAGTGATGGGGCGTGTGGCTTTTATTGGGTCTGAAGGATAGGATGGCTCGCTTACACCAGCAATGTTCTCTGCGAAAATTCGGAATTCATAACTGTTGCCCTCAAACAGACCAGAGACTCTGTATCTAAGATCTAAGACTGGAGTTTTATTCACACGAATCCATTTACCAGTCATCTCCCTTCGTTCTACAATGTAACCACTGACTGGGCTTCCACCATCAGTCTCTGGTGCAGTCCATGTCACTGTGACCGCATTTTCTGTGATATCAGAACACTCTGGTGGTCCTGGAGGTCCTGGTGGATTAAACATGTGTTTGGCAATAGTTGGAGGACTTTCAAGAGGAGCACCAATGCCAATCTTGTTCTCTGCACGAATGCGTACAATATATTCACGACCCTTCTCTAAACGTGGAACCTTGGCTTTTGTGTTTATGCTTCCAGAACTCACAACAGACCATGGCTCCCAAGGTTTCTTTACGTCCTTCTTTTCAACAATGTAATTCATCAATGGTGAACCACCATCATCTTTAGGTGCACGCCACTGGATTATCATGTGATCAGGTGTAACCTCAAGGATGTTGACAGGGCCAATTGGAGGACCTGGGAGATCAAGTACTGTTACATGAAGAGCAACTGACTTGCTTCCTGCAGGATTTGAAACAGTAAGGATATATTCTCCGCCATCAGTCCTGGTACATTCACTAATGCTTAGAACTGTTGAGGTTCCTTCTGTATCAATCTTGTATTTGCCTTCAGTTTTAAGCTCATTGCCATCACTTATCCACTTGGCTGTTGGGACTGGTATTCCTTTCATGATTGCAGGAAGCACAATTGTGCTTCCAGCCTTCACAACAAGACCCTCAATGAGTTTCACGTCAACTTCAAGAGATGGTGCCACTGTAGAGAAAAAATATATACATTAAACTGAATCAATTAAGCCAGCAATATTACATGGTATTACACAATATTAAATAAATCTTACAAGTCTTTTCCTGGCAAGTAATTGGTATGCTTGTATCTGGCCGGCTAATGCCAATAGCATTTTGTGATTTTACACGGAATCTGTAAGTCTTTCCCTCTGCTAGTCCTGTGACATGGCAGCGAGAATCGCCGACAGTTTTAAAGCTGACCCAGTCAGCAGTGCCATCTTCTTGATATTCAACAATGAATCCAGTCACTTCGCTTCCACCAGTGCGATCAGGCCATTCCCACTCAAGCCATACCTCCGTTTTCTCTGCATCTACATGATGTAAATTCTTTGGAGGACCAGGAGGATCTGCAAGTAAAAAATCATTAATATATCAGGTTTGGCCAATAAACAAATTAGGGATCATTTTAGGATAATAGGCGACCTGAACCTGATTTGAAACTTTGAAAATTTCTTGTGAATTTAAACTGACCCCAAGACCTGCGACACAGAGATGTAATATGCAGGCCACACCAGGCAAAATTATTATTATTTTTTTAGTAATACTTACATAGAGGATCAACTGCCTTGATAGGCTTGTTGGTTTCTATATATGCACTTCGGCCAAACTGATTCTCAGCTGCAACACGGAATAAGTACTGAATACCCTCCATCAGGTATAGAGCCATGAGGCTAAGCTTCTTGGATGACGCACACACTGGGACCCACTTCTCAGCAGCGACATCTTTTTTCTCCACAACATAGTGAGATATGACAGCTCCACCATCATCCAATGGTTTTTCCCATTTTAGATAAGCTGTTTCACTTGTAACCTCAGAGATGGTGAGATTACGTGGAGGTCCAGGTTTATCTGAATCACAATAAATAACCAAATTAATACACTTACACTCAAACACACACACATTCACACATACACAGAGAAAATTATACATACCAAGGACAAGCACTGTGCATGTTGCTGTCTTTGTTCCAGCAGCATTTTGAATGGTTATGGTATAGTTGCCACAGTCAGCACGGGTACATTTTTTGATGTGCAGTTTACTTCCATGTGTTGTGACTTCAAGAATACAATGAGCAGGAACATCCCCATCATTCTTCTTCCAAGACACAGTGGGGATTGGCATGCCCTTAATCACAGCACTTAATGTAATATCTGTTCCAATCATGGCAAGATGATCACGTGACATATTGGCATCCAGCAGTAACTCTGGCTCCTCTGTAGATAAAGAAAAGGGAAAATGCACGTTATTTAGAACTGCTAGGAGTGCATCTAATTTCTGAACAGATTAATGTACCAAAATATTTACCAAGTCTGTCGTGAACTTTAACTGGCTCTTTTACATAAGCAGGTTCAGATTTTCCAGCTGCATTCACAGCCATAATCCTGAAAGTAAATTCTCCACCATCGGGCAGGCTTTTCACAACATAATTAGTGTCTGGGCATGACTCAGGAGTCTCATTGGCTTGTATCCATTCAATTGCACCAGGCTTCTGATATTCAATAAGGTATCCAAAGAGTTTGCCTTTCCCATCATGACGAGGAACACGCCATGACAAGCTAACAGAATCCTTTGTTTTGTCAATGGCCTCAGGCAGCACTGGAGGACTAGGCAGAACTGCAAAAGGAAAATGTGGCAATTTAAGAAACAAGTATTTCCTTTAGTTAATTAAAAGACAGAATACCCAAAGCATTTCAACTTTCTATACACAGCAAATAATACATGAGAATTCTTGTACAGAATAGATCACCTTCACATACAAATAGTGCCCCATTAGTTGCATAACATTAATAAAAGCTATATAACTAATTAAAGGACATTAGTAACATACCAATGGGATCCTTAGCTAGAATGGGTTTAGATGGAGGGCTGGGGTCTCCAGTACCAATTTCATTCTCAGCTGTGACACGGAATTCATATTCACATCCTTCAATGAGATCCTGCACCCTGTACTGAGTAACAGGGTAGATATGATCTCTAGTTACACGAGACCACCTCTTTGCTGAGGGCTCCTTCTTTTCCAAGATGTAGTTAGTAATGGGCTTGCCACCATCACGAGGACGATTCCAAAGCACTAGAGCTGAGTCATGGTAAACATCTCTAACTGTAGGTTCCTCGGGGGCCTCAGGTACTCCTGCAAAACACAATGGAATTAAAATGGTAAATAAATTTTAAAAAAAATGAAATATACTTTTCCCACTCAAAATATTACATACTGAAAAGATCCTTAGCCTTCATCTCTTCAGACTCCAGTGGGTCACTGATGCCGTACATGTTCTCAGCACTTATTCTCATTATATACATACGACCCTCCACAAGCTTAGGCACTTTGCAGGTGGTTTTTGTGGAGGCAGATGTTACAGTGGTCCACATGTCCCTGTTAGCATCTCTCTTCTCGATGATGTAGTTAGAAATTTCACATCCACCATTATCAAGAGGAGGTTTCCAAGAAATGACCATATGATCTCTGTGAACTTCCTCAAAGACAACTGGACCTTCAGGTGGTAATGGGCGGTCTAGAATTACACAAACAACAAGACCATTAGTCGCATGTATTTCACAATAGAAAGACCTGACAAAAAGAAAAGTTACAGAACGTACCAACAACAGTGACATTGCAAATGCCTTTGCGAGCTCCAGTGCAATTTTCCACTGTAACACAGTATCTTCCACTGTGTCCACGCTCAGCCTTAATAATGCCTACACACATTGTAGTAAGAGTATTCTTGAACTGAATATGTTTATCTGCTTTCAGCTCTTCGTCATCCCTTGTCCATGTGACCGAAGGGGCTGGCTTTCCTGTGTAGCGTCCCTGTAGCGCAAAGCTTTCACCAACACGGATAATAACCTTGTCACGGAAGTCCAGTTCAATAGTTGGGGGCTCTGAAATAAATGACATATTTAGCTGCAATTATTAATTCCACTGAAACCAAATGAATTATTTTCAGTACGCTCATGATTAATGTAATTCTGGGGATAAAATTGGTTCTCATACCAAGTTCATCTTTGCAGATGATTGGCTTGGTGCTGAACGATGGCTTGCCCTGACCGATTTCATTAACTGCACTGACACGGAATTCATAGGTGTCGCCTTCTCGAAGACCATCATATGTGAATCTCCTGTCCATCAGTCTTTCCTTGGTCAATCTAATATACTTGTCTTTGCCAATTGGACGGGCCTCCAGGACGTAGGAAGTCACCTCACATCCTCCATCATTCTTTGGTGTCTTCCATGTAAGACTAATATAGTCTTTAGTGACAGCAGTTACCTCAAGCTCCTCTGGACGGTCTGGTACAGCTTTTAAAAGAATATTTTCATTAAGGACCAGAAATAATACAGTACTAAAGCTGACTGTCTACTTGTAATATGGAAAAAAAAAAAAACGATTGCAAAAAGTGCATCAACTTACAGAGACGTTCCTTGACAATAATTTCACATGCAGTTTCACGGAATGGACCAACTCCAACTGCATTTTCAGGTGCAACTCTGAAAAAGTATCCTTTTCCTAAAGTCAGATTTTGAACCACACCACTTTGCCTGGCAGCATTATAAGAGCATGCTGTCCAAGCTTTGCGATCAGTTTCACGTTTCTCTATTATGTAGTTAGATATGGGGGAACCACCATCATCCTCAGGGAAGAACCAGGTCAGTTTGCATGAGTCAATGCTAAGATTATCTGCTGTGAAAGGTATGCCCACTGGACCAGGGACATCTGAGGGAAAAAAATACAATTAGGTATGTAACATTAGGTATGATTTTTAGTTGTATTCACACTATACTCTTCAGTTTATTCAGCGAGTGTGAATTAAATAAAATCTGATTTAGGGATTATTTCATTCAACACATTATTTAATCTACAGAAAACTCCAAGTCTACATGAGTCACTCAGTAATCATATTTATTTCTAAGTAAACAATATGTGCCTCTACCATTGCTTAGCAACTTAGTAAGATCATTGAATTATCAAACTATTTATGATAATTCATACTTACCAAGAACCTCAACAATGACAGTTCTCTTCACTTCTCCTCCAGCATTGCTTGCAGTTAAACTATAAACACCTTGTTGCTTTCTGGTGCAATTCTTAATTACTAATGAGGTGCTGATTGATGTGGTCTCAACAACAGCCTCTGGTGGGACAGCACCATCATCTCTGTTCCATGTAACTGCTGGGGTAGGCTGGCCTGACACATAAGCTATGATGCGGATAACGCCACCAGCATGAATAACCATCCTCTCTTTCATTGAGGCGTCCAGCTCAAGCACTGGGGAAACTGGAATTTAAAAATCAATATGTTATGATATTTGTCCAGTTTAAAAAAATACATAAAATACATACACTGACATTAAAGAGCTTGACATAGCATAATTAAGCCTTACTTATCCTCTCCTTCATCTCAAGAACTTCGGGCACTTCTCCTGGCTCACTCAGCCCCGCAGCATTGAATGCCAATACTCTGAATTTGTAAAATCCATTCTCTTTTAATCCAGTGATGACAAGTTTTTTCCCTCTAATTTCTTTGTCTGTGGCCTATAAGCAAAAAAATAAGAAAATCCAGTATATTGGCAACATGATTACTCACAGACAGTGAGACCTTGGACTAAAAACACCACATGTTTATGCCATACCTTAACCCAAGCCTCTGTGCCTTCCTCTTTGTATTCAACATGGTAACCCAGGATCTTTGATCCTCCATCTTTCAGAGGTGGAATCCATTCCAAATTAACTGTATTCTTTGTCCAGTCAGTAATTTTGGGGGTTGGTGGTGAAGGTGGAGCTATATAAAAACAGAAGTATTAATGTGTGAGACTCGGATGTGATCCTAAATAGTGCTTTACTACAATATTTAGATGCTCACCAATTGGATCTCTGGCAAATATTGGGTCAGTTGGCACGCTTGGAGGTCCACAACCTGCTGCGTTGATTGCAGTAACACGGAACAGGTACTCAGATCCCTCAATAAGGCCTGTGACATTGTAGGACACACCAAGAGGCATCGGCCTGATTGGATCACGAGTTACTTTGTTCCATCGCTTTGCTGTGGTCTCTTTGCGCTCGAGCCAGTACCCAGTAATTGGACTACCACCATCTGTGTCTGGTTCCTCCCAGTTCACAGTAATGGAGTCCATTGTGATGCTTGAGAGGGTTGGCTTCTCGCACTGGCCGGGTATAGCTATAAATAATACACAAAATATTGTGTTATATACTTTCACTAAAATAAATGGACCAACTGGGCTAAAGTAGTGAATTTTATGAAGAACTTACTGAAAATTTCCCTAGCAACCTCTGGCTCACTGTCAAGTGGTTCTCCAACTCCATATTTATTCTGAGCTCTGATACGGAACACATACTCATGGCCTGGCATCAGACCTTCAGCTGTAAATATGCGCTCCTTGGGTGCACCAGGGATAGGAATCCAGGTCTTCCTATTGGCAACTCGCCTCTCAATGGTATAGTTAGTGATTTTGGAACCACCATCATCTATAGGAGGCAGCCATGATACAGTAATCTGTTCAGCATGTATCTCTTCAAATTTGACTGGTGCAGAAGGAGGTCCAGGAAGTCCTATTAGTGAAAATACAGAGTTAGATTAGTACACTAACAAGTGCTCATAATAGACAGAATGAATGCCAGTACCAGCAATGAGTTAATTTACATTATTTACCTAGAACATTAAGTCTCATCTCCTTGGAGACTGTGCCTAGACTGTTGCTGGCAGTAAGTGTGTAAAGACCAGTGTCTGAGCGCTTGCCCTGCTGGATCAGCAGTGTACAGCTGTCGTCAGACACAAGTTTGTTGATATGTTCATCATACACAATATCAACCTTATTATCACTTTTGTGGGCTGGGGCCTTCTGCCAAGTAAGTGTGGGGAAAGGACACCCCTTGATCTTAGCAACAATGTTAATATCTGTGCCTTGTTCTACTTCCATGAACTCTTCAAGTGTAATGGAAGGTGCTCCTAAAACAAAGAAAGACAAAGTTATATTTAAATGTGCAGACTTGTGCATATCCTATATGTTTAAAGGAATACTACAGAGAAATACTGTTTCAATTACCAACAATTAAAACAACCAGTAAATGATTGTCATAATGGTGAATTCTACTGACCACTTTTTGAAAATTATTATTATTATTTTTGACAATTAGAATCGAGCATTCCTTTAGATTCCTTTACATTTCTTCAAGATTGTAGATTACTGTAATTGACATACTTGTCTGGTCTTTAACAATGATGGGTCCAGCAGTAGAGGATGGTCTGCCTGCACCAACTTCATTTACAGCCTTAACACGGAATTCATACTCAGCACCTTCATGAAGGTCCTCCACTTTGAAGGTGGTGGTATCAATGTCACGTCTATTGCACTGTCTCCAGGACTCTTTTTGCTCCCCACTGGCATCCCACCAGAGGCGTTCAACAATGTAATGAGTAACAGGTGATCCACCATCATTTTTGGGTGGCTTCCATGTCAAGGTAACTGTTCCCTTGGATACATCGACAATTTTGACTCTTGTTGGAGCATCAGGGGGATCTGCAAATATAACTAATTAACTGAGCAGTCACAACAAATAATGTTTGCCATTTTGATGGGAGTGTGAGTGAGATGTTATACTCACGGATAGGCTCCTTTGCCCTAGTCCTCTGGAAGGTTTCTAGAGCTGGTCCTATACCAAAGCGATTTTCAGCTCGAATGCGGAACAAATAGTCTTGTCCCTCAATAAGGTCTGGAACTACTAATGACTGGCTGGCACAAGCTGGGTTGACCTTTGTCCAAGCTTTTCCTTCCACTGTCTTTTTCTCAATGTAGTAGCTCCTTATTCTTTCACCACCATCATTATCTGGGGGTTTCCATGTAAGTCTACATGTACTTCTAGTGATGTCAGTGATTTTAAGATCCTTTGGTGGCCCAGGCATATCTGAATGAATATATTTGTTTGAAATATGTTAGTTTTGTATTTCCTCATTTATTTCTTTTTTAGGTTAGCAAATGTGGTATGTCTTACCAAGTACAGTCACACGGACTTTAACCGTTTTTGTGGAAGCCTGGTTAGAAGCTGTGATGATGTACCGTCCAGAGTGGTTGATCTTACTCTCAGGGATAATTACTTCTGATGTGGTATCAGTTGAGGAGATCTGTGGAACCATCTGTTTTAATACCAAGGTACTGTAGTAGAACCTTTAATATAGAGATGCTAGAAAAATCTATGGTCCTACCTCTGAATTCACTGGAAGAGTGTGCCGCTCATTTTTCTTTTCTGTTGGGGCAGTTCCATCAAATTCCCATGTGACTGTTGGAATAGGCCTGCCCGTTATGGTTGCAGGGATTTTAATCGTGGCTCCAGCACGACAGAAAAGGAGGTCCTGGGCTGAGACTCCCAGTGTGATAACTGGATCCTCTGTGAAATTTTAATAGAACAAAGACATTTACTTGTGGATAATGAAAAACCAACACAGGGTTAATGTACATAAATAGGCCTTTTTCCTAGACAAAAAGACAAAAGTCCCCACTGGTACTTGGCATCGCTGTAAGATTCACCACATGTATGAACAAATGGCAAAAACATGGTATTTTGACATGTATTTTAATATGAATTCGTTTATTGCAATCTTACCCAGGATATCTTTTACAATGGTATCAGCAGTCCTGGGACTTGGCTCTGACTCGCCAGCAGCATTGACAGCAACAATCCTGAATCTACATTTCTTATTTTCTTTGAGCCCTGACACAGTATATGCAGTAGTGAGAATCAGTTTATCGGGCTGATTTACTCTTCTCCACTCCACTGAGCCTTCATCCTGGACCTCAATGATGTACCCTTTGATTGGGCTTCCACCATCCTTGTCTGGTGGTGACCAGCCAAGAGTCACACTGCTTGTTGTCTTGTCTTTCACTTCAGGTGCAGGTGGTTGGCCTGGTGGATCTTCAGGAAACATTAAAAACATTGTTAGTTTGAAGACATTCAGCACCTATCCTACACAGTATAGGATCAATGTAACAGCATGTTGCTTACTTCTTGGATCAAAGGCAAAGACACATTCTGTTGATTCACTTGGTGGTCCAATGCCAGCAGCGTTTTGTGCCATCACGCGGAATTGGTACTCAGCACCTTCAATGAGCCTCAGCACATTGTATTCCAAGCCCTTTACAGCTGGCTTTGTGACAGGAGCCCTGTTAACACGACTCCAGTACACAGCTCCCCTCTCTCTCTTCTCAAGCCAGTAGCCCTGAATGGTTGATCCACCATTGTCCTTTGGAGGGTCCCATGTTACCAGCATAGATGAGCGAGTGTGTCCAATGATTCTTGGTCTCTGAGGTGGGCCAGGAAGACCATATGGATCCTTGAGGACAACTTTCTCTGATTCACATCCATCGCTGACTCCGAACTTGTTCTCAGCTTTGATCTGGAACTGGTAGGTTCCGTAGGTCTCAAGCTTGTACACCTTCAAAAATGATTGGGGGAAAAAAAACAATCAGTATGAGTATTAGTGATTCATTATCATTGGTTAGAAGCTCCAAATACATTAACTACAGTAATCCACTATAGCAGGATCACGGCACAAACCCCATAACGTCTATCGATGACGCAGCATGTCAGCTGCTCCCAGTCAGACTTCTTCTTGCTGGCATCCCTCTTCTCAATAATATAGTTAGTGAGGTCACTTCCTCCATTGTCCTCAGGAGCATCCCAAGTGAGATAGCAAGACTCAGCTTTGATATCAGAAACCACAATATTCCGTGGTGGAGAGGGACGATCTGAAGTAAAAACACAAGACAACCTTTCACTTAGACACAATAGTGATTCAATATCTGTCCTGACACTACACATTTTTTAACTACCTCACATTCAGTTCACAAGGAGCTGATGACTTAAACAGGGCGTGTTGTTCTAAGTAAAACCCATTTAAGGGGGGCCAAGAGAAATGTGATTAAATCCCACTGCAATTAATATGATCATTAACAAAGACATACCCAGAATCTCAACTCTGATGATTTGTTGGCCTGTTCCATGTATATTTGTGGCAGCGAGCTTGTATGAGCCTGTGTCTTGTCTTACGGTTTCAGGAATAGCAATCTTGGTGTTTATTGTTTGTCTGTTGATTTCCTCTGATTCAAGTGTCATGGTCTCTGTAGACGTGTCAAGAACAACTCCATTCTTTGTCCACTCATATGTGGGCAAGGGGAGACCAACAATTTCAGCAGGAATGTCAATAGCTGCTCCCTTCCTGACAATGATGGCATTGTGCTTGATGAACTTCAACAGCGTTACAGTTGGGGAAACTAAATAAGATTGAGGAAAGACAATTTTTAAAAAAATAAACTACATATCAGCTGAATATTTTAACCATAAGAAGCATTAGAAGACTTATACATACGTTCATCATCTTGAATATGGACACTGATGGATTTGGATAATTCACCATCGCCAACTTCATTGACAGCCTTTACTCTGAACTCATACATCATGTTCTCATTCAGATTTTCCAATGTAATTGTGAGGTCTTTGCAGATCTGACGATTGGCGACATCAAATTCATCACTGTCTTGCCTCATCTTTTCAATATAATACCCTCTAATTGGAGAACCTCCATCACTCTGAGGGGGCTGCCAAGCAAGTGTAACAGTGTTCTTGGTCCTTGCTGTGTAGTGGAGCTTTTCTGGGGCTGATGGGACACCTGGAATTTCAAGATGTCAACATTATTCAATGTTTGTATGTAAAGAAAATAAAGAAATAAAGTAAAACCAAACAATATTACTGTTCTTAACTATTGAAAATACAGGTTAAAATTACCTTTAGGATCTACAGCAAGAACAGGTCCAAGTTCAACGGGGGCACCCAGGCCAAACTTGTTCCTCGCAACCACACGGAACATATATTCCTCACCCACAAGAAGACCAACAATGTCACATTTACAAGAGGCAGTTTCCAAAGGTTGCCTGTATATGTGCATCTTTGCATCCTTTCTTTCAACGACATAGCCCATAATATCACTTCCACCATTATCAACAGGATCAGCCCAGGTAAGTGAGATCATCTTCTTGCTGACATGAACTGTTTTTAGATCAACCACAGGTCCAGGGACATCTATTGCACAAATATGTCATGTAGTTATTTCAGACCAAGTAATGTCAGGACAAGATTTGCAATATGAAAGATTTGAAATCTCTTACTTACCTAATACATCAACCTTGATGAAAGCAGATTTTGTCCCACTGTTATTTTTTCCTGTGATCTCATATTTGCCATGGTCCGTTCTCAGAGAGTTCTTGATGCTTAGGGTGCTGCATTTTCCAACAGTTTCAATAACAACACGCTCTTTATCAGGTTCAGCATCATCTTTTGTCCATTTGATCTCTGGCACAGGTCTGCCAACAATATAAGCTGGTATACGCAGAGCGTCTCCTGCTTTTATAATTACCCCATTCCTTACAGAGATATCAAACTCAATTCCTGGTGCCACTGTTGCAGTAAAGACAAACATGAGATTAGACACAGCTTTAAAAGTCAGTAAGAAACGTTTTCCAAAATGTGTTTGTAAGAACTTACGTTCAGGCTCTTTAACTTGAACAGGTTCAGTCATTCCTGGGACTCCATGGCCAGCTTCATTTACAGCATATACACGAATGTTATAATCTGCTCCCTCTGTCAGTCCAGTTAAGGTGTACTTGCATTCCTTGCATCTAAATTCAGTGCTTCGGACCCATTCCTTCTCTCCCACAAGACAGCGTTCAACATGATATCCAAGAATATCTCCACCACCATTGTACAGTGGTGGAATCCAAGTAATTTCCACTGTTGAATTAGTAGTATCAACAATTCTTGGCACAGGTGGGCCAGGGGGCACTGTAAACAAAATTATGCAGTAATTTAAAGACTCATTGTGTGAAAATATTAGAAAACTTCTATAATAATAGTTTCAGTATTATATATTATCAAAATGCATATTGTAGTATAATGTTAAATAATTTAGTAACAAAGATTATATTATAATTACAAATATTATAAAATAGAATTATATCATTTTTGTCCATTTGTAACAATAAACAAGAACACTTACAGATTGCATCCATTGCAACCACAGGATCAGTTGGGACACTGAATTCTCCTGGGCCAGCAAGATTCTCAGCACAGACTCTGAAGACATAAACCAGGCCTTCCATGAGACCCTCAACCTTGACTGCCAGTGAGCTGAGAAGGTTGCGATTGACCCTGGTCCAATATTTGCTGTTGACTTCACGTCTTTCAATCCAGTAACCCAAGATGGGGCTACCATTGTCCTTAGGTTCATGCCAAGAAAGAGCAACACTATTGGCTGTGACTTCTCCAATTCGTGGCATGTTAGGAGCATCCGGAGGATCTAAAAATCATTTTTGAAGAAATAAAACATATATTAAGTGAATTCCTATAATAATTCTATAGTATATTTTTAATATTGTGTGAGTCTGCATTGCTTATATTACCGAATTGATTCTTAGCAACAAGTGGCTCAGAATAGCATGGTGCTCCACAGCCAAACTTATTTTCAGCTGTGACTCTGAAGATGTACTCCTTTCCCTCAATAAGTTTGGTCACAGGATAGTTGTATCCTTTATGGGTTGAGGTAACAGTGACCCAACCAATTTCATCAGTGGTGTTGTCTTTCTTCTCTAGGATGTAGTTGATGATCTCACTGCCACCATCATCAAGTGGTGCATCCCATGTGCAAATGACAGAGTTGTTCCGAATCTCATCAAATCCAAAATTCACTGGTGGACCTGGCTTATCTACAGATTACAACAACATACATTTTAATGCAATACAAATGCTAATAAAAATAGTTAAGTAACAACATAACACATAAAATAATCTTACCAAGAACATTTACATCACAAGATGCAGTGGCAAAACCATGGGCATTCTCTACCCTGATGGTGAAAAGTCCATGGTCATCTCTTATGGCCTCACGCACCATCATTGCCGTCTCGCCTCTCTTGCTTTGATCAAATGATAGACGATCTGGAAGTGGAGGATGGAACTCCTCCTCGGGTTCAGGATGGACAGCTTTGGTCTTCTTCTTCTTCTTTGCTGCAAAAGGCACTGGCTTCTTCTTGACAATCTTCTGGACATTTTCATCATTTCTAAACCATGTCACTTGGGGGTATGGAGATCCTGAAATGTTAGCATCCAGTCTAATCTCTTCACCCTTCCTGACGCTGAGGCCAGATGCAATGCGTGCATGTAGTGTTACCTTTGGTGGGTCTGAAATAAAATAACAAAACTCATGTTAATGTTTATTACACTGACAAAATATTTCTTATTTGTTTAGAATGACTCATGCTTCAATCGTGTTACACATACCAACAGGATCAGCAGCTTTAATCAGGGGTGTACTACGGGATGGATCACTTTCTCCAGCAACATTCTCTGCACGTACACGGAACTGGTATTCCTTCCCCTCTGTCAAGCCAGTAACAGTGTAGGAGAAACCAGGCACCAGGTTTGGAACACATCTCTCAAATCTATCACCATCCTTCTCAATCTTCTCAATAATATAGCCAGTAATTGGGCAACCACCATCAGAAGATGGTGCCTTCCATGTAACAGTAATCGACTGAGAGGTAGGGTTGTGTCCCTCCACATCAACTGGTGGGTCAGGTCGCTCTAAAATATTAGAAAGAGCAAAAAAATAAATAATAGAACAACATAATATGTATAATGTTGCACTTATAATATCTTAAAGAACTTGTACTTACGCTTCTGTTCCTCTGAGATTACAGGGTTGCGAAGTTCAAGATATTCACCGCTACCAATTCTATTAACAGCCTTTATTCTGAAGTAATATTCACCATTCGTCATCAGGTCTTTGACCACAAAGCTCAGAACATTGACTCCAGACATCACAGGTAAAAATGTCTTCTTCTGAGCCTCTCTGCGCTCCAATATATAATGCAGAATTGGGCTACCGCCATCACTCTCTGGTGGTTCCCATGAGATGGTACAGGAATTCTTGGTGACTTCACTTGGAGAGATGCTCTTACATTGTCCTGGCAGACCTATTGGTGAAAGCCATTTCACTTAACAAAAGGTTTCACTTAACAAAAGTATAAAATAGGATTTGAGGAGGAAGAGAGGTTGCCTTACCAATCACTTTAACATTAACTGTTCCAGTGACTGAACCCAGACTGTTCTCCAAAGTTACAGTGTAGACACCGGCATCTTCATGCTTGCATTTGAGAAGTTCAATTTGGATATTGTTGAGTTCACATGCCAAAGTTAGTCTGTCACCGGTTTTCAGTTCTGTATCATCCTTCTTCCAAGTCATTGAGGGTTTGGGAATAGCTCTGTATGGGATCTTTAGATGCATCTTCTCACCCTCAACAATAACAATATCTTGGGTCTCCACATTGATGGTTGGTGCACCTTTGAAATTAAGAAAATTGTTATAATATAAATGTGGTAACTGTTTTACAAAAAAGAATGTTTTATTATGCAAAAGTCAACGTGACATTCATGAGCTAAAAAATGTACTTACAGTCAGGATCTTTAGCAAAAACTTTGTCAGAGATTTCAGAAGGATCACTGACTCCAACAGCATTGATGGCACGGACTCTAAGAATGTATTGTTTCTCAGGAATGATGCCATCCTCTGCTTTAAACTTGAGTTCTTTGATAGGACGAGCATTTATTCTCATCCACTTCTCTGTGTCAGCCTCAGCCAGTTCAACATGGTATCCAGTAACAGGACTTCCCCCATTCTTCTCAGGTGCCTTCCATGTGATGTTGATGTGTTCTCTGGAGGCATCAATAATCTTAACCTCAAGTGGAGGAGAAGGTGCACCTGAAAACAAGTCAGTATTTAAGTAAGTAGTCAAGTAGTCATTATGCATCAGACAATTTTCCTTTTATTATTAATTTATAAAATATGTGACATGCCATGATACAAAAAAATGGAAACATACTAATAGGATCCTCAATAGTGATGATTTCTGTGGGTTCACTTGGGTGTCCAACTCCGGCCTCATTTTCGGCACGGACTTGAAACTGCACCTCAGAACCTTCGTCAACATCAGTAACCTTGTAATTGCATTCAGGTCCTGATGTCTTTCCAGACTTTAACCAGCGGGTACCCACTTTCTCTTTCTTTTCAATAACATATCTGCAAAAGAGGTTACTAGTAAAACCTGTTCAAAATACTATACAATGTAAGTATTTTGCGTTTCACAGAATATAATTAAAAGCCATTATGTACTTTGTAATTGGTCTTCCACCATCACTTTTGGGAGGCTCCCATTTCAGGTCAACGTGTCTCTTGGACACTTCAACAACGGTCAATGCATAAGGTGGTCCAGGAGTTGCTATGAAAAGAGTAATTTGCTATTTAAACACTTTCTTACACCCACAGAATTAAAATAATAAAGAAAACATAACACCCCTGTTATGACTTACTATAAGTGTCCTTTGCCAGAACAGAGTCCTCCAACTCACAGAAATCGCTCATACCCACTGCATTCTGGGCTGCTACACGGAACACATAGAGAGTTCCTTCATTAAGTGGAGTGACAGTATATTTTGTCTCTTTCACTGTGGTGTCCACCGTCTGCCATGACCAGCGTCTGACATCTCTCTTTTCCACAACATAGTTGGTAATTGGAGAGCCACCATCATTGTCTGGTTCAGCCCATTTCAGTTCACAGTCAGTCTTTGAAATGTTTACAACCTCAAGCCAGCGTGGTGGAGATGGAGGATCTGTTTGAATGGAAACATTTAACAGTCAACTTATTATTGTCAGTTGATACGGAAAGAGATGCAACTAGGTAAGATGAGGAAGACTTTTAACTCACATAATCTTTCCTTGCAAATGACAGGATCACTTGGATCACTGGGTTCACTTTCCCCAGCAACATTCACAGCCTTGACACGGAAGGAATATTCCTGCTTCTCCATCAAACCCTTCAGTAAGTGCTCTGTCATTAGGACATCCTCAGCTACACGGACCCATTCCTCTGTTCCACTCTTGAGGAGCTCAATGATGTAGGACTCAATTTTAGCTCCACCATCATGCTCTGGTCTGGTCCATTGCAGAAACGCAGAGGTCTTTGCAATATCTTTGAGGAATGGTTTTCCAGGAGCCCATGGGGGATCTATGAGAGAAGTTTGCATCATACCAAATGACTTTAGTGTTCTGCTCCCTTTGGTAATATTCAAGAAATATTAAACTATTGAAATTCATTTTCATAAGCAATGCTTCTATGACTTTTTTGAAACCACTTCTGTGGAGAAACTAACACTTGTTTATTATAAATGCTAGCTTGTCACTCATTAGAGATAGTAAGAAATGGAGCTGGGTATAATTTGAGACAATTGATTTTAACTCCAGTTGTATTTCAAATAAGTTGTCTCTACTACTGATCGCTAACTAGTTAACCTATTATCATACCAAGAACATAAAAGTGTGTTGGCTTGGAAGCTTGTTCGGAGCCGTAATAAAGTTTTTCATATTGTTCCAGTTGCTAAGAGAGGAAAATTTAGTGCAGTGGTTTTTTTTGTTTTTTTTTTTTTTTTTTGCGACAAACTGTTGAGTGTTGCCATAATCTCCCACTGTAGCATTATTTAAATGTAAATAATTGTTTATGAGTGTTTTACATTTATAATTAGTAAAAAGTATTATTAATTTATAATTATAATCGATAATGAAAAAGTATTAGTTAATAGAATATGATTTGATTTCCTTCCACTGGGTTTTGATTTCCTTCCATTAAAGTCTAAAATGTCTTTCCTTATTATAGAATATAATTAAATATTTGAGACGACTGTTTATAGAATATTTAAAAACTGAAAATATTTTATAGTTGCAGCCTTATTTCAGTGCATTATTTATGTCAGTGCATCACTAGTAAACAGAACTATTGACCTACCAATTGGATCTTTAATCAAGACAGGATCTGTCTCAGCACTTGGCTTTCCAAGTCCTGCAAGATTCTCAGCCAGAACACGAAATCGGCACTTCTTTTTTGTTGGCAACCCCTTCACTCTGAATGAAATATAAGAAATGGTGATTTAAGCATTTAAAATGCTTTCCACAAATTTCATTATGTTCTCAGAATGTGTCAAAGAGAGCCAACCTTAGTGTTGTGTCCCTGACGGGAAGCTTATTGCATTTAATCCATTTGTCACTTTCTGGATCAAATCTCTCAACCCAGTAGCCAGTGATAGGACTTCCACCATCCTCATCAGGCTCATACCAGGTCAGAGTGACCGCATCCTTTGCAATATCAGAGGGTTGTACCCTAGTTGGAGCACCAGGAGTTTCTGAAAAACAGAAAAAATGAAGTTTCTCATACCTTGCTTTGCTTTGAAATCAAGAACAGAAAATGGAGTGAATACCTACCAAAGGCATATTTGGCAACAATTGGAACATGCTCTGCAGGAGTACCGATGCCATACTGGTTCTCAGCAGATACTCTAAAGACATACTCTTTCATAGCCACCAGTTTACGGGCTTTAAAAGTGGTTTGCTTGACTGTTGCAGACAGTTTCTGCCACTCTTCTTTGTTCATGAGTCTCATTTCCACAATATAGTTGGTCACAGGAGAACCACCATCATCTCTGGGGGCATTCCAAGCCAGGCAGCAAGACTCATTTGTAATCTCAGTAATGTCAAAAGCAGCTGGGGGGCCAGGTTTGTCTGTTTTATAAAACAAAATTCAGTTAATGTTTCCACAGAAAAACAGAAAATGAACTAGTCTTTTTCAATAAAATGTTATTTATAGCAGTACTCTACCAAGAATGTTGACATCAACAGTTGCAGTTGCACGACCGCAGGTATTAACTGCTTCAATGATGTAGGTAGCTGTGTCGGACCTGGTTGTCTTAGCAATTGAAAGTGTAGAGTGTCCAGGCTTTGTTTCAATAGTGACTCTCTCATCTGGCTTAAGGACAAGGTCAGCCTTGGTCCATTTTACTCTGGGGTCTGGTTTTCCAAGCACATCCGCTGGAAGGTCGATCTTAGTGCCAGCCTTGGCAGTCAGGCCAGCAAGCAGTTTTGCATCCAGCTGAATCACTGGAGCCTCTGTGGTAATAAGATAATACAATTTTGTAAGGTTATGAGGAAGGAACAAAATAAACTATAAACTCATGGGTTTGGAGAGGACTGCATGAAAAGTTTACCTTTAGGATCAACAGCAAGAATTTCATCAGTGGCCTTACATGGTCTGCTAGCTCCAAGTCTGTTCACTGCCCTCACACGATAGGCATACCACTGTCCCTCAATAAGGCCTGTCACCTGGAACCTTAAGAGAGAATTTGAGATACATATATTCAGTCCAGATTTGAGATACATACATATTCAAAAATATTTCTAAAATAAAGTGACCTTTATTGATAGGCAAAAAAGAAAGGAACTATGAGCAAATGTTTGCGCTTGGTTTGGAACTTTTACTGTATATTGTACAACATTCTTACAAAAAGCAAAATAAAAACTGTGTATTCATTAGTAATGCCATCATATTTTAAATGATCAACTTACTTCAGCTCAGGCATTGGCTCGCCACAGGCTTCCCATTTGTCAGTACCACGCTGGCACTTGTCCACAATGTAGCCCTTTATAGGGGCCCCACCATCATATCTAGGAGGTTCCCAGAGCAAGAAGATACCCTTTGCAGATTTGTCTCTCCATTTCAGATTATCTGGTGGGTCTGGCACAGCTGTAATTCAGAATAAACACCACACTCTCAGCAACTGTATTTGTTAATTCATTAAGTATTAATGCAGTTGCCTCTCATAGCATGATAACTTACTGGCTGGAGAGGACACATTCACTGGATCCTCAATATATGCTGGTTCTCCTGGACCACATTTGTTAGAGGCTGTCACACTAAACAAGTACTCTTTGCCTTCAATTACGTCTGTGACTGTGTACTCGAGGTCCTGCACGCCTGACATCACCTAAAAAAGACAGCAATCTTGTTCGCTGGTCGTCCCTCAGTATTTACAGTATTCCTGTTAAATCAGTGTAGAATGTAGATGTTTATGCTTTAAAAAACAATTCTAATATGCTCACCTTGACCCAGGTCTTGCGAGACGCCTCTCTCTTCTCAATGTTGTAACCAATTACAGGGCTGCCTCCATCATGTTCCGGTGCCTCCCACATGAGGTGAACATGATGCCTAGTCACCTCTGCAACCTTGAAGTCTTTGGGTGCACTGGGAGATGCTAAATTAATTAAAGGAAGAGAACTCACTAATTATGCAGGGAGTACGGTGTCCAAAACAGCCAAATAAATGTAGCTAGTTCTAAATATAGGCAATGAAAAGATCACATACCAATAACATTTACTTCAATCTCTCCAGAGGCTGAAGTCACATCGTTCTCCAGGTGCAGGGTGTATGTGCCCTTGTCTGGACGGACACTTGGGACAACAACTAATTCAGTGTACGTGGGCTTTGTGACCATAGATACACGATCTCCTGCAGAGAGCTCCTTATCACCAAACATCCACTTGGCTTTGGGTGTAGGGTATCCAGTAATGGGTACACGGATAGTAAGAGCATTGGGGACAATCACTTCTAAGCCATTTTTGAATCTGCTCAGATCCATTGTGGGACCAACTAATAAAAAGTAAAATTAAATGATTTTAGTAAATGGTTACGAAAAAGTCCCGACTAATGTGCATGTAAATAACTTGATTTTTCAGAATATATATATGTATATATATTTTACGATAGATTACCATGTGGGTCATCAGCTAAGAGTGGTCCAATCTGTTCAGATGGATCAGAAACTCCAGCTGCATTTTCTGCAGATACTCTGTAGTGATACTTCTGACCAAACTTCAAGCCAGACACCTAGAAGAAGGGCAAAACATGATAGTTAACTCTTCTTTTACCATGAGCTGAAAATATCACAATGTGCAGAGTCCTACATACCCGGTAATAAAGGTCTGGGCAGAGTCTAGCATTGCATCTTAGCCAATTGTATAATCCATCTTCACATTTGTCTATAATATAGCCTGTGATCATGCTGCCTCCATTGCTTAGTGGAGTCTCCCAAGTCAGCTGAACAGAATCTCTGTTTGCATTTGTGTAGTTGAAGTTCAGTGGTGGACTTGGTTTGTCTGTAAGTAAAATAAGCAAAAGCTTTTTAAAACAGTTTCATGTGAAACAGCTCAAGTAAGAGTAGTCTATGGCTAAAACACAGTTGTTTCAGGAAATAATAATCACAGTGACTAACCAATAGGATCCATGATCTTCACTGGATCAGTGGCAGCACTTGGCATACCAATTCCAGCTTTGTTCTCAGCTCTAACCCTGAAGATGTACTCTTTATTCTCAACAACATCATTGAGCGTGGCTGTGCAATCTTTAGCCCGGACAACCATTGCAGCCTCCCACTTCACAGAGGTCCTGTCACGGAGCTCAATTACATAGGATGTGATCTCAGATCCTCCATCAGACAGAGGTGGTTCCCAGGTCAAAGTGGCACCAAACCTGTTGACAGTACCAACCTTGACATTCTGAGGTGCATCAGGAACATCTGCAATGAAAAGAAGAAATGATATTTAAAAACTGTCCATTTAATGCACAAGTTAACTGTTTCATCCCATGTAATAGCTTGATAAATATCTAACTGTTATCTCAGGTACTCAAAGTCTATTCGTTAACAAATAATACTCAGTGTATTGTCAATAAATGTAAAGTTACATGAACATGCATCCTCTCACAATCCCCTCAACTCGAGTCCTGATAATACATACAAATCAAAGCAATGTTTACCAAATTTATTCTTGGCTTGGACAGCTTCATCAGTTGAGACAGGCTCTCCATTGCCTACTCTGTTGCGAGCACACACACGGAAGAAGTACAGGTTTTCCTTCTGTAATCCACCAACACAATACTCCGGGATATCGGCACGATCGGTGGCCACCGTCCAGGATTTGCGCTTGACATCACGTCTTTCTACTACGTAGGCCAAGATCTTGCTGCCGCCATCGCTCTCAGGCTCGTCCCAGGCAAGGCTGACCTCACCTTCAGCAGTGTCAACAACTCTCAGGTTCTTTACAGGTCCAGGAACATCTAGAAATCAAAGTCAGCGATTTAGAACACTTGAGAAAGATGGGGTACTATGTGTTTAAAATGCAGTATATTCGAGCTGTATACACTAATTGACACAAGGCACAGTGTATAATGTGTACGAAGTCTGTTGATACAAGAATCAAACCATTCAGTTTAGAAGAGAAATCCTAGCTCATGTCTAGCTCTTTTCAAAAGACATTATATTTCTGACATTAATCATTAAATCTCCATGCAGTTTTTGTAGATTGCTAGGTTACCGATAACATCCAGATTGATGAAGGCCTCTCCCTGCCCATGCTTATTCTTGATGATAATCTTGTAACGGCCTTGGTCAGACTTCTTAGGGTCTTTTAGCCTGTACTGGGTCATGTCAGTGGATGTGTCAATGTTTTGCACTGGGAGACTGATGTCATTGAAGAACCATTCAGCCTCTGCACGAGGGTAAGCATCATAAGGAATGGTCATCACAAATGGCTTTCCTGCATCTGTCACAAGTTTTTGGTCTGTGGTCTTGATCTTTGGAACAGCTGTGAGAAAAATGGAAATCAAGGAAAACTGTAACATGAGGTACGTTTAGAACTGTAAAGCTTTATCATAAAGGGGAAAGAACTTAACCATGACATATAAGTAAATTACATTCATATTGATAAACATATACCTGCAAGCTCAAGCTTGGCACGGGCATCCTTATCCTTTGCAACGACTCTGTATTCGCCCTGATCACGAGGCCTGATCTCACAAACTTGGAGACGGTGAGTCTTGTCTTCACTGATCATTTGGTATTTGTCACCCTGGACAATAATCATGTTGTTTCTCATCCATTTAACTTCAACTCTGTCTTTGTTAAGTTCAACCTCAAACACAATATCTGAGCCAGGGGGCTCAAATACATCTGTGGGTGGTCTGACAATCTCCACAGGGGTCTCTGAAAATAGAAAAGGAAACTTAGATTGGAATTGCACCTTAAAACTGGCAGGACAAACATATGTAGTTAAACACAGTGGCAAAATGACCTTCAACGAAGAGACGAGCCCTGGATCTTCTGTCCTCCACTCCACAAGCATATTCGCATTCATCATCAGGCCGGCATTCCTTAATATAAAGTGTGCATTTCTTTCCTTCTTTTTCCATGTGATATCTAGTGGAATAAATTAAGAAAATCATTGAATTTAAAGATCACCAAACAGTTGATTAAAGCTGTTCAATCATCTGATCCCATGATCTGAGCTGATACCACAAAGTAACAGACAGAATAGATGGAAAGATCAAAAGGAAATGATGGAAGACATATGCAATGTGGCTAGCCCATCAAAGCAAGCATACCTGGGTCCTTCTCTGATTTCACGGCCATTTCTGTACCATTTAACAGAGGCCCTCTCCTTAGACACGTGGCATGTGAATTCTGCATCCTCAAATTCAGTGACAGTCTGGTCTCTAAGTTGTGTGGTGAAGTCTGTGGGAGCCTCACTGATTATTAGCTCAGCTGAAGACTTGCTAGCACCAGCAGCAGCAGTATATTCACCCTCATCGTCCATGGTGCAGTCCTTGATGGTCAAAGTGTGTTTGTTCTTGTCCACACGGTACACAACACGTTTGCTGAAGGTGATCTCCTGACCTGCCTTCAACCACTGAACTGTCACATTTGGTCTGTTCACTTTGCAACTGAAACTTATTGTCTTCTTCTCCTCTGTTTCACAGTCCTCCAGAGGCTCTATGATCTTGAGCTCCTCCTCTGTGGAGAAGCCACATGTCAGAATAATGAGCCAACACTTCTAATAGGTGCATTTAAAAATGTTGCAAAATCTGCACAAACAGGGCCTTACCGAGTACACTGACTGTTGCAGAGCTTTTAGCTTGTTCACCACGCTGGTTGGTCACCATGATAGTGTAAGTGCCCTCATCTGACTTCTCAGAAGCTTTGATCCTAAGAGAGAAAACTGTGTCTCTCTGGACCATAATAAACTTGCTGCTCTCAAACATCGTTTCATTATTCTTCAGCCACTTGGCCTTAGCGCCTTCTGAATTAACCTCACAGTTAAGAACAATTTCTTGTCCTTCCTTCATCTGAGTATCCTTGATAGGTGTGATTATTCTTAGTTTTTCTGTAGAGATGGAAAAAATTTATTACTTTTTAGTGTCACATTCAGTATACATTGGAAAGACAGTGAAATATTTAACAACACTTACCAATCACAGTTAAGTCTGCAGAGGCCTTAACTGAGCCAATGCAGGCAATAAAGGCACCCTCATCCTTCAGTTCACAGTTCTTGACAATAAGGGCTCTCCTTTTGCCATCACTAACGATCTCGTATTTTTCACCGGTTTGAAGCTCTGTGTCACCCCTGAACCATTTAACTTCATATGTTTCTTTGGACACTGAGCACACAAATTCAGCCTTTTCACCCTCAACTGTCTCCTGGCCCTGGGGTCTGGCGATGAACTCAGCTGCCAATTCTAGTGACACATAAAGAAAACGTTTGCATAATTTAAGTAATTCAAACTTTTTTTTTTTATCAAAGATTAGGGTAAATCAGAATTATTAAATCAGTAATCAAGAATCACAGGACTGAGCAGTACTAGTACAGAGATCGAGTTTAAAACCAGGCAGCTTACCATTGATCTTTAGCATTGCTGATGTCTTTGATTTTGCCAGTCTGCAGTTGTACTCCCCAACATCATCCATCCGAAGGTCTTGGATGAGGAGGACTCTCTTCCTGCCATCTGCAATATGTTCATATCTTCCACCTTCAGGCAGCTCCTGGTCTCCTTTATACCATGTGACGTCTGCACTGGCCTTGGAGACCTCGCAGATCAGTTTAATACTGTCAGTTTCGGTGCCTTCAACGTTAGCCAGGTTCTTTGTGAATCTCGCCTCCTCCTCTGTAAGGGAAATGATAAGCTCCGGTCAGTATTGACGAATGAGTATCATCTTGGTTGATATGTTCAATTAATCAAAACTCACCAACAACAGTCAGCATTCCGGAGGATTTGGAGGTCCTTGCATCACATTCATATTCAGCTTCATCATCAAAGACAGCTTTGCTTATGATGAGAATACGCTGCACTCCCTTGGCAATAATCTCATATTTTTTGCCCTTTCTAATCTCGACACCATCCTTGTACCATCGGACCTATTGAAACAAACAGACTTCAGTCATTTCCATTTCCATTTATGCTCATGAATGAAGTTTGGAGTTTTATTCCCATTCCCATTCACTTCATTCTTAGATTTGTGAATCAAGTACCTTGGCACTTTCACGGGAAACTTCACATTCAAACTTAGCAGACTCTTTCTCCTTGACCTCAACATCATGCAGAGGCTTAGTGAACTCAACATGTGGAGCTGATTAAAGAAAAAAAAACATTAATAATCTGTCATCCAAGTGCAAGGAAACAATGAACTAATCATGACTGTTTATGCATCGTATTCAAATTCAAATGTTTTTGCTTACGCTCAACGTTCAGGAAAGCAGAGGTCTTGAACTCTTTGGCATCACAAGTGTATGTTTTGGAATCATCAAGAGTACAATCTTTGATGATCAGTTTCCTCTTGCAGCCCTCAGCCACCATTTCATACTTCTTTGTTTTACGGATTTCCTGTCCGTCTCGGAACCACTTGACATCAGCTTTTTCTCTGGAAAGTTCACACTCCAGTACAGCTGTGGCCTCCTCTTCAACAGTCTGGTCCTCCAAGGGCTTAGTAAATTCAACCGGTGGCTCTGAATAAATGAATAAATTGTAGAAGGTTTTATACTGTGCATTTATCTGCATAGCCATTAAAGATATTTAAATTACTAATATATTTTCAATGTGCTAACCATTGACAATAAGTTTTGCCTGAGTCTGGAAGTCTTTTGCAGTAAGTTTCACAACGCCAGCCTCTGACATCTTGACGTCTCTCAGAGTCAAACTCTGCAGTCTGCCCTCTGCTCTGGTCACCACCTGTTTAATATCAGAAACTTCAACTTAAACACCATAGCTGTTAAACTATGTCAGAAACATGTGAGGAATATTTATGATAATAAGAATAAAAATAAAAAACTGATAATAATAGTAAGAATCTTGCAATATAACTATATAACTAACACACTAACAGCAGAACTTTAAAGGCCATCACTTCAACAAACACTCCTGATGTAGTTAAAAATAACCTGAGGAGCGCTTAAATGGCGAGTGTTATCTCAAAACCTCAGCCATACGCCCTTAGAAATTCTGCTGTTAGTCCTTATGAGAACAAAATATCCCGTGTAAATTCATGAAATAATTAAATGAAGCTGACTTCTAATCCAAATACTTATTGGACAAGATCTAATTTTAAGGTTTTATTTATCTGAAGATGTTAAAATGTAAATTGTTTAAATCTGTCAGCAGCAAGTCTGTTCTGTTATGTAAATACTTTCACATAGCGTAAAGAATATTAACCTCACAAAAAGTATTTAAAAAAAGTCATATTTTATATATGTAGATATATTTAAACACTAAGAAGAACACTGTAGCACTCCAGTCACACACACACACACACACACACACACACACACACGC
>JBBJLS010000002.1:646927-660703 GCA_037577275.1 Bryconaethiops microstoma
CTTCCGATCTTTTTTTTCATTGAATAAACTAGGCACTGGACTCTATTATATCGCCTATGACAGTAATGTGTTTTTATGGAACACTGGATGAATGCAACACTTGCAACAACAAAGGCTTATAGCTAAATAGAATTGAGAAGTATCAAGATAGAGTCTCAGTACATGTCATTTTCCCCCACTCAGCACACTAAACAGGGCTCAAAGACAAAAAATATATATAAAATGAAACCTTACTCTGTCACTTGGCTCCATCTTTGTGGATCCAACGAACCATTCAACAACGATACCCTCGTATGAAAGTTCACAGTCAAAGGTTGCAGTCTCCCCAGCAGTGACGGTAACATCTCGAAGAGGCCTCATCAGGGTAATTGAGCGTGCTTCGGATTGAGAAGAATCCATTGTTAGTAATTCCAAGAAATGACTCTTATTTCTTAAAATTTCAAATCTCTACTCAAATCCTCCATTTTCCTGCAACCTTCATAAGAGCAAGCCAGCAAGCACACTGCAATCCCTTGTAGGACAGGAGGCATGCTAAGAGTCTGCCAGTCACTTATCATGCACTCGAGATAAGGACAGGGTTTCTAAAATAACAGCAGTTACTGATTGGCTCCTAGGTAATCTCTGCCAAGATATCTGGTGCTGTCAATCACCATTCAGTAATTGTCAGTAGAAAAATGTTAGGTTAGGTGGGATAAAAAATGCCTGTTGATGTAAGGCTGAAATTATTAAAGGTGAATATTACTGCTTAATGCTTAGGGGCAGTGGCCACTTTATTTTACTTTAGTGTAATTCTGAAATTCCTAGTTGTTTTGTAAAATTATATAACCCATACATGTATAAAAGCATTTCAGTTTTTGAAAGAAAGGCAGAAAATAACTTTTCATAAATGAGCAGAATTCTCACCTTTAACTCTGAGCTGAGCGCTAGATTTAGCATTGGCTGCACTGAAGTCCACGGCACCAGCCATGTCCATTTTCACATTGTAGAGAATCAGAATGTGTTTGGTGCCCTCTTCCTTAATCTCACAGTCCTAAAAGCAAAGAGGAAAAATTAGATACTGGATCCAAGAAGTAGAAAAACTAAGATTAAAGTTTTATGAGGATTTTTATATTATTTGTGATATACTGCTTACAGCAGACTGATGCAGAGCCTCTCCTTTCAGTTTCCAGTGACCATGCACATCCTCCTCAGAGATCTCAGTCTCAAATCGAGCAGTCTCGGTCTCTGTGACCTCCACGCTGTACAGTGGACGGACAATCTTGATATCACGCTCTGCAGGGACAAAGAGGAAGAAGAAAATTAGGTTGAGGTAATGAATAATGAATAATAAATTACTATATTTCCTCTTTATGTAATGTGCTGTTAAATGATATTCAAAAACATCCTGAAGACTCATCTATTCTGTGAGCATCTGTCTGTCTTCTTGCACTACTCCCTACTTAGCACTCTCCTCTGGTTCTCACACTGTCCTGAAACTTGTTTCCTCAAACTGTAAGTCACTTTGGAGAAAAGCGTCTGTCAAATGAATAATGTAATGTAATGTAATATATTTATGTATGTATATATGTCCTTTTTGAATGTATACTTTTCTTACTGCCTTACTGCTTCTACTTTTTGTTTAAATCTTTGTATTTTGTGTATACTTGTTGCTATAATAAGTTAAATTTCCCCCCTGTGGGGATCAATAAAGGTTATATTATCTTAACGTAATTCACAAAGTACATTCAACAAGCAAGTACCTTCAATGTTCAGCTTGGAAGCAGTTTTGTCAGAGCCACAGTCACAGACGTATTCACCAATGTTGATCTTCTCCGCCTTCTTAACCGTCAGAATACGTTTCTTTCCATCAGCCTTGATGAGGATGTTCTTGGAAGGAGTGATTTCGTTGCCATCTTTAAACCATTTCACCCCAGCGGAGGGTTTGCTCAGTTCACACATAAGCACTACCTCGTCCTTCTCAACGGCTGTGTAGTTCTCCAACTTGGTGGTGAAGTATGCTTCACCCTCTGAAAAGATGAGAAACATAGCATTTTACAATTTCTGGGGAAACTGAACATTATTATCAGAGAATGATGCATCAGAAGCAATTAAATATATTTACCAATGACATTAAGCATGGCCTCAGAGGTCTTTCCTAGAGCCTCTACTTTAATGAGTGAAGTGTCATCGATGGACACCTCCTTGATGGACAGAGTGTGGATCTTGCCCTTTTCAGACATGTGCACAACTTTGCTCGGGTGCAGGCGCACGTCATTTTTGTACCAGGTGACCTGGATTTTCTCATGAGAGAGCTCAATGCTAAACTCCGCCGTCTCACGCTCCTTCACCGTCACATCCTTAATGGGTCTGACGAACTCCAGACGGATACCTAAAAAAAAGAGAGAAGCCACATATTGAAACAAAAACTAAAATGCACATCCTGGACAACATGAAGTAATCAGTTCCATATTTTTACCTTGAATTATGAGCTTGGCAGTACTTCTCTTGTCCTCAGCCTCAAACATGTACTTAGCCTCATCCTCATAGGCTGCAGATTTGACGACAAGAGTGTACCTTTTTCCCTCTGAGGAGATTTTGTATTTCTCGTCGGCCATCAGCTCTTGAGATCCCTTCAGCCAACGGAAGATCTTTACCTCCCTTGACAGTTCACATTCAAATCTTGCCTCGTCTTTCTCATACACATGCACGTCACCCAAAGATGTCAGGAAGCTAACTGGCAGTTCTGTAACACATAAATGATTTTTAAATTATTATTTTACTTTAATATTATTTTATTATTTTTTTAATAGAATTGTATTATTATTATTAAAAGGTATCTGCACATTTAGGCTCATGACACAGCTGGTCATATTGTAATACATTGTGTAAGGAAGTTTCAGGGGAACAAAGAAGACTACCTTTTACTTTCAAGTTTGCAGCACACTTTGCATTTGCTCCCTGGAAAACCACCTCTCCAGTTTGGGCAACTTTGCAGTTGTACAGCGTCAAAGTGTGTTTTGCACCATCCTCAATGATCTCAACATCCTGGTTAAGAACAAAATGGATGTCATATGAGGAAACAAGATTTTTCTAAAAATGATAAGCCTTACATAGCAGAAACAACATGTATACTTACAGGTGAAGACATGAGGACTTCGCCCTTCAGTTTCCACTGGCCATGGACATCATCTTCGGAGATCTCTACATCAAAGCGAGCAGTCTCGCCATCAAAAAGCTCAACACCATACATGGGTCGGACCACCTTGATGTCGCGAGCTGAAGATGAGAAGAAGTGGTATTTAGAGGCAGAATCAGAATTAAAGTCAGAAAACTTTATTGAACCTGGAGGAAAATGCTTACGCTATGACTGCACAGACACACAGAGACACAGAGACAAGTACAATATCAAATATAAAGTGTAAATAAATCCAATAAAAAATCTGCAGAAAAAAAAAAACTCTATGAAATACATTATGCTATACACACTAATGCTGGGTATAAATAAGGACTACCTGTATGCAAAAGTAACCTAATGCAAAAAAAAGCTGAATGATCACCTTCAATGTTTATGTTGGCTGACGTCTTGTCCGTTCCACAGTCGCATACATACACTCCTTTGTCTTTCTGCTCTACTTTCTTAAGGTGCAGGATTCTTCTTTTACCCTCTGACCTCATGGACACCATCTTGGAGGCTTTAATTTCAATCTCATTATGGAACCACTTCACAGGAACATCTTTGCTCAGCTCGCAGTCAAGAGTGACCTCATCTTTCTCAACTGCAGTGTAGTCTTGCAACTTGACGGTGAAGCGAGCGTCACCCTCTGCAAAGGTACGATGTATTAGAAAAACTGCACAAATGAACATTTTTCAAAGTGGTAAGGGACAAGAGAGAAATCTCAAACCAAAGTGTGTTAAGTAGGGAAGTTAAAGCTTGTGGCTTCAAGTTGATTCCATAATGTTCACCGATGTGTACCAGCTTTTTTTCAAGTGTTAGTGTATTTTCGCCCAATAAAGGCAAGTTAGAAAGGGATATGAAGAAAAAGAAATTACCTATAACGAGCAGCTTAGCCTTGGTTGTGATTCCTTTTGTCACTGCCTTTATTTGGCAAGTATCATCTAGTGTGACATCCTTCATTTCTAATACATGCCTTATTCCTTCGAAATGGATTAATACTGTTCTGCTTGGATGCAGTTTGATCTCGTTTTTGTACCATGCCACCGAGACATTTTCATGAGAGACCTCAGTCTCAAATCTGGCAATTTTACCTTCCTTCACAGTTAGATCCTTTAATTCTGAGGTGAACTTCAGTCTCATACCTATAACGTTAGTCCAGTTTACAACAGGTTCACACATAGAATGTGACTCAAAAATTACACCACCATTCCAGAGATAAAACAACTTTAACAGTAAATAACTTATTTATAAAAATTATGAAAACTTTTAGCAACCAACATTTCTTACATAAAATGATACGACACGACTTACCCTCTACCGTTAGTTTTGCTGATGATGTTTTGCCCATGACCTCAATAGTGTATTCGCCCTCATCATCAAATTCACAGCTATTTATAATCAAAATATGTTTTTTTCCATCATCAATGAGTTCATATTTATTTCCAGATGTTATAATATCCGAACCCTTAAACCACATCACTTTAGGTATGTCCTTAGTGATGGAACACTCAAATTTTGCTTGTTTATGCTCAGGTACTGAAACATCCTTCAACGGGACAGTGAAATCGATTTCCATCTCTGGGAGGTGTGACATAACATTGTCCTTAGGGTAATGTATTTAAATAAATTGCAATTAAATGCATCTCTACAGTCACCATTTATCGAAAGTAAACCTTCAACATTTGCTTACCTTTGACTGTTAGCATAGCGCTTGTCACAGCATTCAGGGCTTGGTATGTAACTTCACCGGCTTGATCAAGCTGAACATTTTTCAGAGTAAGGAATCGCTTTGTGCCCTCAGCTCTGATGTCACATGTCTTTAAAAAATAATAATAAATTAGATAAACTGTTTCATATATGACTAAAACAAGTATGGAAAAACTAACACAACAAATACAACAAAGCATTTTATGTATCTGCACATTTAAACAGGACTTACCGGTGATCTTGTTAGGACCTGCCCTTTAAGTTTCCATTCACCAGGCACGTCTTCCTCTGAGATTTCGGTCTCAAAGTTGGCCTCCTTCTTCTCAACCACTTCCACACTAGCAAGAGGCTTCAGAATCTCCGCCTCACGCTCTGAATGGACATCGAATCAAAGGAAGTAGAACATTTGCTATCGACTCCTTAAAAGAACCATAACAGAGAGTCAAAAAACAGGGATGCCTACCTCCAAGGGTGAGTTTTGCTGCATAACGCTTTCCCTCAACCTCAATGGCATAATCGCCGGCATCATTTGGTTGGGCATTCTTAATGGTCAGAGTCATTTCTTTTCCATCCTTCTTGACTTCAGTCTTATCTGTAGGTTCATTAGGAATTTCGTCATTTCCTTTGAACCATTTCCAGTTGGGAGTGTCCTTGTAGAGTTCGCCCTTGAAAGTAGCAGTGGCCTTTGGTTTCACATGCTGGTCTCTCAGAGGTTTCACTAACCAGTCTCTTACGATTTCTGTAAAACATAAAATTATACAAACATCATTCAGAAGGTCTTGCATTTATGAAGGCATTTCTGGGGCACTTAATTTGTGATGCCCTGAAGATAATGAAGACATTTCTTACCAATAACTTTCACTTTTGTTTCAGTCTTGAGATTTTCACACTCGCATGTATAAACACCGGCATCGTCATCATTTGCATCCTGGATTGTCACAGCTTGTTGCAATCCGATAACATTGATCTGAACCTTGCCAGGGAGTTGCTCAAGCTCCTTGCCATCTTTCTTCCACACCACCGGCCGGTCTTTACTCAACTCACAAGTCAAGTACATTGGCTGTCCCTTCAGTACAGACACCTCCTCCTCCAGAGTCTTAGTAAACTTAACAGGCAGCTCTGTTTAGGGTAAAATGATTTGTTTTAGGAATCACACAGTGATGCTGACACAAAATATCACACAATCACAATGTGTCAGAAGTAAAAGTCCTCACCTTCTACAATAAGTCTGGCAGTGGAAGTCTTCTCCTTATTTCCAAGCTTGGCTACACAGGTGTACTCTCCCGTGTCAGATAGTTGGACATCAATGATGGCCAGTTTACGATCTTTTCCATCAGAGGTAAACTTGTGCTTTGGACTCTCCCTCAGGTTGCTTCCATCTTTCATCCATGTGGTAACAGCTGTAGAAGGAGAAATCTGGCACTCAAAGACAGCAGAAGAACCAATAGATTCCGCTTCTTGCAGCACGATGTTTTGAATCTCCTTCACAAACTTCAGAGGAACAGCCTTGAGCTGGAAACCAAATGGTGAGTCTCCAGGAGGTTTGTCACCACCACCTCCAGGTCTTCCTCTTCCACGTCCAGCATCACCAGGGGATGGAGTTTGTCTTGCTGGAATGGGGAAGGGGGAGTTATTTTAATTGTTAAAACTGAGCACAAAGTATGTGCTTTAGAAATATGTTTCCACATAATCTAACAGCATATCAAAGGAAATTCCATAAAGTTCTTACGTTTAAGTCCTCTGCCTCTGCCTGGTGCTGGCTCTTCCTTTGGTTTTCCGTCTATTTAACATATTACAGAGGATTTGTAAATAAAAAATTACAGCTGTCAGTTAAATGACATTCATACAGCATACGTACACTCATTCATACAGACACTCAGTGACAGGAAGATGCAAGCAGATTACTGAAATGAATGATGTACAAGTGAAGATTAAAATGATCCATCATTGGATCCATGAAAAATGGACAACCAAACATATAATGACATACAATGATCAACCAAAGACAACGCAAATGAAGACACTGCATCACAAATTGACGAATGGGTGTACATATAAATGGAAGACAAACAGACAACTGACAACACTGAGTAACATCACACATGAAAAATAAAGACGAAGTTGTTAAAAAGAAGTTGAATTAGAGGATGGATATTATTTTTGATGACTTTTATGGGTGAGGAATGGAAGATACCAGTGGCAGGGTCTTGGCTTCCCTCTCACCTCTTTTATCACCCACGCCTCCTGGAGTTTCCACAGCTCCATCTTCCAATGAGTCTTCTGATCCATAACTTTCATGAGGAGCAAGCTCCCATCCCCATGCTTCTTCTTCCACATCTTCCTCATTCTCATCTTCTTCCTCAAGCACTTCTTCTTCTTGCTGAGTTGGAACCCTTTCCAGCTCCACAGCTCCAGGAGAGAACTCCTTCAGTAATGGCAACCTTGTTTTTTCAGGTTTTAAAGAGGTGTCGTCTTGGGGGGAGATTTTCTTCGGGACCTTTTTCAAAGTAACAGACTCGACTGAATCTTTAGGTGACAGCTTTTTAGGTTCTTTTGCACTGGGCTTCCTTTCCATTAGAATGGATTCAGTTTTTGGAGAAGGTGATTTTTTTGGCTCAGCCTCCTTTTTGGCAAGTTCAACCGGTTTTAGCTTTACCTCCAATTTTTCCTCTATTTTAGCAGGCAGAACACCAGTGTTTTTAGATGATGTTTGTTTATCTTCTTCCTTTGGACTCTTCTTTGCTTTTCTTGCTGGTGTGGTCACAGGGGGACTGGGTTTCTCTTCTGTAGGTTTCTCAACCTTTGGTGAAGGAGTCTTTTTGTGCTCTACAGGCTTTTTGACAACTTCTACAGGTTTTAGAAATACATCCTCTTTTTCTTCAGACAGCTTTGGAATAGACCCAGCCTTCTTAAGTAATAGGGGTTCCTTTTCTTCTTTTGGACTTTTCTCTGTTTTCTTTACTGTACTGGGAATGTGTGCACCTGGTTTTTGCTCTTCTTGCTGTTTCTTGTCAAGCTCTTTGTCTGGCCTCTTGTCTTTCTCTGATTCTTTCAACTTAATGTCAGGCTTCTGATCTGTTGATGATCTATCAGGATATTTTATACCTGTAATATCTCTGTCAGTTGTTGCCTGAGGACCTTTTTCATCAGGTACATCAGCTTTAATTTCCTTTGAAAATGGTTTTAGTTGTACCTTTTCCTCCTCTTGGTCCTGCATTGGAACTATCTTTGCTTTCATTAATGGCTTTTTTGGCTCTTTTGAGGTCATGTCCTGTGCTGCTGAAAGCACAGGTTTTGCTGTGATGGCTTCTTCACCGTTTCTAACTGTGGGTGTCACCTCTTTTACCTGCATGGCTACAACATATTCATCCAGCTGAAGTCTTTCGTGTGTCTGAAAAACAGCAGTATCTTTCATCCCATCATCTATTTTATCTTTCTTTAGAACAGGACTATCTGATTTACCAGGTTTCACAACTGGTTTCAGCATCACCGTCTCTTGTGCCTTCTCTGTTAATGGCATTGTAGATTCTCTTTTTAAACTTAGGCTAGGTGTCTTGGGTTCCTCATCTTTTAGCATCTTGCTCTTCTTGAAATCCCCCTTTTTGTCTGTCACTGGAACTTTAGTCTCAGGTATTGTCTCTTTCTGCTGCTTTTCTTTCATAGATTCTTCAGGTTTCTTTCCCTGCTCACTCTGTGTTTTCTCTGTTCTCATAACGCTCTTATATGCGTACTCTTTTATTTCGTAACTACTGGTAATTTCAATTTTCTGGAGAGTTGGTCCAGGTTCTGTTGATTGTGCTTCAGGTGGAATTTTGCTGATCTGCGTCAAAGACACAACGTCATGCTCAGCTCTTCCATCTTTAGTTCCGGTTGTGACTTTCGTTAAGACTGGCATTGCCGGTTTTTCTTCCTCTTCAGTGTGAATCTTAGTCTTCCGTTTAAGATCAGCCTGGGTGGTGCTAGGAATTTCTGAATAAATGGCATATCACCATGTCACAGAAAGCACAGCAAACAATCACAAGACAGCCAAACATGCAACACACATTGGTATCAATTCCGATTTTTATTCACAAATATCTATGCTAACACTTCACTCACTGGATTTTGCTAATTGACTGAATGGGTTGGTAGTGAAAGATCCATTTGCCAACCAAGACAATGACCAGTTTCACACAAAAACAGTACATTTTCTTGAATTAATGATAAATGTTACTTAAAGAAACAAGACAGACAAAACAAACAATTGCACACACACCCAATAATGGAAACATAATAAAATAGCAACCATACCTTTCTGGACAGGTCCAGGGGTTTTAACAGGGCCTTTGTCTGCAAAGATTGAAGGTTTATTAAACAAGGAAAAGGCATAAGCATAATGTAATCTGGGAAATGTGAAAGCAAATGTGATGCATTATCTTACAAACTCTGCAGCTTAAAATTTATGCTGTTTTTAATGGATTAAGGCCATAAATTTATTACCTGAAATGAATCCTAGATCGAAAGTAGACCATTCAAACAAACATATTTGAGCAAGTAGAGGTGTCCAATATGTGTTAGTTTTAAGATGGACAAATACAGCGCAAGAGTTCAAGCACAAATACAGTGCAACAATAATCAGACAAGATGAATAGACACGGTATGGTAGTGAAAATAAATACATAAAAGAACTAAAAAGTGATAAATAAAGGTGAAGATGTGTGACACATACAGACATAGCACAAAAATAAAAAAAGAACAGCAGTGAGAAGACAAAGGCTAAGAAGACAAAGTAACAGAGACTCTACCTTCAGGGGGAGAAACTTTTTGTTCAAATGGTGTGGCTGTTGGCTTTGGTGCCTCAGGTGAGGGCTTCTTCTTCATAGTTGGCTCTTTAAATAAAAGTAAGCCATTGTCACAAACACAAAATTGTAATGGGCATGGAAAGACTAAGCAGTACAGATAGACAAAAAAGAGGGAAACACAAAAGAAACTGTTAAATCAATTAAAATGGTTAAATAATAAGACAAGATTAATGAGATAACAGAAGATGTTGTTATAACAAATACATAAATAAAAGAAAATATGTCAAATAAAACAAACAGGTGAAGATGTGTGATGCATACAGATGGCTCAAAAACAATAAAGAAGACAAAAATAATAACAAATGCACAGACAACATGGAGATAAAGATCGTACCTCGAGGAGGAGAGACTTTTTTTTCAAGTGGTGCCACTGTTGGCTTTGGTGCCTCAGGTGTTCTCTTCTCTACAGATGGCTCTTTAAACAAAAGTATGCTACTGTTACAGTCAAGAAGTGAAAATGCCCTTGGAAAGACACACAGACAAATTATACATCAAAAGGAAAACGTAAGACATCTAAGACACACCTGACAAAGCTCATAGTATTACATTAAAGAAGAAAAAAGAGATTAGAGAAAAAGAAGAGATTGGTACAGAAGGACATGGAAGACACATAAGAAAAGACTCTACCTTGAAGAGGAGACACTTTTTCCTCAAGAGGGGTGGCTGTCAGTTTTGGTGCCTCGGGTATAGGCTTCTTCTCCACAGCTGGCTCTTTAAATAAGCATGCAATTCACAATTAAGACATGCCACTGTGTATATAAAGACAATGTGTTACAGCATAGAGAAAATACACACAAAATAAGACACAACGGACAACGACAACTTCACGTTGTACTAAAGATAGAAAAGAGGTCAGTAGGGACAGAGAAACACAACTGGAGAATCTACCTCGAATAGGAGACACTTTTTGGTCAACTGGTGCAACTGCTGGCTTTGGTGCCTCAAGTGGTGGTGCCTTCTCCACAGTTGGCTCTTTAAACAAAATCATGCCAATGACACAATCAAGAGATAATATTGCGTGTGGAAAGACTTTTACACTCAGGGACAACATATATATGAACATAAAATAATACATAACGGATGTAACTGAACAGAAACTGATCAGTTCAGTAGAGAAAAAGACAGAAGACACCACAGAAGACTCTACCTCGGGGAGGAGAGACTTTTTGTTCAACCGGCTTGACTGTTGGCGTTGGTGCTTCAGGTGTTGGCTTCGTCTCCACAGTTGGCTCTTTAAACAAAAGCATGCCATTGACACAATCAAGAGATAATACTGTGCGTTGAAAGAGTTTTACACCAAAGGACAACATATATATGAAGACATAATAGTACAGAACTAACAAACAGACTAAGGTAACTGACAGAAACTGAACAGTTCAGTAGAGAAAAAGACAGAAGACACCACAGAAGACTCTACCTAGGCGAGGAGAGACTTTTTGTTCAGCTGGCTTGACTGTTGGCGTTGGTGTTGGCTTTTTCTCCACAGTTGGCTCTTTAAAAAGAAGCAATGTCATGGTCATAACCAAGAAATCATAATGTACTATACACAGTACAATAGGTACTATGTAGCCAACTAGAGAAAATACAAGTGAAAATGGGCACAGTATAGGATAAGACAAGACAAAGCCAAAAATATCCCATTGTATCAAAGACAGGGAACAGATTTGTAAACAAAGGAAGACAGGAAGACACAACAGCAGAGACTCTACCTTGTGGAGGAGAGACTTTTTGTGGCACCACTGCTGGCTGTGGTGCCTCTGCTGTTGGTTTCTTATCCACCATTGGCTCTTAAAATACAAGCATGCCATTGTCAGTCAAGACGTTTTTTATGACATTTGCATAACTTCACGTTGTACTAAAGACTCAAGGAAAAGAGCAGCAATCTGTTTAGCTTTGTATTGCTTTTGAAAGAAGAAGTGGATTTTTTGTCTAACCGAAAGTTGTTATACAATCAAGACTAAGGAACCAGTGGAGACACATAAATTGCTGCATGGATAAAGATAAGATGTCACACAAAGATGAAGAAGACAATTTCAGCTGCCTAGTCGGCAAGCATTGTAAGACAAGACAAACAATGGACAAAGTAAGCAAAGAATGCAGATTCAATTTAAGCTGCATTTTGAAGTGTTTTGCCTAAATACCTTTTTTCTGTTTTTTAGGTTCTTTCCTCACTTTGTCTTTTTGTATTACTTTTTCTTCTGTAGCAGCTTGTGGTGATATTTGCTGGTTCTGCAGCTTCTTTGTCATTTGACTGTCTGGAGAAACAGATCTAGGCTCAACATTCTTTTCAAAAGTTTCTTTCTTCCTCTCTTCTTTAATGCTGGAATATTTCTCTTGTGGTGGTTCATCCTTTGGTGCCGCCACCTTATCTGCAGAACCTTCAGCTTTCTTCTTGGTTTTTGAATCCATCACCTGAGTAAATGGTTCCGTCTTGACTTCAGGGATATTTTGGTCAAATTGAGCCATCTGCTCCCTCGATATAATGTCTTTACTTGAAAGTAAACTGGAATCTACTGGTCTCTCATCATGAGCCTCCCTCTTTTCTGCATGAACTTCCTTAGCTTGGAAACACAAAGACTTGGGGTGCTGATACTGGATAACATCACTTTCAAATAAAACTTCTTCTCTTAAACACACTTCTTTCATCTCTTCTGCCTTTTTAGATTCAGTAGAAATATCCACTTTGTGGACATTTTGGTCAATTTTCTTCGGAGCTAGCAACAGAAGAGGAACATTAAAGTAATAAGTGAAAAGTCTCCTGTTATGTAGTAATATATACCAATGCAAATGTGTGTGTGTATGTGTGGACAACGCTTCTAATTAGTGGGTTTGGCTATTCCATCCATACCTACATGGAATCTTTGTGGACAAACACTGGCAGTTTTGCCCTACGTGAGCAGCTGGTCAGCTGTAATTGTAGTGAAGTGATCATTTTTAGATGACACTTCTGTAATTTTAATGTGCACTTTTACTAGCCTTGGTTGCAACTAAGGGGGTGAAGCCCTTAGTTTTACTGAAGAGAAATGTTAATGTTATACCATACAATGACAAAATGTAACCATCAAGTGAAGCAGTGGGCAGCCAGCGATGCAGAGCCCAGGAAGCAGTGCGGGAAATGGTCCCTTGCTTAAGAGTACCTCAATGGTACCACTGACAATCCTGGGATTTGAACCCACAACCTTACAATTGCAGGGGCAACTCCCTTACCTCCAGGCCACAAGCTGTTCTATGTATACAAAAGAACTGGGGGCTTCCACTTTTTGGAAACGGTTTGGGGAAGGACCATTCATGACAATATTTGTACAAAGTTAGGTCCATAGAGAAGTGTTTTTTTTATTTAGGATACTGAAACACGGACTGGCTTCATCGCTCAACATAAGTAGTTCACTATGCTCTTGAAGCTTAACGGAAGTAAATCCCTGCATCCAGGCTCAAAATTTTGGAAAGCCTTTCCAGAAGAGAGGAGGCTTGGGCGCTAATCCAACATTGATTGCATTGGTTTTGGAATAAACATGAGTTTGGATGTCCACATATTGTTGTCCAATTAGAGAGAGAGAGATTGTGTGTATGTGTTCCTAACATTCTAAGCATGAAGTAAAACATCTGGAGGAAATACATCTGAAAAAAAAACTAGAAAAAAAAAAAAAAAAAAACCTTCCAGAAAACATACCTCTGGCAGCAACAACTTCTAACTGGTTTTGAGATTTAGCCACAGACTTTTTCTCAGATGGCACTTTTGTATGTTTAACTTCAGCCACTTCCAGCAAAGTCTCTTCAGGCTGATATGGGATATCTTCAGTTTTTAATGACATTTCTTCTCTTCTAAACACTTCTTCTATCACAGAAATCTGCTCAGTTTTTTTAGGGAATTCCACTGCAGGCAGAACTAGTTCAGCTCTCTTTGAAGATGCACAATCTTTAAAGATGAAAGATTTTACAGTTGCACCATGGCATGGTACAGGGAGCACATTCAACAAGACATACATTTAAAGACAAAAGCAAGATGAATCAGTAATTAATTTCCATTTATATATATATATATATATATATATATATATATATATATATATAGAA
>JBBJLS010000002.1:660803-703777 GCA_037577275.1 Bryconaethiops microstoma
ATGTGTATATATATATATATATATATATATATATATATATATATATGGAATATTTTTGGAAGGTACTGCCAAATTTTCATCACTTTGGGGATTAATTGTTACTTTTCCCATTAGCTTTAGCAGGCATGTTTTATTTTATTCTGCTTTTAAACAATATTTAGTTTATTGAATATACCTCATTCGTATTGTGTATATAGATTGTAGTAATTCCTTATATTAATGTATCTTTTATTGTTTATTCATCTTAAGCATTTACTTTATGGAACAACTATATACTGAATTCCTTGAAATGCAACAGGTAAATTAGTCACTTTAGAAGATATTGTCTACATAATTGGAGTGAACTCAAAGTAATAGTGTGGTACAGATTATTTGTATGAAAAGCAGGCCCCAGTGTGATATTTTTTACTATGTGTGTGCATTATAGAAGACAAACCCTTAAGACCAACCAAGCATACCTCTTTCTGGAGTCATTCGCGCTTCCTTTTGAGGTTTAGCTACAGGTGTTTTCTCAAGTACTGCTTCTGTTGTTTTAACTTCAGCCACTTTCAGCAAAGTCTCCTCAGGCTGATATGGGATGTCCTTACTTTTGTGCAATATTTCTTTTCTTGAAATAATTTCCTTCATCACTGAAATTTTCTCTACTTTACAGGATAATTCTTCTTTATTTGGAGCTATAATATTAAGAAACAATTTTAAGATTTGATCACGTGGCAATCACATTTCTGGTCTTGACTGATATGCTTTCAAAACACACTGTAAATGAATTAATTGCAAGATGTTTGTATTTGAATGTTGTTATAAATGCTTCCCTGGACAAAACAATGCAGAGTTCAAAAACCCATGAGTAGAAACCCTCAAGACCAACCAGGCATACCTGTCATAGGAGAAATCTCAATCTTCTTTTGAGGTACAATCACCAGCTTTTTCTCAGATGGCACTTCAACCACTTTTAATGCCGTTTCTACAGGTTCATGTAAGAATTTCTCTTTTTCATAGATCTCTTGTCTTGAACTCATTTCCATTGTCACTGAAATCTCTTCTGTTTTCATAGATATTTCCATTGCACGCTGACATTGTTCAACTCTCTTTGAAGCTGCAAGGTCTTTGAAGATGAAATTTTAAGACATTATCATGTGCTGTTGTCAGAAGCGTATTCAACAAGCACAATATTTAAACAAGTAAGCAAGATATTCAGATCAATGCTGTACTTCACATTGAAAAAATATCTAAAACAGACAGTTAAAACACACAACCTTGCTGTTGTTGTACTGTATGTTGCACAGTGCATTTAAATATATTTTGTATGTTTTATTGCAAAGGCTCCATGACAGAGACAGATAACAGAAAACAGGACAGATAATCCAAGAACATAAATGGATAATATAAAGAAAACCTTGACGATCAACCAAGCATACCTCTGGTAGGAGCCATTTCCACCTCCTTTTGAGGTTTAGCCACAGGTATTTTCTCAGATGGCACGTCTGCGGGTTTAACTTCAAGCACTTTGTAAAAGCAGAAATGAAACCAGACCACATGAATGACAACATACAAACAACAACAAACAGAATTTCAAGAATATGAAGACATGGGATTCAACTTTCAAATCCCAGACTAGACACATAAAACACCAATAGGACGATTGTAAATAAAAACTCCCATGAGTAATGAGATCAAATTAGCAACACAAAAGCAATCTGTTAAATATTTTGGTCATGATACCTTTCTCTGCTGGTTTTCTGGGCTGAACTGGTTCAGGTTTTGCCTTAGGTTGCTCAAGTTTGCTGGTCATTGTCTCTGACTTTCTGGCTGGTTCAACTTTGGGAGCCAGAGGAACAATTTTTGGTTCTGGTTTTCTACTTGCCTCTGCTGCTGGCACTTCTTCAGAGGCAGGGGTTATCATAGGCTTTTTACTTGGCTCTGTTTTTTGAACTTCTTGTAGAACAGTGATGGACTTTTTAGCCAGTTCTTCTGTTACCAGCTTTTTAGAGGCTGGCGTAAGTTCTGCCATTTTAACCAGTCTTTCCATTTTCCCTTCTGTGGAATCAAGCACAACTTCCTCTTTTCTTGCGGGCGCAGGTGCAGACTCTTGCTTTCTAGTTGGCTCAGCCATCACTGATTCAGACAATTCTTGTTTAGACGGTGTCCCCCTTGGTGGCTCTGGGGCAACTAACAGAATGTCTGATTTTCTGTCTCGCTCTATTTGTAGTGCTTCTGTTGTCTTCACCACTTTGGGAGCTTTAAAATAGATAAATGTGGTTACACTCAATGACTACCACAGAGAGTGACCAGAATAACACTCAGCCGAGTGCAAAAAGCCAAAGATTGAAGATATTAAGAAATCAAGAATCAAGACAAACAAACACAACACATATTTTAAGAGCACCATTTATGGTGATAAGAGTTTGTTGGAAACATCATATTAAAGACAAGTTTTAAGACACATCAGTATCAAAATATCCACAACCATTGCAATGTTACAATCATTGCGCTTAAACAGTTACCTTCAGATGGAGTCATGGCCGGTTTTGGGGTTACAACCTCTTTCTTTTTAGGTGCTATGGTGGGATGCGATGCTGCCTCTGGCTTCTTGAGGACCTCGGGTTCTTTTAAAGAACATTCAAATTCAGAAAAAAGAACAAACATCACAGTCTAAATGGACGAACACATTACACAAACAGACAAAAGTGTAGTTTGAGAGGTACAAGGACATTTATCACGTAAAGATGTCACCTCACACAAACATTTGGGAAAGGATTAATGATACAGAGTGGGCATATCAGACAGACACACACAAGCCATCACACGAACAAAGACACTAAGAGAAGGACAGAAAGATGAGGCAACAGCACACAGACAGCTCTCAAATGCAATACCTTTGACTGGGGGAGCCTCTGGTTTCTTTGCAGGCTGAGGTTCAGGTTTCAGCTCTGGCTTTGGCTCTGGTTTTGGTGTAACCTTGGGCTCAGGTTTTGGCTCTTGTTTGGGCTCAGGTTTGGGCTCTGGTTTAGGCTCTGGTTTAAGCTCTGGCTTGGGAACAGCTACTGGTGCCGCTTTATGCTCAGGTGGCACCTGTGGTTTAGGCTCAGGCACCACAGGAGCTGCAGGTTTTGAGACATTTTCAGGTAGGACAGTATTAGTGTCTAAGAGATGTGGCTAAGTAACAGAACACACAAAGTGATAAGAATTATAACAATACATTTTAACAAGACTTTAAAACAAGAGGACACTTATTAGACTGTTATCACACACAGATTTAGTTTTAAGATCTTATGCAATTCATACAGAACAACACTTTTGACAGCTTTGACATACACAAGATGTTTCTTAGTCGTTTACATTTCAACATAAACATCAACACATGGACTCTCAAACTTACAAACTCAGAATGTACAACACATATAGAATCTTACACTTAGGACACGTTCTACACTTATGACAATACCTTTAGGCGAAGGTTGTCCCTTTGTCTCGACCACCTTTACTGAGGGAACTATTTCCTCTACAGGCTTCTTGACTTCAGGTTCTTAGAAACATCATCAGCACAATAAGAATATAATTTAGTTACAGATAGTATGTGTTTAAGCATTGTATCACATCAACATACACATGAAAACAGGTAAACGAACCAACATACAAAAAAGATAACATTTTTATTGAAAACTGAACAACTCTAAGAAACACAGACATCAAAACACTGACACAGATAAAAAAGGGAGACACAAAGACACAAATACCTTTAGGCGGACTTGGAGGTTCCGGTACAAATGCTTCCTCTAGTTTCGTGGAAACCTCAGGCACTTAAAACACATGTTCTTTGTTAAACTTCTGCTACCAAGTTTACATTTATAGAGTTTTGGCAGACATTAGAAGAAATGCAAAAACACATAAAGGCATAGTAACAATTCAGTACACAAATGGTGGCACAATGTTAATAAAAGCATATACATATATATATATACATATACATATATACATACATACAGATATACAGACAGGAAGGACATACATACACACACAAACAACACCACACACACACACACACACACACACAAACAACACCACACACACACACACAAACACACACACATTCAAAAACACCACACTAGTTTAAGAGACAGTTTAAGAAGCTTGGCAGATGGCTTTAAGTCTTGGCTTTTGTAAAGGTTAATAGCAGTTTGACAGCCATAAGCTCAGCTAGGCACAAGCAAGGTGTTCTCTTTATACCTCTTGCAGGCTTTTCTTCTGTCTTTTCTGCCACGACTTTCAGAACAGTTTCTTCAACGGGCTTCTTCAATTCTGGTGGAAAACAAACACACACTTAGACATGCAAAGTAAGACCAAACTTCTCACAGATCCTGTTGGAGTCAGAATGCAGCACATCACCTATGGATTAAATATGGGGGTGAAATGGGGTGAACTTGTGGATTATTGGTCAGTGGAGGAAAACAAACATTCAAGCACAACCAAAAAAGGGTGGTGAGGAAAGACAAGAGTAAAATGTTTTGAGAAGATGAAAGACAGCATTCACAGAAAGCGAGCTAACACTGAGCTCTCAGTTATTAATGAGCTTTTAACCACAGTATACCTTCTGCTGCTGAGAATTCATGAATTATTTTTTTCTCCTGGATTGCCCAACTCTCATATTCTGGTGTTGCAGATATCCAAAATTACACCAAAATATTTAGGCAAGAATGGAAGAAAAAAAGAAAAAAACAAATCAACATTAATGAAGAAAAATAACATGAAGCGCACTTCATTACATTACCAAATTTGAGCACAATGTATGTGTGCTGTTTAGCTTAAAAATTTCATAATTATTATTATTATTATAATTAGAAGTGAATAGTTATAAGTTTTTATTTCAAATCAACGCCAATTTTGGTTAATTAATTAGAAGAAAAATGTCCTCAGTGTGATTTTTAAATGTGGTTATAGGTGACATACATTTGAACAAATTAGGCACTAACGTATGGAAATGAAATGGATGCGTGTTGTCATCATGGTTATAAGGCAGTGAGGGGTTAATACGACACAAAACATGATTTGTTTATGGATATGAGATGAAAAGCTTAGAAATGGTAGAAAACTGTGAAATTGGTTACAGGCGAAGTAACAGTAGAGATAGTACCTGACACTTCACTCTTTTCTTCATAATAATATTCAGATGGTTCTTCTTTTGAATATGAAAGGTTTGAAAAAGTTATTATTATTATAACTGCATGGTTTAGTAAACTATTATTAAATATTGCTTAATGACATTTCTTCTAGTCTTACCTTTTAGACTAATAACAGATGACAACTCAGGTACTTGTATTGTTGTATCAGGGACGTCTACACATATAGAGAGTACATGTTATTCTGTTAGTTATTTCTTTTGCTATGACTTGTTCAATTATTTTTAAAGAATACGCATATGGGAATAACTAATCAAACTGGTCTAACAGGTATTGGGGATCTCAGTTACAAACTACTCACCATAGGACATTGTTCCTAGATCAAATTCTGTGAAAGGAGGTAAAATGTTACTACTGGTATACAGTAACCATACCCAATAAATGTAACTAATTTCAATGCCATTCTACTATTTAATAACCGGTACCTTTTCCTGACAGATAAAGCTCAGCTGTACTTGTAGCTTCACCCATAGGCTCCAAACGTGCAATCACTGAGTACACGCCTAAAAGATCATTAGTGAAGGTGACTAAATGTCTTTCATTTAAAATGCAAACTGAAATAGAAGCACCTCCAAGATGTTGTAGTCTACAAACCTTCGTCCTCAGACGTTACATTACGGATGATCATAAAGTGACGTCGTCCCTCACATCTGAAGGAATATTTTGGACTCTCTTTAAGCTCCCAAGAGTCCTTATACCATGTGACCACGGCATTGTCAAAGGACAGCTCACACTCAAACGTAGCGGTCTGACGTTCCTTCACCATAATGTTTTGGATGCGTTTGGTGAATTGAATTTGATCAGCTACAAATAAGAATGATTTGAACAATCAGCTTTTTTCTTAAAATACATACATTTCATATATTACCACATTCCAAGATTAAGCTGAGTGAAGACAAACTATTCAAGAACATAAACTGTTCACCTACCAATTTGTAATGAACAAGAATAGGGCCGCTAGGGCCAAGCAGTTCAAGAGCATTAAGAAAATGCAAGGAAGGAAAGGGTTTATTAGTGAAAAGCCAAGATCAGAGTGAAGAGGTTAGTGATAGCCACGTGAAACGTGTGCGTCTATAAAGACGTTTTAATTCAGTTCAATTCAATTCAATTTTATTTATATAGCTTTTTACAAAAGCGCTATATTGTTGTCGCCAAGCAGCTTTACAGCGTCCTTGTCCGCGCACCTAGTGAGTAAGCCAAAGGTGACTTGGATTTTTTTTTCTTGGATTGCTCTTGTTGCTAATGAAACTGATCCTCAAAAGTGATACAAGAGATGTGATAAACTCATGCATTTGTGTATTAGAGAGCACTGCACCATCGGCAGCTTTGCCTCCTTACCAGGTAAAGCCTTCTGCTTATACTCATCACTTTCTGCAGAAGAGGTGGTCAGTTTGCATCAGTACTCTTCAAAAACTGTAAACGGAATGCAAAACAAGTACTGGAGAGAGGACTTACCCAACACTGACAGTGTGGCACTGGAGATGTGTGGGCCACAAACGACACGGTAATTTCCCTGGTCGCTCATCTGACAGTTCTTGATCTTCAACAAGTGGCGGTCACCCGCGATTTTAACTTCATATTTGCTACTGGTTTCGAGCTTCTGTGTGTCTTTGTACCAAGATAGAGTGATTTCGGGGTAGTTGATCTTAATTTCACACTCAAACACTGCCTCTTTATTAACTTGAGTTGTTTGGTCTTTGATGTCATTAAGCAGGGTAATGGGCTGAAAAAAGAAAATAAGTGCACATGTCCCATCAGTAAACAGCTCATCAAAGCATGACCTGAATTTTCTACAAGAGGTTGTTTTTCTAGATGTTGTTGCTGCTGCTTTTTAAAAAAGAATCATACTTCAGTGTGCTCCATTCTCCTCTGCAAATCAGACACGAGCCTAGCCAAATCTTCGTCAGACTCTCGTTCCTGATTCAAAAAAGAGCATTAAGTATTACATATACTACATAATGATGATTCATACCCAATTATGGTGTCAGAAAACAAAATATCAAAAGAGAGAGGTAAATCTACCGGTCTTCCACTTTCTTCACCCTTCTCCTTCTTCAGCTGCTCGATGGCCTGAAGAAGGCCACGGTAGTCTGTGATGCCGTACATACGAGCGTACTTCTCGTACTCTTTTGGATCTACATTTCTTAACAATTCAACTATGTCAATGTCTTTGTCTTCCTTTGGACTTTTTTGCTTTGAAGGTGTCCTGAACATGACAAAAGACAGCCAAATGTCATTAAGGTGTTTCCTTTTTTAACTAAAAAGATATGCTTGATTATTCATTTAGGAAATAAAGCAAGTATCAAATATTAAACTCACTTCTTCAGTTTCACCATTTCAGGTGTAGTATCTTGCTTCTCGGCAACATTAAGGTCAGGGCTGCACTCAATTTCCCCATGTCTGTTAGATGCTATACATCTATACTGGCCAGAGTCAGATTTAGTCACTTCTCTGATCTCCAGCTTGGCCTCTTGGCCCCTCTGCTCAATACTGACACGACCACCAGGGGTCATCTGCCTCCACTTGCCCTTCATCCATTTGACGTTCGGAATGGGATCACCACCAACCTTGGCAATGAAGGTAGCAGTGCCCTCTGAAAGAATATTAGAGGACTCCATAATTTTGCTCAAAATTAAATATCAACTTCATAACATCACACCTTCTTCACAAATCTCACAGCTTCTAGTGAACAATCACTTACTCTCAGTGACACGAGCACTCTTTGGTTCATCAATGAAGAACAAGTTGTCCAATTTCTTAACTGTCACAGGCACTGCAGGGGAGGTCTGAGCTGGCGCAGGACTTGCTCCTGCTTTTACTAAATGAAACCAGCAGTCGCAGATCAAAGAAAGTGAATGGATGAAGAGACTTACAACTTAAAGAAATGATTGATTTGATTCGCAGTTCCAAAGAACCATAATGAAATGCTTTACAATTCCTCAAACTCAACTAGTAAGAGATGTAACTCCACAATGAATACAGATTTGAGTAATCTCAAACTGTCTTACAGAAATATGTTCCAAAACCTGAACTGTCAAGGTTTCTTCTTCAAAAGAACATCACAAACCAGAAAGAGAACATCATAAAACCAGAACGCAAACAAGAGGTCAATCTGTCTTTGATAAAAAACCACTGGAGTGTATATGCAGTAACAAGAGACATAATAACTCTAATGGCTATTGTACGAAGCAGTTTGGGAATGAAAGAAATATGTGATCATAAATTATAAGATTATAAGAGCATCGCAGTTCTTGTATGACACAAGTGATGTTTTTAGGCCATGAATGGACATTAAAAATATTAAATTATAAATTTCAGCAGCATCTTGCAAGATTTCAAAGACTTAAAACCATGAAAGAAAGGAATATGAGCAATGAGCACATTCATTATCCACATTCCAAGAGTGGCATCATACCTTTGACAGTGACCTTGGTCTTGGAGAAATTGCTACCAGCGTTGTTGGTTGCCTTGCACAGGTAATCTCCTGCGTCGGTTAAAGATGCCTTGTTGATATTCAGTGTGGCAGTTCCGTCTATGAATGTGATCTTGGTGTTGGCAGAAGGCATCACATCCCTTCTGTCCTTCATCCACTGAACTTTCAGTGGAGGAGCACCTCGGATCTTGCAGCTAAGGTTAAGTCTCTCGCCATCGTTCACTGTCAAAGGCTCAAGGGTGGTTTCAAAGGTTGGTGGCTTTTGTTGTTCTAGAACTCAAAAAAATAAAAAAAAGTCAGTCAGACTAAAAAGGAGTTATCAGTGCAGTCCCCGAAGACCTACAGTAACAAAGTACTTAAGTATCTGCACTTAATGACAAGTATCTTAAGCAAAGTAATTGTTTTGACATTACTTTTTACTTCTCTGTTGAAAAGCTCTGTTTACTCCACCACTACATTGTTTATTGCTCAGAAATGGGACAAAGTGTGATTTTGTGTGAAGATAATACAATGTGTTTTCAAACTGATGCAAACTGATCACAGCATATAAAACAGTGATCAGTATAAAACAGAAACAACAGGAACAAAACAGAACATCCCTGAGATTTCCTGAGGACTTGATTTAGAGTTTTTGACAACTGAATGTCAACTGAACAGTAAAGTGGCCCCTTAAAGTAATGTGCAAACACAACACACCACAGCACGCAGTGTGAACAGTGTGAAATTCTTTCTCTGTATTTAACCCATTCACCAAGTAAAGCAATGGGCAGTCACTGGCACAGCACCCGGTGAGCAGTGTCTAGGGACGGTACCTTGCTCAAGGGTACCTCAGTGGTGCCAATAGCAGTCCTGGGATAAGAACCCACAACCTTCTGATCGCAGGGGCAATTCCCTTGCCACTAGGCCACCAGCTGCACGAAGGGATAAAAAACTAAAAGACTGTTGGGAAAAGCTGAGTATGAGTAAATTCAATACCTGTAATGTTGATCACAGCCTGGCAGGAGGCAGTACCAGCTTCGTTAGTGGCTCTGCAAGTGTATGCGCCACTGTCTGAAGTTTTGGATGCCTTAATACACAGCACAGCCACGTTGCTCTTGAAGGTCATTTCACAGTTGTTAGAACTAAAGATTTCCTGGTCACCTTTGTACCAGGTGACAGCCAGTGGCTGTGATCCAGATACACGTGCCTCAAGCTTAACCAGTTTACCCTCAGTGTCCTCTATGTGTTCAGAGGGCTTTTTAGTGAAGGTTGGTGGAATCTTCCGATCTGAAAACAAAATATATGTCAGGATTAGTTCCCACACACACACACACAGTCATTTATACATTCACACAATGAGTGGAAAATGTTTCAGAAAGAGCCAAGAGGAACACAAGTCTATTCTGATCTCATTATTAACAAGGCAGGAGCACAGCCCTGAGTTTACCCTATCTGCCTTCAAAACAGTCTGACATTGGCTACTGTCCAAACAAGATATAGGTTATAGTTTCCCCCGGTATGGATATTATTGCCATCCTTTAACTAGAAACCTTTACTGGTGATTTTTTTAGTGGCACACTGGCTCCACACATGTACTCAATGGTACAATTGCGAGAAAAGCATTCTATCAAAGATGAGCATACTCTTTAAATGTACCAGTCAGATACAGAAATTCCTTTGTAAACAGAGCAAACCATGAAGCGCAAAAGTACAAGAAGCAGTTTCAACTCTATTTGGTGCAAAGCAAGTATACACAGCATGTCTATTTACATTCAACAGTTGATGACTAACTACTTTGGATTGCTACGTTTAAGCCTGGATATATCCATAGGAAGCAGTCCTTCAGTACTGCAAATTCTATCAGTTCTCCTTTACTGGTTTGAGTACTTAGTAAAGTGGTGTCCTGTCTTGAATGGTAGTCATTTTCTCATGACAGATCGTAGGCATTCGGTCAAAGAGCAAGAAAAGAAAAGCAGGAATGGCACGAAATTGGTGCATGCAGTCCTTTGAAAGATTTTACTGCATTTTACTGACCTGCCGCTACAGTGACCTGTGCATTGCATATATCACTTCCATCATCGTTTGTAACTTCACAAGAGTATCTTCCAGCAGTGTCTGCATCTATCTCATGAAGAGATTCCAAGATACAAGTATTTCCAATAACTCTGGTGTTGTATCTGTAAGAGGCATAAATCTGTTTGCCGTCCTTATACCATGTGACAAACAATTTTTCCATTCCAGTGAATGAGCATTCAAGCCTCAATTTTTGGCCCTCCTGGAGGGCCTGGTTGGACAACCTCTTCACAAATCGAGCGGGTCCTGAGAGGAACAACATCAAAGCAATCACTTAACTGTCATGGTCCTGGGACAGACTAATCATTGCTCTTCAACAAGGTGATTGATATTAGCATTAGCATTAGCTTTAGCATTATATACATCTAGAAGCATTAGTATTAGAGTTAGCATTATATCAAAGCCATTAATAGAAAAATAAGAATATCCAGAAATCCAGAATGTTGTACTAACCAGAAACTACAGTTACTTGAGCATGACAGATGTCGGTTCCAAAGGAGTTTGACACTTCACAAGAGTATTTTCCTGCAGTGTCCTTAGTGCACTCATGTAGACATTCTATAGAGCAGGAGTTTCCAACAACTCTTGTGTTGTATCTATAAGAGGCATATATCTGTTTGCCATCCTTGTACCATGTGACAAATAGTTTTGGAGCACCAGTGAATGTACACTCAAGCTTCAGTTTCTTGCGCATCGCAATTTTCATTTCCTTAAGCCTCTGCTCAAACCGGGCTGGTTCTGAGAGGAACAACAAATATAATTTGAATAATTTTGGGGGGAAAAAGTAAAACGTTGCCATCCTCAATATAATTGTCTCCACGCTAAACACAGTGACAATATCAAATTGTTGGAAAATTTTTTTTAGTTCTATAGAAAATGTAAGGAATCCAAAGTGATACAAACCTGTCACTGTTGTCACATTGGCGTGACAGATATCAGTTCCAAAGGAGTTCGATACTTCACAAGAGTATTTTCCTGGAGTGTCTTTGTTACACTTATGAAGGCATTCCAAGATGCAGGAATTCTCTGTCACTCTTGTGTTATATCTGTATGAGGCATACAGTTGCTTTCCTTCTTTGTACCATGTTACAAACAACTTTGGAGCTCCAGTGAAAGTACACTCAAGCCTCAGTCTGTTGCTTATTGGGAAAACTGTGTCCTTCAACTTCTTCACAAAGCGAGCAGGTTCTACGAGGGACAGCAGAATCATTAAATCACTTTCGTCAAAACGGTAACCACCAGATGAACACGTCTTATGCTCATTTCACAGGACCAGCTTGTTCACATCCAAAGGGATGCTGAGATGGGAAAATTCTGGAATCAGATAGTATGGATTGAAGATGAATAATGAATAATGAGTCACTTGAAAAAAGAATATTGTAATAGTGATTTCAAATGGTAAACTGAGTACTTGAGTACCTGTGCACATCCCCAATATCTACAGAGTTATATAAAAACAGAAATATTTATTTTTTCAAGTATCTCTATTTTCACCATCCTCCATCCATACAATCTGACTTAAGAATTTTCCCACCTCAGCCTCGCTTTGCATTTTAAGATGCCGGTTCTGTAAAATGAGCAAAAAGCACACCCTGAACAACATGCCAGAACAAACCATTCAATTTCCATTTTCTGTGTAGGAAATCCAGTTGTATAAGGGCAAACATCCCAAGCTCTTCAAAAACGTGCAGACAAGAAGACAAATGGAGCCAAGTCAATCCAAACACGTCCATAAAAAACAAATAAAAAATCATACTCTTAAGATGCATGCCTGCTATCCCTATAGAACTGAAACGTTGGTGAGGACAGTGTGTTTTTAACCAATGTCTTCCAAACTCATGCAACAACTTCCAATAATAGCATAACGCCAAATCACCATTGAACAACAGCAAGGAATATCATCTCAAGCACCATGCTGTCCAACCCTGCAATATCAACTTGCTCACTTGTAAAGGTACACAGATTTAAGACTTTACAAGAGCATGACATGGAAGGTGACATTTCCCAAAACGCAAGCAAGCATCTTCCAGAGTCCTGTGCAATTTACAAACCTGTAACTGCGGTCACTTGACAATGGCAGATATCGGATCCATATGCATTTGAAACCTCACAAGAGTATTTTCCAGTGGTTTCTTTATTGGATTCGTGGAGACACTCCATTACACATGAGTTGGATGTGACTTTGGTATTGTATCTATAAGATGCGTAGAGTTGCTTGCCATCCTTGTACCAAGTAATAAACATTTTTGGAGCTCCAGTGAATGAGCATTCAAGCCTTAATTTTTTGCTCATTGGTATAGAGAAATCTGTCAACTTCTTTACAAAGCGGGCAGGTTCTGAGAGAAAGAGGATTGAAATACTTTAGCCTTGTCCTGATGATCTGTATCTCAGATATGTGCTTCAACAACATGCTAACCACTTATATCCACAATAGGTATGTAAAAACAATGATACATGCAAAACCAGGAAATTTTTTAAATAATACTGCCAAGGCTTACAAACCTGTGATTACGGTCACTTTAGCATGACAAATATCTCTTCCATAAGCATTTGAGACTTCACAAGAGTACTTTCCTGTAGTATCCTTGGTGCACTCTTGTAAACATTCCAGGATACACAAGTTGCCTGTGATTTTAGTGTTGTATCTGTAAGAAGCATAGATCTGTTTGCCGTCTTTGTACCAGGTGACGAACAGTTTCTGGGCTCCAGTGAATGAGCACTCCAGTCTCAGTTTTTGGCTCATTGGGATGGAAATGTCTTTCAGCATTCTCACAAAGCGTGGAGTATCTGAGAAGATTGGCATTGTGTCAGTTTTACATGTTATGCTTGCAAAAGATGCACATTATTGTGATATTCGATGATACCAGTGAAATAACATCAAATCGGTTTAAAATAGGAAACAATTGAGCTAATGCAATAGCAGCAAATCTCCAAAAGTGTTCACACTAACCAGTCACTGTGGTCACTTGAGCATGGCAAATATCATTTCCGAAGGAATTTGAAACTTCACAAGAATATCTTCCTGGAGTATCCTTATTGCATTCATGGAGGCACTCCAAGATGCAGGAATTCTTAGTGACTTTTGTGTTGTATCTGTATGAGGCATACAGCTGCTTTCCATTTTTGTACCAGGTAACAAAGATCTGTGGTGCCCCTGTAAATGTGCACTCAAGTCGCAATTTGCTGCTCTTAGGAACTGAGATGTCCATGAGCCTCTTCACAAAGCAGGCAGGTTCTGAATAAAATATCACATTTATTTTATTAGAATTGTTTTCCCTAGTAACAGGCTTACAAGAATCTTACTAGACATGAGGTTGACTGCTGTTTATAAATAGCTAAAAGACAATTGTTTAAAGATATATTAAATAATTGTCTTTTAATGGGGGGGGGGGGTAAGAATATGTCCTCAATGTAATGGCTTACAAACCTGTAATTACTGTCACTTGAGCATCACTGATTGCACTTCCATATGAGTTAGACACTTCACAAGAGTATCTTCCAGTGGTTTCTCTGGTACTCCCATGTAAACATTCCAAAATACAGGTATCTTCAGTGACTTTAGTGTTGTATCTATAAGATGCATAGATCTGTTTTCCATCTTTATACCAAGTGGCAAAGATTTTCTGAGCTCCAGTGAAGGTGCACTCCAGTAGAGGTTTCTGACCATAAGGGATGATGACACCTTTAAGCTTCTTCACAATATGAGGAGAATCTGAGGAAAACACCGCCATTAAAATAAATTAAAAATGACTGCTACTTCTCCATAGTCCTTTTGAGGGTTTGATTTAACACTACAGCAAATAATAAAAATATCCAGAGATTATCCGTACATACGAACCTGTTGTTGTAGTCACTTGAGCATGACAAATATCGCTTCCGTAAGCATTCAAAATTTCACAAGAGTATGTTCCAGGTGTGTTCTTATTGCATTCATGCAGGCACTCAAGGATGCAGGAATGTTTTGTTACTTTTGTATTGTATCTGTAGGAAGCATAGAGTTGTTTGCCATTCTTGTACCAGGTGACAAATAATTTTGGGGCTCCTTTGAATGTGCACTCAAGTCTTAGTTTGCTGCTCACTGGGACTGCAATATCCTTTAGCTTCTTCTCAAAACGGGCAGGTTCTGGGAGGAAGATTGTCATACCAATTACATGAATGCTAACAAAAATTTAGGTGCTTCTTATATCAAAGGACATGCTAGAATGAACACAACTGAGGATAAGTATAATAAAGTGAATTTCCAAGATCCAGTAGATTACGAACCTGTGACTGCTATCACGTCAGCATGACAGAGGTCGGATCCATGAGCATTTGATACTTCACATGAATATCGACCAGATGTTTCTGGTGTTGACTGATGTAAGCACTCCAGAACACAGGAATCCCTTGTTACTTTGGTGTTGTATCTATAAGAAGCATAAATCTGCTTCCCATCCTTGTACCAGGTCACAAATATTTTCTGGGCTCCCTTAAATGTGCACTCAAGCCTTAGTTTCTGGCTCATTGGAATAACGGTGTCCTTCAATTTTCTCACAAAATGGACAGGTTCTGAAGAAACAGCATTGGACCAGTTAATAAACCAGTGATGTTTCCTCGCAAATCCATAGAATTTGGTTAGAAGACTCACTTTTAAATGTGGGTATTCCTATGGTTATTGTTTTTAACGATCTAGTGCCTCATATTTTAATACATTCAAAAAACAGTATAGTACTAAAAGAAATCAGTGAGCACGTCCAGATAATTGTCACTTTGTAATATACCAACCTGTCACAGCTGTCACTTGAGCATGACAAATATCGCTTCCATAAGAATTTGAAACTTCACAGGAGTATCTGCCAGTGGTTTCATGGGAAGTCTCATGGAGACACTCTAGAATGCAGGAGTTCTTGGTGACCTTTGTATTGTATCTATAAGAGGCATAAACCTGTTTGCCATTCTTGTACCATGTGACAAATATTTTTGGAGCACCATAGAATTTGCATTCAAGCCTTAGTTTTTTGCTCATGGGGATACTGATGTCCCGAAGTCTTGCTTCAAAGCGAGCAGGTTCTGAGAAGAACAACAGTAAACTGTTTAGATATATAATAACAAGCACCACAGAAATAATGTTCTGACCATGCTGGGCATGCAGAACACGTTATTTCTACATATGTGTTGATCTATACATATGTATCGGTTTATAAATACGGTATTTTCAGAGGAGTTTTCATAATTGGAGAGACGTGCTTACGAACCTGTGACAGCAATCACTTCAGCATGACAAATATCTCTTCCGTAAGCATTTGAAACTTCGCACGAGTATCTTCCAGAGGTTTCCTTGGTACACTCATGGAGACATTCCAAAATGCAGGAGTTCTTGGTTACTTTGGTGTTGTATCTATAAGAAGCATAAAGTTGCTTTCCATCTTTGCACCAAGTAACAAACATTTTTTGGGATCCAGTGAATGTGCATTCAAGTCGTAGTTTATGGCTCATTGGGATAGACATGTTGCTCAGCTTCTTCATAAAACAGGGAGGTGCTGGTGCTGTGAGAAACAGTAAGGCAATAAGTTACACCAGCTTCATTGTAAGATCCTTTGAGAAAATATTTCTTTATAGAAGTACCCCGATAGCTCCATTACAAATATAATTTGTGGGAAATGCATATTTTTAAAAATGAAAAAAAGGATTTGTCAACAGAGCAGGATCATTATTAGCCTTTTCAGCAACAAACAATCCATTCATTCCAAGAATATCATCATCCAAGGATATTCAAAGGACATTAAGAGCCATCCTGGAATCTGTGCTCTCTGGGGATATGGCAAGAGATTAAAAGTTCAAAGAGATCTACAAGAGACTTGACTTTATCTTCTTTCTTCCAAAATCTGAGAAACATTTCTTGAACCCTTTTGCCTTTTCTTGTTCTTCAAGCATTATAAACAACAGGTGTGCCTTAACGGCTGGGGCGGGCCATTTTGGCTGACATTTTTGGCTGTCTCAGTGCTCAGCCATTAAGAATCTGTGTTTAAGTGTAAGAGACCATGGGTTTTGCACTTAGTGTTCTCCTGAGATATGATGAGGCACTTTGGCCTTTGGAGAAATATGAAAAGTCCAAACATAAACCGAAGATAAGAAGTGAACAAATGTGCTCCACGGTGCCCCACCCAGACACTCAAACAAGCAATCCCACAGATGTTTATGTCAGAAACCCTGAAAATGAGCTAATGAAGAAGTGTTTGAAGATTATAGTATCTTCCAGTAGTTTCCTTGGTTCTCTCCTGCCAAAGAATATCCCAAAATCCAAGAATTCTTTGTTTCTTTGGTGTTGAATTTCAAAAGAGGTATAAAACTCATTCCTTTTCAAAGTTCATGTTGCTCAATTTCTCCATAAAACAAACACGCTCCTTTGAAAATGATTAATTTCATGAAGTACATGAAAAGACCTTCGTTGAACATAATAAGCAAGTCACTTCTCAAGACCAGAAGATCCAGTAAAACTGGAAATATTCCAAGATGATCATCCATTAAATGGCAATTCCTGGATTTAGTTTTAGGTGACCCTTCATTCTTCCATTATGTATTAATATTAGATTTGTGGTGAGGCTTCAGACTCTTCATTGCACGATGAACAAATTGTATTTCTTGATTTTGTAATCTGCAAATGCTCAAAGCCAAATTTTCCGAAGTCTGATGAATAGTTTAATTCTCATCCATGTTGAAAAGTCCTTGCAGGATCCCGTTATGAAAGTTCCCAGAGGGCAAGAAAGAAGGAGCACAAAAGCAAATGACTGAACTATGATCTCCCCATGAACAGAGATCCAAAGTTCCCAATTGTCTGAAGACACAAAACCACTGAGTTGTTTTTAAAAGTATTCATTAAACCTCATTCTGGCTCAGCTGAATGAAATGTCAGCTGAAGGAATAAAGCACCATCTTCGTGGCTTTAAAGTCTCATAGCTCATTTCAGGAATTTCTTAAAAGGAACAGCTGCATTTCCCTCTTTTAATTCACATATGTTCCTATAGTCATTAGTTGTGTTTATTTTCAGTGATGGTATACCAAATGCACGAGAAACAATATGTGTTGAGAGACACTAGAAATAATTTTATAACTAATAACGGAATACCTTTCCACTGAAATATAGCAAAATGCCCTACGTCCCCCTTACATCATAGCAAATGACTTTATAAAACTGCAGATAGGCATGACATTGGAACCATCAGGAGTTGGTTTATTAATTGCTGTGTTTTGTTTGAGTAGATGAATGGTTCTGTATTCTTAAAATGCTATGAAAATCTTTGGTGCCTTTCAGGCTCGTGTTGCAGTAAGTTTGAAAGGTTTTGATATTGCAGATTGATCATCGCCATTACCGTATTGGCCATGCCTCCATCAGAAATACGCAAGTTGCCCAAGGCTTTGTTAGCCAAAGCTTGAAACTACAGCCCACGCTGCGTGTTAGTTGCAACACACTTGTTAGTGTTAGGGGGAACCAGCAAAGGCTGTTCTTTCTCTGATATACTAACCTCTCAACTCTGCAATTGATTCTGAAGAGATCTGTCCAACTTCATTTGATAAATAATAGTGGCGTTTCCCAATGTCTGATTTTTCATATGAGTGTATAGCCAAATGTGCAATTGAATCTTGAAAATGATGACTGTGCATTTTATCCAAAGCGACTGATGTTTTCGTATCAAACCAGTTAAATCCAAATGGGCAAGTACCAAGAACCTCACATTGAAACACACCACTGGGTCCCTTCTCTACATCCAGCATTTGTAATTCTTTTGTGACGGACAGGGGTTCTGAGAATAAAAATGAAAATTTTGATCATAATCATGATCGTAAGACCTATGGACATTAATATTAATGTTCTAGTCACCATGACTATTGAAAACATTTTATGAGCAATATAACTTTAAAAAACAGCCTAATATAGCTTTTAGCTAAATGGGTGAATAAATTGCTCTACTCCAACAACAACAACAATGTTCTCCAAAGTCACAAGACCTGCCTCAAAAATGGCTTTGCACCATATCAAACACAAGAACATAAGAACGTATGAAACAGGGGACACACTGACATGTGACTGCACACCAAACTACTATCCATAGTACAGCTAGTTCCAATTTTTTGACAAACCACAAGGACACAAAAACTTTATACACCACAATACATACATGTGCTTCATAAAAGTGCCATAAACACAGAATATGATAAGTACTTACCTTCTGACACAAACGTGTGCTTTTAGGATCATATGAAAATACTGATACATTACATCTTTTAGCTTCGCTTTTTGATTCATGTTGTTCTCATATAAGAGTTTACAGTCCATTGCATTATAGAGCTGTTTTCCATTTCTTGTCCAAACAATATTTACACCAGTGGTGTCCACTGCAGACTCAATGAAGATATAACATATTTTAGTATCTGTGCAGACCAGATACTAAAATATCTGCACTGCACAGCCTTGTGCAGTCCAGATATTTTAGTAGAGAAATTTATGTTTGTAAAAGTTTTGACACATTGAGTGCGGGTTTGGGCACCCTACTATACCAGAATCAGAATCAGAAAACTTAACTGATCCCGGAGGAAATTACTTATGTGAAGTTTTCTGATTCTGATTCTGGTATAGTAGGATGCCCAAACCTGCACTCAATGTGTCAAAAGTTTTACAAACTTAGATTTCTCTACTAAAATATCTGGACTGCACAAGGATGTACCAACACTATTTGGTGTGCATTGTAAAGGTAACAACCTTGATTGGTAAGCTCAATGAGCTGAAGCTGAATTTCAAGAGAGAACTTTATCAGAAGATAGTCCACAGTGAAATCCAGAAGAGATACAAATGCTGTGACAGACAATGTTCATTTGTGAAGATCCACTTATTACAATATCTATTTGTTTTTTGACTGACTTTGTGAAGACAGATGGAAAGATTGTACAAAAAAAAAATATTCTACACAGAAGAGAACATCCTCTGACTCAACAAAAACTAAACAAAGATAAATCCTAAAGGTTACAGATACATATCAACAATCCTATTTTGAAGATCACTGCATGTCCCGCAGCACAGAAAAAGATTGTCGACCAACACTGACCAAGTTGTCCTTTCATTCCAAACAACAGACAGTTGACACCAGCTTTAATATTCTTACAAATTAGTCGTAGACATCAAATGGATTGCTAATGTTCAAACTGGTTGATTCTAGAACTTTTAGAAAGTTTTGCAATTCTACTCTTTTGTCAAACCCATAATAAAATTACTCCCAAATCAGAATAACTACCAAGACAATGGTTTTAATGATTTATCTACACACTATTAGCTTTCATGTCCCAATAGCTTTGAATTTTCATTCCACTCTGGAAGCAAAGCTTTAAATAATAAAAACCCATTTAGCTTACCAGTGATGTTCAGTTTAGCAGTGCAGCTATCACTTCCATGTTTGTTGGAAGCACGGCAGATGTAGTCTCCAATGTCGGCCTTGGTTGAGTTCAGAAGCTCCAGAGATGATATAGTATAGTGGCTGATGATCCGGTACTTGTCACTCTGTCTGATCTCAGAGCCAGACTTGAACCATTTGAAGGTCACATTTGGTGCCTCTTCTGTCTCACATTCAAACTTTGCAGGGCTGCCAGTGTTGATTTCGAGGTCTTGGATTTTTCGCTTGAAAATTGGTGGCACTGGATTGTGTGAGACAAAATACACAAATTAATATTCCAACAAAATATTCTGCAAGAAGTTAAGCTGTGGTCAGCAGGGAGCAGTATGGATAAGGTGAAAACGGTGGTAGTCCTCAAGTGACTGTGAAAAAGAAATGACGTGGAGGTTAGAGAAAACAATTTTTTATGAGGAGTTGATGAAGACTCACACCATGATATGATGGGTCAACCCATGCTAGGCATTGTTGGTGTAAAGGGAAGGTTTTCCACACATGATAAAAATTTCCCCCCAAAAAAATATCAGATGGTGAACTGATGAGAATGTGCTGGTGATACAGGCGCATAGTGGTTTATTAGTAATGATCGTCATCTCTTACATCTACACTGAAAATTGTTAATGATTAGATGTCTAAATTATGGTGATAAAAACATCCCCATTATACAACCTCTTGAGACCACTGTGAGCCTTGACGATGTTGAGGCCTTGCCAGCTTCATTCAGAGCCTCGCATGCGTAATCTCCTTGGTGTTTTTCCTTTTTAACTTTGTGGATTACTAAAGTATATGTGTCATGGTCTTTGGAACATTTGAACTCTTTGCCAGATTCAATCAGTTTGCCATTGAAAAACCAGTTTATGTTGATAGCGTGTTTTATTCTAGCAGTAAATGTAACCATGGAGTCCTCCACTACAGCAATATTTTCTAATGCCTTTTCAAACAAAAGTTCCTTGGAAAATGCCTTTTCTGGTGTCCGTTGTGTAGTTATGTCCTCTGTAAGAAATTCCTCCATTCTTTCTTTCCGAATAAGCCCCTCTGTTGACTCCTCAGTTGGAACTGATGTCATGGGCACACTAGAGGTGACACCTGCAAGACCTACGTCTCTGTCATAGCTTTGTACCGAAACAGATTTAATTTCTTGTTTTACAGTTACAGTGGACTTCTGAATGTCCAGTTTTCCTTCAGCAGTTTTCTGACTCAACTGACTTTTAGACTCTTGTACAATTTGTCTCTGACCAGTTTTATACTGTAAAAAATCTTTAGTTTCGGTCTTCAACGCAGCTGACTGACTTTTTGGTGGTGTAAACACCTTCACATTTTCTGTCTCCATCACTGGAGATAGCATCTCTTTTATTGGAGCCATACTATGCTGTATTCTCTGGTGTCTGAGAAGTGGCAATGCGTCAAGCTGTTCAGAGGTTAAGAGTTCTTGTCCCTGATAAATAACGGAGTTTAAGGTTGCCTGAAGTTCACGTCTGAGATCCGCTGTCTGTGGATATTCACCCTTAAAGGCAACTGTTATTTCTACAGGGATGGATGTTGTCATAATGAGATATGAGAACATTGTGTGTGTTGGTTCTTTAAGTGTCTTGACCTCCTTCACTTCCACAACTTCTAAGCTACGCACCACATCTGCCAGGATTAACGGTTGATCACGGGCCACAGCACACTGTAATGCATTTTTCAGATGATGTTTGATGTCTAGAGAGTGTGATTTTGGTATCTCAATTACAAACATGAGTTCCTTTGGAAGGGCTTGGCTTTCTTGAGACTCTGTCAATAGAAGTGGTTTTGTAGGCTGAATGGTAAAGTTTATTAAAGTTGTCTCTGGTTTGATTATGTCCTGAGATACTTCACTTGTAAACGTTTGCTTCTCTTCCTTTAATATTGCCTGCCTCAAGGACTGGCCCTCTTTAATTTGAACAGCAGAATCCTGCTCTGCTGCCTCGAGGGCAACACAGCTTTCTGTGGATATGGCCTTCTCCTCAATCTGCAGAGGCTGCACAGGTGGTTTGGGCTCTAGATTTAACTTGCAAGCAAACTTCTCTGTTGCTTTTAGATTGTCCGTGTGACCTTCCTCTAAATCAGAGGTGTCCGACACTGACACTGCATGCATAATATTCCAGAAGTCTTCTTTCTGCACAAGTGCACGCTGCTCTTTCACACTCAGTGTAAAAGGACTTTCCTTTGGGAGCTGCATTGGCTCTGAGACCGCATGGAGAATGCTCAAAGGGTTGGGCTCTTTTCTGTGTTCAGGTTTTACCCCTGTCACAGAAACATCAAGATATTTGGAGTAATCTGCTGTCAGCTCCCTTTTCTCTTCAGTGGTAACAGCATGCATACGGGCCTTTTCCTGTCTCTGCACTGCCATCTGCTGGTCTGGTTCTTGTGCTGGAAGTAGACCTTCTTTGAATAAAGTAGTCTTTGACTGCACCGATTGAAGATGCAGTTTGGCAGGTGCTTCTTTCTCTGGTTTAACTGATTCTGTGGACTCTTTGGAAGAAATATGTGCTAAGTGCTCACAACTGACAGTTATCTGTTCACACACTGATCCTGTGTGCAAGAGAATTGGGCCTTTTCTGGATTCAGCATGCTCTATTTGAGGTTTTTTATTTGTAAATCTACCTTCTGATGAAAGAGTATCTTGGTCACTGACCACCTGTAAATGAAGCACTTGATCCTCTTCTCTATGAGAATGCACAAAAATGGCACTGTCTAAACCTACTATTGCTGTTGTTTCATCTGCATGAACTTCATGTTTTTCACTGATAACTAGGGCAGATTTGAGCATTTGGTCTTTAGAAGGCTGCGCAACTTCCTCATCTGTTTTCTTTATGTCAAAACCACTTTCTTTTGAAAAAGTATGTTTGACCTCACTGACAGATATAAGAACTGGCTCAGGTTGTTCTTTTCCTACAATACATTCACTGCATTCCAAGGTCGGTAGTATTGAAGAATGAGCCTCTGCAAGTTGCAAATTCTCTGAAGTTATTGTAGAATGTAGTACTTTAATTCCTTCTTTTATTCTGAAGGGTTTCTCCTTCTCTGGGAACGGGATGTTCTTACATTCTTCCTTTAAGATTGCCAACTTAGTCTCAGTTTGATGACTGCTGATGGCAAGTTTTGGTTCCGGGACAGCATGTATATTTTCACCTTCCATGCTAGTTAAAGGCTCAGCTTTCACAACAGTAAGAGGTGTCACACTCTCTGAAATGGCTGACATCACTTTTGAGGGCTGTTCCTCAGTCAACTGAAGCTCTAGGACCTCAGGACTTTTGATCCGATCAAAGTGCTGCTCTGTTAAGCTCTGGCTCTCTTCAACAGCAGAAGTCATTGCAGCCATGTGGAGCAAAGGTGTTGCCACAGCTGGTTGTGGCTGGGTAGGAGCAACAGCTACTCTCTCTTGTGTATCATGAGACTGTAGAACTGCTGTTTGTTGAGTTATTTGCTCCATATGTATTGCTGCAGAAGAAACATCTAACTCACATAGAGTACCTACATGTTCATCTGCTACAATCTGACTATCTTCTGTGCCAGTGGTAAAAACCACCTGGCATCCTTCCTGCAGACTAGCTGTGCTGTACAAGCGAGATTCAGTGGCTTGTCCATACACAGACACTTTGTAAGCTTTCTGTTTCTGTTCAATGACTTTCTCTTGCTTCTGTGTTACCGAGACAGTATCAAGGTAGACAATTAGTTCAGCACTGCAAGAAGCTTCTCCTAGTAGGTTGGATGCCTTACATGAGTAGAGACCACTGTCACTTTGCTGAATGCCCACAATCTTTATGAAGCCAGACCCATCCACATTATTGACAATGCTAAAGTATTTACTGGGCTGAAGATGATAGCTATCTCTGAACCACTCAATACTGGGCAGGGGATCTCCTGTAACCTTGTATTCAAAGACTACGTTGCCTCCAGCTATGCAGTGTAGAGACTCAATTGCTTTGGTGAAATATGGTGGTTGTCCAGAGGGTTCTTTGACTTTCTTTGTGTCTTTCACTTTAACATGAAGAAAAGAGGTACATGTTGTTTTGCCATGTCTGTTGTTCGCGGTACAAGAATATTCTCCTTCGAATTCCTTTTTAACATCATTTATCACCAATGTGTGTTCTGCATTCTCTTGGATGAATGTATAATCAGAGGAAGAGGTGATTGTCTGACCATTGTGATACCACCGAACAACAGGTTTTGGAAAACCAGACACAGTCACAGAAAATTTAGCTGTATTTCCGACAGTTATAATTGCTGGGGAGAGTTTGGTTACAAAAACTGGCTTTTCTATTTGCTTCTCTAATATCTCTGAAAAGAATTTTGATTCTGGCTCAAGTTCAAAGGTTTTGCCCTTTTCTTTTATTTGAAGACTTGTTGTGTAACTGTCCTCTTCAGTAGACACAGCCAAGCTAGGAAAAGCTGAGCACAAAAAATACATTTTTATGTATTACAATATTTGCGCTGACCACCAAGAATTTTTAGGGCAATTTTACAACCATTTTAATGGTTATAAATAATTTGTGTACATGTCACTGCAATGTAATTTATTTAATTATTTGGAATATGGCAAAACATTATTATTATTATTATTATTATTATTATTATTATTATTATTATTAACAAATCCATATTTTATATGACTGATTTACCTCTGGCTGCCGCCATGGTTGATGGCTCCTCTTCCATCCTCGACACTGTGAAATTAAGGGGGAAAAAAAATAAACGTAAGAGGCTGGAAAACATATTTCTGTTTTTACTGGGTAAAGTGATGATTCTCACTTTCATATTCCATTTATATCCATTTTCTTCTCAAAACCTATGAAAATGGACCACATCTCCCTTGAAGAAGATTCGTGAAGATGTCCAACATAGAGTCAGACTCCCTAAAGAAAAGTTGTTTTCCTATTACTGCAGTATTTTGGAGAGATGTTACATTCTGGTTCAAAAATGTGGGCTAAGAGTGAGAATTTACAGAATTTACATAGAAAGGACGAAAGCATGCAAATGCAAACCTGTCTTCGCTCTGAGTTGGGTGCTGCACACATTATCTCCTGCAGCATTAATAATTTTGCATGTGTAAATGCCCTCTTGCCTGGGACCAATATTCATTACATTTAAGCAGCACAAGGGCCCATCGTGTTTCAGTGAGTATGATCTTGACTCTTCAACAACATTGTTATGAAGCCAAACCACATATGAAGGCAGGATTCCTCTGATTACATAATAAAGAGACACGTTGTCTTTTTGCTTGGCAAGGATTTTGGGAGGCAATTGCACAAGGAACTCTGGCTCAATTGCTTCATATATATCATGCTCCATCAATGGTACAATGTCAGGGAAGTAATGCCTGCATATCGACCACTTTGCTGTCAAGGAGGAGGGATGAAGCAGTCCGACATTCTGTATGGACTCTTGTTTTTCTTGATCAGAGGTCTTTGTACTGGACTCGTTTTCACTCTTAGAAGATTTACTGACAGAATCAGAAGGGATGGGGGTTTCTGCTTTGGGGTTTGCTTCCTTAGCTGAGTGAGAATAAAGTTAGGGAAATTTATTAGGGATTATTCATCAGTAAGAGGATATTTTAGCATTGATAAAAGAGTTAGTGGGATGGGAGGATGGTGTTAGGCCAGGCTTGCGGAAGATAATCCTATTTACAGGATTAAAAATAATTACATGACATATTACAATGTAAATCTTCATTTGTTACAGCCATATGGAAAATATATTCGGCTTTCAAATTAAATACAAGCTTTAAGCCGGATGGAGTGGAATGGAAATCAGAAAGAAAATAGAATCTGTAACCACCTTCTACTGTGAGCTGTGCAGACGTGTGATTTTCGCCATTTCTATTTTTAACAGTACAGCAGTACTTCCCCTGGTCTGCAAGTTGAACATTCAGAATGACGAGAGACAAGACATCTTCATGGTGCATACACTGTATTCTCTCTGTATTTGTGAGTATCCTTCCATTGTGGTCCCACGCAATTTCAGTAAGAGGCTGACCATCAAAGGAGCAGCTGAACTGTGCCATGTCACCCGGACTGACTATCAGATCTCTCATTGTCAGAATCAGAGCAGGACTTTTGGTATATTCTTCCACGGATGTCATTTGCAGCTGGACATTGATGTTTTGCTCAGATACTGTAGCTGTTGTCACAGTGGAAACCATTTCAAAAGTTTGAACAGAGGATGAAGAGTGAGTCTCGGTCATGGTGAGCGTGGTGACCCTTTCCGAAAGAGAGACTCCAGTGCTCGACACACTATTTACACTTTTCACACTGAGATCTGAGCGATAGAAAATAAAATTAGACAATTATGTAAATCTCAATGCTTTATAATGTTCAGTCGATTCTGTAGAGGCAGTTAGAGTAGAGTGGGGTTGTTGGAGTTGGAAAGGTGAGGTGTCGCAGTTCATGAACAAAGACTGACAAGCAAAGTGAAATCCCCAAGTTGCATTTTCCTAATCAATGTAAGAGAGAATGCTCATTCATTCAAGAGAGGAAGCTTTGTAGCTTTGTTTTGGTTTTGAATGCTTGAAACAAGAGCAGTTCATTAAGATATGTAATCTAACAGTCTGAATATAGTCATCTTGCATAAAACTGGGATGTTATTGATCTATAAGTTGGGTTCGGCAGAGCCAAGAAAGAAAAGACCGGGACTATCTCTATAGTCACACAGGGAGACATGCATGATGTCTAATCTTGAGTTAAACCCTTAAACCATAAGGGCCCATGTGTGTGCCCACACATCAAATCCTCACATTCATGACTAGTCAAATTTCGTATTAGTTTCATAGTAGTTACGGTTCAAACCTTGGTTACTGAATACCAAGGTTTATGTTTAATTACTATATAATAAGAGGTTCAACGGGTTAAAGCAACCCTAAGGGTGAATAAGAAAATGCCTCATTCAACACAACACATACATTAGTCAAAAACATGTTACCTTTAAGCACATCCTAATTTTGCATGACAAAGGGACAAACAAGAATCTATAGTTGGATAAGAATCTATAGTTGGATAATTAGGCATTCAAAATGGGCATATGGGTAAAACAACATAAATAAATAAATAAATAGGAAACTGACCGTTGACTTTCAAAACTGCAGAACAAGAGACCATCCCTGAGGCATTGCGAGCAGCGCAAGAGTATTCCCCTTCATTTTCAACATATGCTCTGACAATCTCCAGCTGGAGGCAGTCATCATACTGAGACATTCTATAGATGTCAGACTGCTTAATCTCCGTATCTCTGCAGTACCAGGTAACCTTCAGATCTACAGAAAGGATCAGAAACAGGAGGTTACTGTATAATCCGAAGTATGATTAAATATTAAATATTGTATTATATCATTTTTAAATATTCATTAAATATTATTCAATATTACATTACTAATATATAGCATACATATTCAAAGTTTGGATAATCCTGAGACTTACCCTCTCCAAAGACATGGCACTTGAATTTGGCCGACTCTCCCTCTTCAACATAGCAATCATGAATAGAAGATAATATTACAGGAGGGGCCAGTGGAGCTACAGCCTCTGGAGAGACTACTTCTGAAACTGAAATGGGAAAAACAGGTTAGAAATATATATTCTTATAATGCCTTATACACTGACTTTTCACTGAACTGCTGACCTCATTATTTTACTTGTTTTGTCACACCTACCTTCCACATTGAGTACAGCTGAGCTAGTGGCCTGACCGTAGTCATTGCTGGCCTCACAAGTGTACTGAGCTGCATCTTCTGGGAAGACCTCAATGAGCAACAAAGTGTAGTCATTTCTATCTCTGTGGAATTTGCACTTGAATCCAGCAGACAGTGCCTGTGAGTTCTTGTACCAGGTGACCTGGGGCTGAGGGATGCCAGTCGCTTCCACAGAGAAACGAGCAGGTTTGCCAGCCTCAACAGACAAAGGCTGCATGTGTCTGATAATCTGGGGCGGCTCAGGGACTTAAATAAACAAGAAAAAAATATTGAGACAAATGGAAATATGACTAAACACAACACCTGGAGCTTGGCTGAACTGTTGAAAAAGGCACTCACGCTTGACATGAAGATTCACTGTGCTTCTGTTCTTCCCAGCAATAAAAGTGTATTCGCCAGCATCATTCCTGTACGTCTCAGTGATTGTCAAGCGATGCATCTTTCGTATAGTCACATAGTTGAATCGTTTCTCAAGAGAGAATTGAATCTCGGTTCCATTTTTCAGCCAACGGCCTTCAATTTCGTCCTCATTGACTTCAAACTCAAATGTGGCTCTCTGTTTCTCAAGCACCTGGTATGAGAGGAAACAGTTATGAGTAAAATGAGTCTGCACCTTTCATTAAATGTAAAGTGTGGTAGTAATGAGACAGTAATTACAGTGATGTCCTTCTCAGCAGGCTCAGAGATGTGAACATCCTTGCCCTCTACTGTGAGGTGAGCTTTAGACATGCTTGAGCCAGCAACCACAGAGTACTCGCCGGCATCAGACATACGCACAGTCTGGATCATCAAGCGCTGGATGTACTTGTCCGTGGTAGCTTTGAGCCTAAAATATTGGTAAGCAACATTTATTATGAATCTATAATTAATTTGTGATTATATGGAAAAGGTCAGTCAAAAAATACCTGTCTGATAGTTCCAGTTCCTGCCCATCCTTCATCCATGTGACTTGAACATTAGGTTCAGAGAGCTCACATTCAAAGATGGCCTTCTTCTTTTCAGTGATCTTGATGTCTTTGATGTGTTTCGTGAACTCAATGACACGAGCTGAAGAACAGAGAAGGGAATACATCATTAATATGAAATGGGAAGTAATTTACATAAGTGACTATGGAGATGAAATATGAAAGTACCCTCCACAAACAGTTTTGCTGAGGTCTCTGCAGATCCGGCCACAAACTTGTACTCAGCACTGTCACCAAAGTGAACGTTGCGGACGCTCAAAGTGTGAGTGAGTTGTTTAGAGCGTGTCTGACATCTGTCAGTTGATCGAATCTCCACTCCATTCTTCAGCCATTTGTAGGTGATGCCCTCGTAGTTGACAGACACCTCAAATGTAATGGTGTCCTTCTCTTGAGCATTGAGGTCTTGGAGCATAGACGTGATCAGGATGGCTGAAAGATTTGAAAAGACGGATTTATGTTTTTTCCCTAATTTTTCATGAAGAGACAACAACCAACCAACCAACCAAACCAATCAACAAACAAGCAAATCAATAAATAACTCAGGATTGACTTACGGCTAACAGTCAGAGTTGCAGAAACTCTGTCATTTCCACACACAAAGGTGTACTCTGCAGCATCATCTTTGCTGGTGTTCATGATCTTGAGTTGGTGGAGCTTGCCTTGCACCACAATACTGAATTTCTCACTCATCTCAATTTCAACTCCGTTTCTCAGCCAGGTGGACGGGACATTGAAATGTGAAACTTCACATTCAAATGTGGCAACCTGTGTCTCTGGAATCTCCAGGTTCTTCATAGGCTTTGTGACCTTCAAAGCTGGATCACAGTAAAATGAACATTAGTTTGCAATACATTCCCTAATACCTTGGGGGGTCTACTGCTACAATACATTGTGGAAAAAATGCCTGTGCACTTACCTTCAACATGTAGGTGTGCACTGCATTGTAAATGTCCAAACATAGCAATGTATTCTCCAGCCATGTTGTCTTCTACACTCTGAATGACTAGCTTATGGGCTTTCCTCTCTGAGAGAATCTTAATATTAGAGCCCGGCTGTAGTTCTTGGTTCTTGAACATCCATTTAACTGGAATGTTATCGTGAGAAAGGCTCAGTTCAAAGGAGGCTGTGGCGTACAATAGTGAGGTAACATCTTTTGGCTTCTTCACTATTTTGATGGCTGAAAGAGTCAGAATCAAAAGTCAGAATTATTAAAGTCTTAATGTACACTGATGTGAAAGCATCCTTTGACAAATACTTACTTTCAACATTCAGTCTCGCATTGGCAGAGAGCTTTCCAAGTTTGAATCCATAAACCGATTCATCCTGGGTGTTGCAATTCTTGATTTTCATGGTGTGAATCAAGCCATCTACTGTGATCTCATATTTGTCACTTGGGATAATTTCCACCCCATTCTTGATCCACTGAGACCCTTTCACGTCCAGATGAGTGAGTTCAAGACTGAACACTGCTTCTTGTGTCTCAGTGACTGTTTGGTTCTTGATGGTCTTTTTGATCTTAACAGCTAAAAAATTACATTCAATTATTTAATAACCAGATTGCAGAACAAATAAATATACTAAACAAGAATAAAATATGCAGTGCCATACCTTCAACCTTCAGGTTGGCTGATGTCTTGGAGTTTGCCACATGGTAGGTGTACTCTCCAATATCTTGTGGCCTAGTGATGACGATGACAAGGCGTCTTACAGTGCCTATCTCTTCACTCTTAATATTGTCACTGAAGTCAATTTGTTGTCCATCCTTAAACCATTTGCCCTCAGCAGAGGGGTTGGCCACTTCACATTCCAGCTCGGCGGTTTGGGACTCTGCTACTGTCAAATCATGCAGGGGTCTGCTTATGGCACCACCTAGCAATGAGAATTAACAATAACATCGAATTAAGAACATAATGTAAACAGTACTCTACTCAGTAGGGTAAGAATATGTGATCAGAAAAACATGCAGTGGCCTAACATCAAATAACATCAATAAGGTATAATGTTAATGTTTTATACCTGAAACAACAAGCTTTGCACTGGATGTCTTCTCTCCAGCAGCAAATGTGTACACTCCCTCTTCATCCTTCATAGTACTGACAACAGTGAGGTTATAGCGAGAACCCTTGGCTTCAATTTTGTACTTGGGACTGGTTTTAAGAGGTTGATCCTTAAAGGTCCAAAGAGCATCAATTCCAGGATGAGAAACTTCAACCTCAAAGGTGACATTCTGGGTCTCAGTACAAACGCGGTCCTCCATGTGTTTTACAATTCTGATTCCTGCAAGGCCAAAATGCACAATTTGATTCTTATTCTAGCACAATAACTGTACCTTAAATTAATACTGACACAAACACAAAACCTACCTTCCACTGTCAGACTGCATGATGAGTCAACTCTACCAACAGCTATCCTATAGCGTCCTTCATCAGAAGCATAGGTCCTATTCAGTACTAGACGTTGTTTGGATCCCTTTGCAACCATTTGTACTCTGTCACTGGCCACCACCAGTTTGTCATTATGGTACCATTTTACTGAGCTGACATCAGCAGCAGTGATCTTGGCCTCAAAGACAGACTTTGTGCCCTCCACAGAAGAGACATCCCTTAATGGTGCCAAGAAGTCAATAGCTGTGAAAGAAAAAGAGATTCATTTTTTTAGTCACTCTACTGCTATTCAATAGTTAACTATTGAACATCAATGAAGCCACAGGACATGGCAAAGGCTTACTTTGAACAACAAGTTTTCCACTTGTGGAAATGTCTTGTGTTGGAACAGTGAAGGAGTACACCCCAGCATCCTCTTTCTTAGCATCTTCAATGAGAAGCTTGTGGGTCAGCTTATCAATCACCATGTGGATTCGATCTGTGGCAGAGATGGCCTGACCACTTTTCATCCAAGTTCCTTCTACATTCTCCTGAGAGAATCGCACCTCCAGTTGGGCGATATCACTCTCACAGATTGTCAGGTCAGACAGGCCTTGCATTAGTGTAACTGGACGCACTACAGTGAACAGAAATTGACATGAATTAATGAAGGTATCTTTGCACTTATTGACTACAGATATAATCATTAAAATGAAATCTTTGTAGAAGTTGTTTTTACATGTACCCTTTTAAGTATACTTACGTTTCATTTTTAGGGAGGCACTTGTCTTCAGATCCCCCACTTTGAAGGTGTATTTGCCTTGGTCTTCTTTTTTCACGTCTTTTACGGACAGGCTTTGGCGACCCCGACGTGAGGTTACAACATATTTCAAGCTTGGAGTGATCTCTTTGTTCTCAAAGTACCAGGTTCCTTCAGCATCCTCACGAGATATGACACACTCAAATTCTCCAGAATATGTCTCGGGTACTTCAGTATTCTCAAGGTTTTTCAAAATTTCAAGTGGTGCACCTATGTGACAAAAAAGAATAATCATTAACATTACAGTAAATGTACAGCACCCTAAATTCAGGAAATTAGTTGTGCTGCTGGTGTTATTATGTCTAAGCTGCCATTACCTTCTACATAAAGTCTGGCAGACGTTCTAATGTGGTCGTCTTCAACAACTGCACAGGTGTACTCTGCCTCGTCACTCATGCCAATGATCAGCACAGACAGGAAATGCACCTTTCTGTCTGAGTGCATTCTGTACTTGTCCCCAGAGAAAATTTCTGTGTTGTTCTTCAGCCATTTGACCTTGACAAAAGGCTCATTAGTCTCACATTCAAAGGTCACCATGGTGTCCTTCTCTTTGGCATTTTGATCTTCCAGTACTTGAGTAAAGGAAACAACTTGTTTTGCTGAAAGCAATAAAAGAAGGAAAGATGAAATGAGTGAAGAAAAATACATAAAGAAAGACATTTTGCTCACAGTTTGTTTATGGCACAATCTTCAGCTTTAAAGAATTTAAATATTAAGCACTTAAAAGCAGTAAAACAGCTTTACCTTGAACCAGTAAGAATGCATGGCTTGAGGTCTCTCCTGCAATGTTCATGGCTTTGACCATGATGCTAGCTGAATCTTCAGCGGCAACATCTTTAATGACCAGTTCACACAGATGGTCCTCGGGCCAGTGCCAGTAAACACGGTTTGATTTTTCCAGCAAAAGGCCATTCTTGAACCATTGGCATTCAGGATCAGGTCTACCAACAACTCTGCACTGGAAGTGCACTTCATCGCCCAGAGCAACTGTTTTACTTTGAATACGTTCCAGAATTTTTGGAGCTTCCATGCTCGGCGAAAGTGCTACTTTCTCTGGTTTCAATTTGGCAGCAGTGACTTTTCGCTCCTCCTCTTTCTTCTTTTCAGCCTCAGATAGTTCTTTGGCATGATGAAGGAGCTCCTCTTTCCTCTTTCTAAGCATACCTTCATAGGACTCATCCTTCTTACGAGATTTGAGCTCAACTGCAGTGATTGCTTCATAGTAGCCCTCCTGAGTCCTGCGTTTAAATTTGCTTCTCAGCTCTTCAGTTTCCTCTGTTAATTTCTCATGGATTACCCTCTCAGTTTTCCTCAGCTTGACCACCTCTTTAGACTCTTTAGATTCTGCAGGCTTTTCAGGTTTAATAACTTCAAAGGACACTCTGCCTTGCTCTTGAATAACAGGTGCAGGAGCCTTAATCTCTGGGGCCCTTCGCAGAACAGCTCGGAAGTCTTCCCTTTGACTAATCTCAAACCTCACAACATGCTCAATTGAACCTTCAGGGTTTACAGCAACAACTTTGACATCACCAGAGTCGTAGGATTTGCTGTCTGTAATTTCCAAGTAGTGAATACCATCATAGTGTAGTCTAAATCGCTTGCTCTTGCGGATGAGCTGTCCATTGAGGTACCAGTTGACCTTGGGCGTTGGGTAACCGGTCACTCTGCAGCGGAATTTTGCATTTTCCCCCTCTAATACTCTTATTGGCTCCGGAAGCAAGACAATCTCAGGTTTACATTTTTCTGCCAGGTCATCTCCAGTTACTCCAGATGGACCTCCCTCATGAGCAATGCGTTCTATTTCATCTATTCTCTGTCCTCTCCTGCCCTCTGGCAACTGAGTTTCCTCAACCAGACTCTTCTCATCTTTCACAATCAGGGTAGCTGAGTTCTGGTCAACACCAAACTTGTTGGTGGCTCTGCAGGTAATAACACCACTGTCTCTGGCATAAGCAGCTTCATAGTCAAGACTGCAGTAACCAAACTCATTGACCATACGTAGCCTGTTAGCAGCTGCCAGTGGTTTTCCATCATGCAACCACTCAACAATCATTGTGGGGTCACCAATAGGTGTCAGCCTACATTCAAAGTGCACAGGGCCAAATTGCTTAAGCCTGACAGATGTCAACTTCTTTTTAAAGTGAGGCTTCTGCTGCTTCTCCTTGTCATAAAGGTCACCATCTTCCCATTGTTCCTGGCCATAACGAAGATGCAGTGGCTCCAGCTCTGGTGCAGCAATCTCCTTGGCTTTGTAGGTTCCTTTGGGAATGATGAGTTTTCTCTCTGGCTGAGGCCCAGCTGCTTCTACTTCAACGTTCACCCTGCAGCGTGTGGTATCTCGTCCAGCTTTGTTTATAGCTGTGGCTGTGTACCATGCACTATCGGAACCTGAGGTCTGGGGAATCTTAAAATGTCCCTCTCCCTTGCCACCCTCAATCCTAAAATACAAACATATTTTAAGTTGTGTCAGGATGATAATGGTCAAAACTGGTAGTCATGACTTTTATTACACTCAGCATACTAGGAAATGTACATTATCTGCATTATTGTTGCCCTTGGCGACACTATTTATGGGCAGAGCAAGTACTCACTTGATATTTGGGTGTCTGTGTGGGGAGACAATGTCACTATTCTTCAGCCAGACAATGTCAGGAATGGGGTTACCAATTGCTTTAACAGCCAGCTCAACCAGACTGCCCTCCTTAACACTGATGTTCTTCAGTTTCTCAACAAACTGAGGTCTCAGCAAGTTTTCTTTAGCTATAAATTAATATTCAGTGGTTAATGCAGTGGTAACATAATTATATATATATATATGCAGAGAGAGAGAGAGAGAGAGAGAGAGAGAAAGAGTACGTACCTTCCACAGTAAGAGTCATAGAAACAGAGGTTTTTCCAGCTCTGTTCTGTGCAACTACTGTCCATTCTCCAGAGTCATGAGGCATAGCAGGAACCACAATCAATGACTGTGTTCCATCTTCCTTCACCACAATTTTGTGGGTGTAGTCATTAATCACTTGATGTCCTAATTAACAAAAAACAAAATATGTTTACGATAAGATAAAATAAGAAAGAACTTTATTAATCCTGAGGGAAATTCTTTTGTCATAAACATGCTCAATGCAGCAAAGGGAACAAGAGGAATAAAGATATACAATAAGAATTTATAAGAACCGAACAGTAGAATAGTGCCACTTATCTCAAATATCTGAATTCAAAACTAATCATATCTAATCCACTTTAACAACTTCTACTTACCATTATGGAACCAGAAAGTGTCAGGCATGGGCCTGCCAACAACTTTCAGATCAAATCTTGCTGTTTGACCCTCAGAGCACCTAAATGATGATGGCTTTGTGACAAAAACGGGCTTATAAAGTCTCTCAAGCTGGGCTTCATCAGTCTCATCTAGCCTTCGAGCAGGTGAGCGTCCTGGAGAACGTCCAGGAGAACGACTTGTGGAGCGTGGCGATGTGGATCTAAAGTGTGTTAGACACACAGTGAGAGGGACAGTGTCAACAGATACCTGTAACTTAGAAGTTCAGTAAGCTTCTCAACAGAAGTAATATGATCCCATAGTTATCAAGTGGAATATACCTGATTCTCTGAACTGCTTCTGACTGAGGATACTGGATCTGTGGACCAGCTGGTTCTACCAACAGCTTCCCAGAGCTGACAGCATGACCCTTCATGTTGCTAATCAAAGCAGTGTAGACAGCTTCATCTTCTGGCAGCACTACTGGAAGGCGCAGGCTGGCCCTACCATCTTGAAGAACCTCCATCTGATAATGCTCTCCATGCTGAATACGCTTGCCATCTTTGTACCATGCAATCTGTAAAATGTGAGATTTAAATATGAAGAAGATGAAAAACAAGAGTACAGAAATGAAAAAATAGAGTAAATGTTCTTGCAGACAGCATATATAACTTGTCACTAACCTTAGGAAGTGGAGTTCCTGCCATTTTGAAGTGGAATGTGGCACTCATTCCTTCCCTGAGTCTGTAATTTTTCACAGGAATGTTGAAGACTGGGGACACAGCCAGATGCTCAGAAATGCTCACATCCATCTGCTCCCCATCCTCAGTCACCAGTTCCTGATAGGTTATCTTAAGAAGACGCATCTCAATCTCATAGATAAACCTCTGCTCAACAACAGATATTTGGAAATCCTGCAGAAAAATGAAAGCGGTTAGACAAATATAAAAATTCAAGAGCTTTGTCAGAAATTATGAGAGCTTTAGTTTTACTTACTTGCTCAGACGTGAAGGACTGCATCATTTGTGCCTGCTGAGCCATCCTCCTCTGAATGAGTATTAGTTCTTGTTCCATTTCACCTACAGGGGGCACAACTGCCACTCTGGGCTGCTGCTCCACTGTAGTAGTCACTTCAGTCTTGTATTTTATTTCTTGTTCCTTTATGTAAGCTTCATATGCCTCTGTAAAAGTTTTAATATACACACACACAAATTATATACGTATCTATATATCAGTATACGCACACACACATACACAAATACCTAAATAAATAAATATATACATATATAGGTATATATACAGTATGAAGAGCTCTTTTCCAAAACGAGTTTGCCACGCTATTCTGCTGTTTACTGAACCTACACGCTGCTCCATCAACATTTCATGCGAAATCGGTGTATTTCCTTGTTTAAAGTGAATTGTAAACTGCAGACAGCTCCTCTCGACCAATCAGAGTTCAGCCAGCGCTCTACCCAATATGGCGGCTCCCTGAAGAGAGCAGTCTTGCTCGCTTGTTTAAACTATCTTTTCAAAAAAAAGTTTTAAATACTTTTGATGGTTTTGAAGAACAGCTACATGATGTGTGTGGGGTCTGCGCTCACTGAGCACGGGGGAGGGACGGGGGGAGATACAGCACACACTCAGAGAGAGAGAGAGAGAGAGAGAGAGACAGAGAGAGAGAAATAGAGGAGAGAGAGAAAAAGGGAAGAGAGAGAGAGAAACAGAGAGAGAGAGAAAAACAGAGGAGAGAGAGAAAAAGGGAAGAGAGAGACAGAGAAACAGAGAGAGAGAGAGAGAGAAAAAAACAGAGAGAGAGAAAAACAGAGAGGGAGAGAGAAAGAAACAGGAGAGAGAGACAGAGAAACAGGGAAGAGAGAGACAGAGAAACAGAGAGAGAGAGAAACATGGGAGAGGGAGAGAGAAACAGGGAGAGAGAGAGAGAGAGAGAAACAATGGAGAGAGAGAGAGAAACGGTAGAGAGAGAGAGAAACAGTGGAGAGAGAGAGAGAGAGAGAGAGAGAGAGAGAGAAACAGTGGAGAGAGAGAGAGAGAGAAAAAGGGAAGAGAGAGACAGAGAAACAGGGGAGAGAGAGAGAGAAAAGGGAGAGAGAGAGAGAGAGAAACAGGGGAGAGAGAGAGAGAGAAACAGGGAAGAGAGAGAGAGAGAAACAGGGGAGAGAGAGAGAGAAACAGGGGAGAGAGCGAGAGAGAGACAGACAGGAGGGAGTTAGAACAGTCGCTACAGAGACAACACGTTTCACTGCATAGTTAAAAGTTTATAAATATTATACATACAATCAGAGATTGGATCTTTTTGTCAAATTGAGATGGGCACTTTGAAGATCGAACTTACTGGCCATTTGTACGTCTGTTATTTTTTAAGTTATTTGTGTAGATTTAACATACATGAATGTATTTTGAGTTATTATTTATTTTATTTAGCTGTTTATTATTGCATGTTCTAGTTTCAAAAAGAAAGACAAAAAATAATGGATTTGTAGAGTTTGAAGAAAGAACAGATGGATTTATAGCATTTTGAAAATCTACTAAACTCTGGATTTATAATCAACAACATTGTTGTTAGATTTGACTATTATTGTTGAACATGTTCAGATTATTTTAACAGGATAAATTAAACATTTGCAAAATGTGTGGGTCTGGGTAAATAAATGTATTTTTTCTACTAATTTAAAATGGATTTATAGCGTTTTGGAAAAGAGCTCTTCATATATGTACATACACTACACAAACATATATGACCAACCTTCATCAAGCAGCATGGATGAGGCAGACACCTCTCCAAGCTGATTTCTGGCAAACACAGTGTACTCTCCAGCATCATCAGAGAATGTCATGGAGATCTCCAGTTTGCACTGGCCTGTTTCCTTATTGTAGGCTACTCTATATCTGATGGATCAAGAAAATAAACCAAGTTATTATCATTCAAATTTAAATTGTTTTGCTATCACTTTTAACAAGTTATCACTCGTCTAAAATACCTATAACCAGTGGTTAATGGAACTCCACTCTTCTTCCAATAGAGGTGGGGTTTGGGGCTGCCTCCAATCTGACATTCAAAGACAACACTGCCACCTTCCACCAGTTTTTGCACTGTGGGCTTCTTCACGAAGAAAGGAGCCACAGCTGCTCCAGCTTCCACGGACTCGGATACAGCACTCACCTCCGACATGGTCTCTTCCCTGGCTTCAGCACTGGAAAGTAGCAGTGAATTTGAATACATTTCATAATGTTTTGTTCAGGAGAACATGAAGAACTGAACATCAGAAGGAAAAGTCCACTCACTGTCTTTCTTGGGCGGAGATTTCAATATGTTCTGAGACAGAAGTCAAATCCTCTCTGCTTTCAATTTCCTCAGAAACTGAAAAAGAGCATAATTAATCTGTGTGATCTAAAACCTCCAGGGTGGGAAGTGACCTATCATGCGATTCCTACCTTTAACAAGGAGGTAGCATGAGGTGCTGATTGTTCCAGCCTCGCTGGTCGCAGTGCAAGTGAACCGACCGCTGTCCTCAGCAAAGGCCTCACGAATCACTAAGCGGGCATAACTGGTCTCATATGTGATCTGGAAGTCAATGGAGCTCTCAATCCTGTAGTCCTCTCTGAACCACATAATGGTGGGTGTGGGGTGGCCTGAGATCCGGCACTCCAGAGTCACAGACTCTCCCTCTGTAACGGTCATGTTCTTCAAACCCTGAATAATAGAGAAAATGTTTAAGCTAACAGCAAAATAATGCAATGTTTCAAACATTTTACAATCACCTTTTTTTGTGTAGACATTCAGAAATTACAGATTATAACACCTATGATTACAAGTCCATCCTCTTAAGTTAAAAGGAGAAATCCAGCCAGAAAAGATGAAGATTCTTTAATTCTATCAAAGCGATCAGGCTGGGGGATGTAATGCTTCACGACAGAATATAATATAATATGACAAACAACATATTAAATGCTAGTCTTATGCCTGAATGCCCCTTTAATAATATATAAAGAAAGATTGCACAAGGTATATAGCATGCTTGTGCCACAAAAGAGAAAATCAACAGCTTTAAACATGCATTTAAATACATACAGCCACAATGGTTGGTGGCATCACTTGCTCTTGTGTATGTGAAGGGATCACTGCAGCCTCGACCGCCTGTAAAAACATTATATTAAAATATTTACAATTTAAATTTGTGCAAGAAAAAAAAGGACCAAAGTTCCCAAACCTCGAGGACTCACAGTCACTCCACATTTTATGATCTTCTCTGCTCAAAGAACTACTGTCAAGTTACAGATTTGTTGGGAGCTGGAATAAACCAAAAATATGGACTGGCTGCTTCGCCTAATTCCCTCTGCCCTCCCCCCAGGTTACTGTTCCTTTAAGACATGAGTACAAGAGTTTGAAGGGTTGTGAATGAAAAAAGGAATCAACAGTTATTTTCCACTATAGCAAAGATTTTTGAGTGACAGGAAGGAGAGTGAGGGGGCGTGATTCTTCAGTGGATCAGGCGAGATCTGTAAGGAGAGGACTCAGATGAAGGTGTTAGATTAGTTAGTCGGTGACCACATTACAAAGTCCACACCACGAACCTGTGTGTCCCAATCGCCATATGCCTCTGCAAACCCCCCTGTAAAGGAAGTGCCTACATCCTTCTGTAAATGGATGTCATAAATTGACCGATACTCCTCAGTATCTCTAAACAGAGAAGGGAATGGCTCTTGAGTCATTTTCATCTCCACAGTCTCATAAGTTGGAGGCTTGACGGGCTTGATGATCTTTTGAGCTGCAGAGGCAGAGGACAGCTCTTTCTGTAGGGTGGCAATAGCAGACCCTGCTATTGAGACCTGACCAAGCCAAGGAGAGCAGCATTACCACCATGAAGCAAATGAACAGGTTTAATTCATAATTTGGTTAACAAAAATGGTTCATACTCATTACTAGTATTTTGTTCAGGAAAACCATACAAGTTCCCAACAGAAGTATATGGGCTATAACTGAGCACAGTAAAGGACTCTTGGCTTTCCAGAGCAGTATTTTCCCAACTCTGGTCATGAAAGCCAAATAGCCAGCAAACATAAATGACCTTTAAATAACCTTGATGTGTGTTATTTCACACAAAAAAAATGTGAACATGCAGCTCTGAGAAGACTCCACAACCTGTTGGGAGTCATTTTGTACCGGGACGCACAGAAAGAATAAAATAAAAATAAAAATATTTTCCTGATTATTTAAGTCAGATGGATCTTTTATTTTTTTAAAAACCCCAAAAAACGCTTGTTTCGGTCACGTGATACAGTACATCAAAAAATTTAGCCCACAAGATAGCAAAACTTAGTTGTATCTATACTAGTCTGTTAAAATATATTGTTTTACATGAAACTGGTTCGTGGCGCAAAAAAGGTTTGCCCTGACTAAAGGTACTGAAGTCGTACCCTTGTGGTAGCATTTCTAATCTGAAAAGTAAGTTTTTTCCTGATAATGTACTATGAATTGTTCATGTAAGATCTTTGTATAGCTGCTTGCCTGACTTGACTCATGCTTACCTCATTGCTATGATCAGGTTTAGGAACAGTAACTTTTGAAACTGTGAAATGTGGAACTGGTGAGGGTGTGAGGCCAGTATCCACCTGGGACGCAATCTCTTTAGTTCGTTCAATCTAAAGAAACCCATAGGGTAAATATGCAATTGTAATTGCATTGCAATTTTAATTTGTAATTGCTATATATTCATATAATGTACATCAATATAAAAACACATGGTTTTAATAGTCAAGATGCCCTCTAACCTGAGAGATACGATCCACTGGGACTGCGTGGGTAGCAGTGGGCATGTGCACAGCCTTGGTTCTTATGGTCTTAGAAGCAGCCTGCTGCACCACAGCTAGTTTGGCTTGCTGGTGTAATTCAGATTCTAAGAATCTGTCTTCAACACGATCACCCTCAGCGTGCGCTGGGTAATTTGAATAGGCCTGGTCTCCAGCAGAAAGCACTCTGGGCACAGCATCTTGTCTCATTCCATCCTAAGTACAAGAAGCCCTGATTCATAACAGAGACTGAAGAACAAAAAGCTAGGAGTTGTAACAGAATGCATATAAAGTGAAAATCACTTTTTTTATTTATATGTAGTGTTCCCTTTAACAGTTACACAGCTGCAGTCCCAATATTTCTTGTAAATCTCAACTTAAACATTAATGTAAGGAAATCAAATATAAACCAAAGCTGTTTGCCACTGCAGAGTTCACGTTTTCACGTTTCATGTTCTATCTAGTTTGTTATAGAAAAACAAGTTGCCCTCAGAGAAATGCGCGCAGCACACAGGGCTTTACTTGTCGGCAGGTTTCGTGGGAGTCAGTTTTTATTTTGTAATAAATAAAGTAATGGGACACCAGACCCCCACGAAGACCAGCCGGCATGTATAGCGCTGCTTACTGCGCGCACACACCAGCACAAAAAAGCAACGAGAACAGAGCAACTTTCCAAATAAAAGGATAAAAAATACCCTGCATTGACGCGTGACAAAACAATTGTCACCGTTAAGTAAATAACAGAAATCTTATTTAATGAGGAAAAGTATAAAAAAAACACTTTTGTAATCAACACTTGTCTCTTGCAATGTGACCAGTTGGATGGTAAAACACTACTAGATTTACTTCAAAGGTAATTATTGCCATTTTGTTGTTTAAGAGTGAACAAAAGATTTGTTATTTTTTTAATTATTCAAGTTCTGTAAACACTGCATAATTTCTCTTATTTTGATGTATTGTCAACTGCTGGGCATGTTAACGCGTTATTATTGCGTTAGCACATTATTTACTTAAAACCGGCAATAATTTAATCATGCGTGAACGCAGGGGTCTTTTTTATAAATACTTTTATTTATAGTCTGTTACTTTTTTGTGCCTGTGGGTGCCCACAGCACACTGTGCTCTAGATCTTAGCTGGTTTTCGAAGGGCTCAGGCGTCCCAATACATTTGTCCAAACTATTGGACAAATGTATTGAGACGTCTGAGCATTTCACCAACAGGGACTTCAATGACACTGCATTCAGATACATAGACTTTCATATGGATTTTATAATGGTTCCTCCCCACATGCTCTGGACTCTGAGGGTAACTTGAATGCCCTGTCAGGGGCAAATAGCTTTGGTTTTATACTTGATTTGCCCATTCGCAGTTAATCGCATGGTTTTCTGTGATTAATTGTGATTAATTGCAGAAAACCATGCAATTAATTGCGATAAAAAAATGTATTAATTTATATATGAAATAAAAGTGAACTTCAAAACTGCAGTGAAATGGCAGACTCCCTGTTGAGCAACATGCCTCGGTGTGTTATGGGGATTGGCTGAAATGGAAAAAACGTGATATACAGTTCATGCTGTATCAAAACAAAGCAACAAATGTGTGTAAATTACATCAACAGTGTTCTTAAACAATGCAGGAGCTGCTTGTGATCACAGTGTCTCATGGCAGCAGTTCCCCACACGGTGCAAAGGTAACCAAACGTGCCCACAAAACCACAGCAGGTACCACTTTACAATAAGGCTATCCTTTCTAAATGTTTAATAAATTATTTATAATCAGGTTGTTAATCAGGTTGTAGTGAGTTTATAAATCATTAATAAGCAGTTATAAACTAGTTATAACTATAACATTGATGCAGGCTCACTGTTTGGCAAGATTTGGTGTGGCAGTATGTTAACAAAGACCTGATGAAGCTGACAGTTTAACATTCTGCCTGAGTAAGAGACAAGATAAACTCAGCAACTAACAAGATCTG
>JBBJLS010000002.1:713400-738329 GCA_037577275.1 Bryconaethiops microstoma
AAAGTAACTTGGATGTCATAGACTGAAGGACACGACTTTGGATGCGCTGGGACACATCGTCACTGATGTGCCTGAGATAAGCTATCAGTGTCCTGATGAACTGTTTCTTGGCTCTGGCCTTGTTTTCAGGAGATCTATCCTTCATCCTGTTGTTTCCTGTTGTAACATGATAAAATATCGATAGTCTGGTGACCTCTCCAGGGTGATTTCCTGCCTTTCACTCTAAGACTCCTAGGACAGGCTCTATAACCCCCTGCCACCCTGATTATTACAAGCGAATCAGATGATTGACGGATGGATGGAAATATCATAACTGTTCCAGCTGGGTTGCTATTAGTGTATCTGGGCTCATTTCCATACAGTAACAGTTCTGAAAATATTTCACAATTTTACTAACCAAGAGGGTTCTCCACAGGTTCCTCTGGGTTCCCCAAGTCAATATTCATCAGCTGCTTTATGGTTTCAGCTTCAGGATCCTCAGTTTACATCACATTTACAGCATTTAGCAGACACATCTATCCAAAGCGACTTCTATTCCCTAACTACAGGGGGCAGTCTCCCAGGAGCAACTTGGAGTTAAAGGTCTTGCTCTGGAACCCAGTGGTGGTGTGCTGAAGGTAGGAGAAGCTAGTAACCACCTAGCAACACCCTAACAATCACTAAAACACTGCCTTTTAAGATCTTTTGGTAAAATGTTCATCAGTTCTCTGATGGTTTTAAACAATCTGTCCATGCAAAACCCACACATTTCTTAGATAGAACAAGGTTTACAGAAATTTAGTAAAACTCTTAGATCTGGTGCTTGGCTTCAGCCTTGGCTTCACCAGGGACCTCCACCAGAGAATCATCTTCTGCTTCTTTTTTTAAAACACCATCAGTGTTATAGTTTTATCACATTCTTAAAAGCAGTTAATCATGTTCTATTCTTACCTGGATGTGAGCTGTGTGGTTTAATGTTGTCCAGCTCCTCAACACCCATCAGTTTTCCCATGAGTCTCCTGATGAGCAGTCTCTTGGCTCTGGCTCTGGCCTTGGCCTTTTCTTCTGGAGATTTCACCTTCACTGTGTTGTTTCCTTTATGAACATGAATAAATATCAGTAGTCTGGTGATCTCTCCAGGGTGTGTCCATGCCTTTCGTCCTATGATTGCTGAGATAGTCTCCTCGTAACCCTGATTAGGATTAGCGGTTTAGATGATGGATGGATGGATGGAAATATCCTTAGTGTTCCAGATGGGTCATTATTATAGTATTCCTTTACTGTATGATCAGTTCTATAAACATTTCATGATTTTACCAGAGTTTCAGTTCATTTACTCACCCAAAGGGTTCTCCAGGTCGATATTCATGAGTTGCTGGATGGCTTCAGCTTCAGCATCCTCAGGTTTACAGGTCAGTTCAATACCAATCAATTTTGCCATCAGTGTCCTGATGAGCTGTTTCTTGGCTCTGGCTCTGGCCTTGTTTTCAGGAGATCTCTCCTTCATCCTGTTGTTTCCTGTTGTAACATGATAAAATAGCGATAGTCTGGTGACCTCTCCAGGGTGATTTCCTGCCTTTCACTCAACGACTCCTAGGACAGGCTCTAGAACTCCCCGCCACCCTGATTATTACAAGCGGATCAGATGATTGACGGATGGATGGAAATATCATAACTGTTCCAGCTGGGTTACTATTAGTGTATCTGGGCTCATTTCCATACAGTAACAGTTCTGAAAACATTTCACAATTTTACTAACCAAGAGGTTCCTCTGGGTTCCCCAAGTCAATATTCATCAGCTGCTTGATGATTCTGAAGCTGAAACCCTCAGTTTTTCTGTCCTGCTCCTGAACACCCATCAGTTTTCCCATGAGCCTCCTGATGGGCAGTCTCTTGGCTCTGGCTCTGGCCTTGTCTTCTGGAGATTTCACCTTCAGTATGTTGTTTCCTGTTTTAACATGATTAAATATCAGTAGTCTGGTGATCTCCAGGGTGTTTGGTCCATGGATTGGTGGATGGAAATACCATCAGTGTTCCAGCTGGGTCAATATTATAGTGTCTTTGCTCATTTACTTTTCTTTGTCATCATTTCTATAACAATTTCACCATTTTACCATCTGTTCAGATTATTTACTCACTCAGATGATTCTCCCTGGGTTCCCCTGGGTTATCCAGGTTAATGTTCATGAGCTTCTGGATGATTTCAGCCTCAGATTCATCCAGTATCTCACTCAGCACTTCAGCCTCTGCTTCAACATGATCAAACACCCTCAGTATTGTAGATTTATTATGTTCATCATAGCAGTTAATCATGTTCTATTCTTACCTGGATGTGAGCTATGTGGTTTGATGTTGTCCAGCTCCTCAACACCCATCATTTTTCCCATGAGCCTCCTGAGGAGCAGTTTTTTTGCTCTGGCTCTGGCCTTGTCTTCATGAGACCTCACCTTCAGCATGTTGTTTCCTGTTTTAACATGAACATATGCAGATCAGCAGTGTTCCAGCTGGGTCATTACCATGACATCGACTCATTTACTCACTCTGTGGCTTCTCACTGGTCTCGGAGTTGTCCAGAAAAATGTTCATTAAGTCTTGTATGCCTTCCTTCACATCTTCATTGATGGTGAACTTGTAAGATGGAGTTTCAGTGTTTTCCATTGTCTCTGCAGAAAGTCCACGACCTTCTGGCAGGTTCAGAAGATCTCCTGTTTCTGCCTGTGTACCTGCAGGACTTTCATTTTTTCCATTGGAAGTCTTTCCTCCATCATCCTTCCTCTTCTTTCCCCATCGCTTCTTCCCTCTTCTCCAGCTCCCGTTCTTCTTCTTCCCACATTTCCTCTTCTCAGTCTCCGCTCCTTCACGCTCGTCTTTCTCCTCCTTTCTCTCTCTTTCTGTGTCCGAGTCAGAGTCTCCTCCGAGATAACAACACCAGAGGCTCATTTTTGCTGCCATCGTCTTCACTGCTTCAACACAGAATGTTGTGGAACAGCAGCGTCCCAGAACTCAACTGTTTCTTCATCATTATGAGATCAGAGTATCATCACCTACTGAGAGTTCCAGACATTCTACTGTGTTTCTGGTGATTAATGAATGAGTCTTCATGCAGTAAATTATAGAACAGCTTTTATTAATCACTTCTAATATTTAATGGATAATATCCGAGCCCCCTAATACCAGGACCACCTGCCTCATATCTCCACTCACTGTCCATCTCATGAGCTCCACTGACTGTACAGGTCCACTGTGTACTTCACAGCTATAGACTGTGGTCCATCTGTATCATCTGTTACACACTTTATCCCATTCATCAGTGGTCAAGACCCCCACAGGACCACCAGAGAGCAGATATTATTGGGGTGGTGGATCACTGGTTCATTGGAAGTCAGTTGTAGGTGTTTTTTTGCCACGTTGCTAAGAAAGATCCAGGACTTTTGGATGTTCTTAGCCCTAATTATTTTGAGATCTGCTCACAAAACATTGGGCTCTATATCCTGCCCCAGACTCCCAGGGATTACGAAGTCCCGCCGTTTAATAAAAATATAGGAGGCTTGGAGACAGCTGTAACTGTGACAACAGGGTTAATTGTAAAATCATGTAAATACACTTAATTCAATTCTATGTTTAATTTAATCCTTTTACCAATGTCCCTTTCACACAGATAGATAGATAGATAGATAGATAGATAGATAGATAGATAGATAGATAGATAGTTTATTGTCACTGTATCTTTGACACAATGAAATACAGTATCCCAATTCAGTGGTATTTTGAAAAAAAGAGACATACATCACATAACAAAGACAAACATCAACATATGGAACAGTGAGACTTATGACAACATCGACAGAAACCAAGATAAAGTGCTGGAGTGGCACTTTGCACTAAGTATAATTATTAAATATAACAGGAATGACCAATGCAGGTAGAGGGTGTCACTGTATATGTTTGTTGAGATACTGGACAGCTTTGGGGGAAAAACTGTCCAGTATCTCAGAAAAATCTGTTGGTGTGTGTTTTAATTGACCTGTAACGCCTTCCTGAAGGCATGAGTTCAATGTGGTGAAGGCCAGGGTGTGAGGAGTCTTTTATGATATTTCTTGCCCTGGAGAGTTATCGGGTGTTTGCAATGTCCTCCAGTGAGGGAAGAGAGCAGCCTATGATTTTTCCTGCTGCCCTAATGACCCTGTGCAGAGCCTTTTTGTCAGCTGCTGAGCCGCCTGCGTACCACGCTGTAAGGCCGTGCATGATGATGCTGTCTATGGCAGAGCTGTAAAAACTCAACATCAATTTGCGGTTTATGTTGTATTTTTTCAGGACACGGAGGAAGTGCAGGTGTTGCTATGCCTTCTTTACAGTGGCCGTGGTGTTTGTGGACCAGGAGAGGTAGCCAGAGATGTGAATTCCAAGATATTTAAAACTATGGATGATTTCCATGCAGTCTCCATTTATGATGAGACACACACACACACACACGAGTTTCATCCTCTGAGTGCTTTTCCACCCGGTATACATTTACATTTTAAATTAAATATCTATTGTTTCACATAAAACCATTTTAACATAATTTCAGCAATTATTTCAGCATCTGGGACCAGCCACAAGTGTATTAATGTAAACAATGACAAATAAAAATTCAGCATTTTTATGTCAGTTTATAAAAAACGTATGTCCATCTGCTGCAATTTATTTTTATTTGGAGATCATTATTACACGGCTTCAATGTTGTGGACCCATAAGAATAAAAAAGTATTTTTTCACAGTTACAGTGATAAAGGATACTTGGTGAATCCTTTAGTTTTCTATATTTTTGCATAAATACGATAACTGGATTTTTTTTTATACAAAGTCCTAAACATAAATAAACAGAGCCACAACATTTCTACTGTGCTAAGGTCAGGACTTGTCTGCCCTAGGAGATTACCTTATTCTTCTTTAACCATTCTTTGGTAGAGCGACTCATGTGTTCAGGGTTGCTTTCTTGCAGCATGAGCCACTTTCTCCTAAGTTTCGGTGCTCAGGCATGTTCCTTTATTTGCTGGTCTCATTCAAAATTCACTGTTCCACCATTGACAGCAAGCATCCCAGAGGCAGCAAAATAGACACAAACCACAGTCCCGCCTCCACCATGTAACATATATGGGATAAGATTCTCATGCTTTTCTTTCAGCAAACATAACAGTTCTTATTTAAATCAAATCAAGTTCTATTTTGGTCACATATGTACACAAAACATTTTCCAATAAATAGTTGCCCTGTTTTATTTTATTTTTTTCTGTTGTGAAGTTCTAAAGTTTGCCCAATTGGATTCTAAATAGCATCATAAATAATCAGATTCCCTTTACAGATAATAACAAGACGTAACTGTTGTTAATCAGGAGAAAGACTGAAATTATATCAAAATTATAATGAGCCCTGAACATTATATTAAAAGATTAAGAGACTTCAAAGATGACAAAAATTCACCCACCAACAAATTAACCTATTAATCGGAAGTAAAGTTTAAACTGAGTTTTTATTTTTACAAACTCAGCTCAGTCATTCAGCAAGCTGTTGCCAATTTGATCCGGCAAGCTTTAAAAATTCACAACTAAAAATATAATTAGAGAATTTATCAAGTATTCTGAAATCGAATTAAAAATTTCTCTTGACAAATTAGTTTTGAAATTGAATGTAAATTTTCAACTTAAATTTTTCATGGAAATACATAACCTGCCAGGCAGTGGCGATTCTAGACCAAAATTACCAGGGGGGCCGAGGTGGGGCCAGTCTGTTTTTAGGAAGGCACATATAACGGCAAAACAGGTCAATATTTTATTATATATTTTATTTTATATTTAACTTTTCATTTATTTTCATTACAGTTCTTTTTCACAGCATGAAATCACACTCTTTTTAAAATCACACTGTCATCATCTTACTGTAGTAAGGAGGAAAAATAGAAAGAAAAAAGAAATTATTGTGCTGTGAGTGGTCTCAAAATCCCATAAAGCATTTTATAAAGCATTTGCACGTGCACTCGGCTGAAACACTACAACAACAGGATTCTGCGATTGTGACTCCTTGAGAAACAGTCGACAAATGCATCAAGGTTGAAAGCCTTGGACCTTCGCCTCTTTGCAGTGAGTCCACTTAGGGCTCCAGCTGTTAACTTTTACAAACGAAGTTCACAATTTGCGCTGCTGGTCTTCATGTTGCAGATAACAGTGTGTGTGTGTAGCGCTTTAAGCAGTCTGTCTAGAACACACGTAGTGTTAGTTCCATTCTTCGAGCCAGCTCATGTCGCGATAAGAAATTAATGTTTAAATCATTGGCTGGTCAGTGCAGGGGCCATAACAGGGGCCAGGAGCAATTCTACAAGGGCCCTGGCCCACGCTGGCCACCGTCTAGAACCGTGTATGCTGCCAGGACCTAGAATCACGATTATTTTCCATGGGTCATGAGTTTATTAAGTTCTCTTAATGCACTTGTGTTCCTTTAAAGTGTTTGAATGTCTGAAGCTCTTCTCACAGTCTGAGCAGTAGTATGGTTTTTCTCCAGTGTGGAGGCGCTGGTGAGTTCTCAGATAACTCTTCAAAGAAAAACTCTTTCCACAGTCTGAGCAGTGGAAAGGCTTCTCTCCAGTGTGAATCTGTAACTGCTTTGAGAGAACTCTTTAGAGAAAAACTCTTCCCACATTCTGAACAGTAAAAGGGTTTCTTTCCAGTGTGAATGCGGCGATGTAGTCGGAGATTACTCTGCTGATTAAAACTCTTCCCACAGTCTGAGCAGTGAAAACGTTTCTCTCCTGTATGAATGTGCTGGTGCAGCTCGAGGGTGCTTTGTCGAGTAAAACTCTTCCCACATTCTGAACAGTGAAACGTTTTTTCTCCAGTGTGAATGCGCCTGTGTCTTTGGAGATGATTCTGTTGACTAAAACTCTTCCCACACTCCAAGCACTGATATGGTTTCTCTCCTGTGTGGACGCGCTGGTGGGTTTGTAGATTATTGCTGTCTCTGAAACTCTTTCCACACTCTAAGCAGTCGTGAGTCCTTTCCTTGCTAGCAGTCTTTTGCTTTCGTCTGTAAGTTGAGTTAGTGTACAAAGTGCCAGAGTATTTTTGCTGGGTACTGGAGGCCATATTCAAGCATTTATTCTGTTCCGCTTTCAAAACTCTGAAGTACCGCTGATGCATTTGTGGAGATCGATTTAAAGTGTGTAGGAAGGTGGAAAAAAAAAAAAAGGTGGAGAAATCTTGCATCGGGGTGCCATACCTTTCTGGAGGAGAAAAGAAAGAAAAATACTTAGAATAAGATGAAACTTTGTGTCACAGCAGTGCTGAAAACAGTTACCTATCCAAATAATATCTATCAACTGAGGTTGTATGGTCATCCCAAGCTATATAATTTTCCAGCAGCCTGTAACTGACTCTGTACCATCTAGGCTACTTCGAGAATGACGATCAGTGACTGTTCACGTTCAAGGTAGCTGTTGTCAGACGAACCATTAAGAAACTGTACCTTGATCCCTCTAAACTCACAAACTATTGTCCTGTTTCAATGCTCATTTTCTAACCAAGATTTTGGACGGAAGCTGCAGCAGAACAGCTCTGGTCTTTTTAGGTGAGCATAACAACCATTAATGATTTCTAACCCAGCAACTGAAAAGGCACAAATCAGTGCATTCTTAGTGCCAGTCCCAAGACATATGCGGAGGGCTGCATCGGAATGGGCATCCAGTACAAAACATGTCAAATTAAATATAAAATCAGTTGTCTGTAGGTACTTTTGGCCTACAGGGATGTCAAAGGAAACTATGGCATATTTGGGCAAAGGCGAAGGAGAGAGTAGATGGAGAGTTCTGGAGTGGGTTGAACGAAGTGGAGGAAAGTGTAATCAAGGAGGAGAAAGTGGAGACTCATTTGGCATATTGGCAAAACGAACAAGGTGAAGAGGGGAGAAGCAAATAAGGAGAAGTGATGAAACATGGTGGAAGATTTTGTGAAGAGAGGAAGAAACACAAAGTGCCATATAAGAGTGGATGAAGGTGCACACAGGTGGCAAAGAAAAAGAAAAAGCCATAGGGTGAGTTGTATGAGGGGTTGGACACTAAGAAGAGGACTTGTACTAATTGGCTAGGCCAGAAGACCTAGTTGGCAGGGATGTGCTGCAGGTTAGGGTGATTAAGGATAGAGTTGGAAATGTACCGACAAATGTGGAGAAAATGTTGAAAATATAAAAGGACTACTATGAGACCTAATCAAATGAAGAAAATGCCAGAAATAAAGAATGTCAGGTGGTGTGCAGACAGTTCATCAGGAAGTGAGGTGGATTGGCATGGATGAAATAAAGGCAGTTGTGGAGAGAATGAAGAGTGAAAAGATAGTTGGTCCGGATGACATACCTGCGGAGGAGATATGGCAGTGGAGTTCTCAAATAGATTGTAAAACTCAATCCTGGAAATTAAGCTATAAACCTCAGCTATAACAGAAACCACTGGCCATTAATACTGAGTTTAAGACTACTAGCATGAATAAGCTCATCAGTGGAAGAAATACTGACAGTACACCATCTGAAAACAGAACGCAAAGCCAGCCGTGTTTTGGCCTCTGAAAACAGTTTCTCAGTGTATTTAGTTATGTTCAGCCTTCCAACCGGCATATTTTGGATCAACGTGGGTAGCAGGCTGTCTTTGTGGCTCTGTGAGGATAAACTTGCCTTTGCATTTAATTTCATTCTGGTTAACAATATCATTTATAAGACATGCAATTAAACATCTAGAACGACACCAAAAGACTTGGACCATTAACTCTAAAGTCAACTCCACTGTAAACAATACAGTTTTGAAGATTTATTATAGTCCTGTACTTTTGCAAAACCCAACTCGTTTTTCTCCAAGAAGTCAGGTGCTCGTGGTAACTTTCCTCAAACCAGTGTGGAGAAAGGCCGCTCCTGTGTTGGTCTCCGTGTTCTGCTCCCTGCTCTTCACACAGTGAACATCTCCCAAAGCACTGGTCTAGAGCTCTTGAACAGTTTCCTACCTTCATCAGAGAAGCTCCTGTTTCTCTCCTCCAGCAACACTGTAGAAGCTCGGAGGCGTGAACTGGTGACCACGGTAGATCTTCTGCTTCTCCACTTCACTGGTCTTGGAGAACCTCGGCTGTAGAAGTAGCGCCTCCACCTGGATTGCAGGGGGATGATCACAGCCTCTGCTGAAGCTGAGGAGCGCGTTTTTTCAAACCCACTCGTATTCCGACAAACCACTCTTTCTGCGCAACGATTGCGCCAGTAGTGCAATTAAGCGGTCCATAGATTGGTCAGTTAAGTCGTTCGCATTACTATAGTAACCACCAGCAGAAAAAAAATATTATAAGACAAAAGAAAAAAAAAAAAAGAAAAGACAGACAACAAACAATAGTGCAATACAATGATAAGAACATTATTGTAACAAATAACAGTGTAACACTGACAGTGCAGTGTGTAAAATTTAGTGAACTGTATTAGCGGAACAGTGGTGCAAATTGTCTTATGAAAGCGGCTTTAGTGTTAATGCAATTAATTTTTTTTCATCCAATAAAATAGCAGATGATATGGTAATTCAATAACATTCAACCAGTTCACAGATTAATCAGTTGAGTAGTAACCGTTGAGATCTTACAGAGTTTATTCTCTGAGAGTCTGAATAAAACCATGCCTGTTCAACTTTATCAAGAAAAACAAGGATTTTTTTCCCCCAGACACTAAGTTTGCATTAAACAAATTAGTCCCAGAATTGTTGAAGTTTTTATCTGTGGACTCACTATCAGTTCACTGTGCTCCACAACACAGTGTTACTTATAATTTAACTCAGTTCATCTCATGAATGTGCTCAGAAATCCTAGAATGGGTGGTCTTATATTAGAAGATTTTACTTACCACAGCAGTTTGACTGAGTTCAGTTAACTTGGTCTGGACTAGAGGTGTGTGTTTTTACAAAATCGTGTATTGTTCATGGGTGAAAGGATTAATCTGGTGTTTAACTGTGTACCAGTTCACCTTGTTCCCCAAAACAATATTAATATTTCTGATCATGGTCCACTCTCTTCTCCTTGTCTTGTTTGAGGTGTTTGAGGTTCAGTTGTGGTGGAGGTGCTGAGATCGTTGGTGTTTGTGATGTTTTAGGTGTTTAAGCCTCCGCTGTGGAGGTTGTGGTGGAGGTGCTGAGACTGTGGGTGTTGGTTGTTGTTGGTTGTTGTTTGAGGTGTTTGAGGCTCAGTTGTGGTGGAGGTTTTATGCAAACATTATGCTTTAAAGAACAATATTTTTATTTGGAAATGAGAAGAAATATTGTCAGCAGTTCTTAAAAAACTAAGGCAAAGCTGTTCAGTTCAATACTTGCACCCATAAAAGATAAAACCTGAGAAACTGAAAATCTTTGCAGTGGTCTATTTATAGGAGCTGTATAGTAATCTCACCTTAAATACTGCAATGCCCTCCTAGTGAGTCTTCCGCCTTGCATGGTAAGACCCTCACAACTGGTTCAGAACGCAAAAGCTCAGCTCGTCTTCAACTAACCCAAAAGTTCGCTCGTCACCCCACTGCTGATTGACCTGCCCTCGCTACCCATGGCTGGCCGAATTAAATTCATATCACTAACTCTTGCCTACAGAGTGACATCTGGGTCACCCAGTGACCTTAATCCCATCATTCAGGCGTATGTTCCTACTCATTCCCTCCACTCCTGCCATCCCTACATACAATGCAAACCCAGTCCAGACTGGTCGCATTCTGGTTCCCTGCTGGTGGAATAAGATACCTAGGCTGACCAGAGAATATCTTCAAAAACCTCCTGAAGACTCATCTGTTGTCATCTCTACAATTCCTCTCTCTGTCACAAATCCACACAACAATCTGTGCAGTAGCCTGTTACTTCTTGTTATATATTTTCTTACCAGGTTAAATATCATAAATGATTGACAGGAGTTGTAATCTATTCCTGAATGCTAAGAAGTTACTGACACCTACAATAGAAAGCTGATCATTTAGATAATTGTTCATCAATAGATTGTATCTCCTCAGGTTTAACAGTACCATGACCTTCTATGTGCTTGTCAACTACACAGAAGTAATAGTGATTACCAGACAGTAAGCTGATAGTGATGAATAAAATACTTTTTGATGTGTTCAACACTCTAGACCACTGTGGAGAACCATGGTCACTGTTTGCTTAATCAAAACAATTTGCTTAAACACAACAGTGATTAAGTAACAGTGCTGATGTACTTTTTTGGTAAAACACTCTGTTTGCCAAACGATACACTTTTAGGTGTTTCTGATAATGAGTCTTTGAGTTTCTAATAATGTGTAAAGTATCTACATACAGAAAAAAGTGTTACTAATTATAGTTAAGTTTAAGATTTAAAAACTGTAGTACCAGAAATTATTAAGTGGGTTGACCTGTAGTGGTATTATAGGTGTTATACATAAATGGAAATATATAAATAAATACTCCTTCTGTTATTGCACACTATTGATATCAGCCTAGAGAAAATGTGACTAATATGAAATATAGATATGTCTATGTGAAAAATACAGATTGAGAGTCTAGGCAGATTTTAGTGCTGAAACATGCTTTATTGAATCAATAATAATACTCAAGGAGGTTGCATTTATAAATAATACTACAAACCTAAATAAAATCAAAACAAAGTGTAGGGCCTGTAGTTAATGCATTAATTTGCTTCTTTACACAGTAGATGTTGTTACCGTGGTACACTTGCTTGGTGTTTGCCCAAACACAGTTGAAGGTGAATTCTACAGCTAGCACACAAACACACAATGCAACAGAGCAATCCTCCAAGAGGAAGCTCTGCTTCTGCAAGGAAGTACCAGATAGACTTTCCATATTGGCCAGGTGATGTTAACTTTGAAAGTGCATTCAAGCAATCCCTTGACAGAAACAGAGCACATTTAACATTTTAGCTCATAACGTGCAGGCCGCTCGCACTTTGAGCATGTCATTAAAATGGTGGTATGACATAGTCAGTCTGAACACAAGGCCTATTCATGCTGCTTACATGAGGGTAAATGTAAACAGCATTCAAGGTCTTATGCTCAAGTTACAAATTCATATGAGTATGGTAATATCGCTGCATGTGAATACATGCAGTGTATAACTTTGTCTCTCAGGTAAAACTTCAACAGGGAGCCTCTCTACCTGTTGAGGCAATCTTAAGACTTCAACTTTTTGTTGAGGCACCAAGTTTAGTTTCAGGTTTAACAGGGTATTCGTTCCTTGAGAAACTTTCTCCTGATAAACAAGTAGTTCCATTTGTTTCAGTTAATATTGTCATAAATAACAATTCATACATTTCCCATAACCGTTAAATTCGGCTATATACATTATGTACATGTCACAGAAAAATGGATCAAAAATCCTAGTCATAATTATCCAATATAGCACATTTTATAACAACTTTAGACTTTAGTCTAGTTTGGCATAAATTAACGTCAAGTTTGGTATAAAAATAGATATATTTACAGGAACAGATATCCAGGCATTATCTTATTTGCTCAGTCAATACATAAAAAGGCACTTAATCACGAAACGGGGATTTTATCTTTGTTTAATTTTATAGCGATCGAATGCTGATGGTGACAGTTGCTGTGTCAGATCCATGCTCATTGGAAAGTTTGAGGGTGTAGACCCCCGCATCACTCTCTTTTACACCAGTGATGATGAGTGTGGTCAAGTCCTCTGTGGTCTCAATGTGGAACCTTCCACTCTCCTCAGCAGTTGGTAGTATCTTTCCAGCCCGGGACCACTCAATGTGAGGTGTAGGCTCTCCCATGAAAGCACAAGCTACAGTCAAAACCTTTCCTGCTTCAATACTGATATCTTCAGGAAGGGCTTCGATTCTTGGCGACAAACCTTTTAAGCAGAAATACATTCGAGAGGTTTATCATTTGTAGTATAAAAATCAAGTAAGCAAAATAAATGTTTTAGAAATGCTAATACAGTGAAAATCTTAATGAAAGGACTGACCTTGACCACTGTGCAAAGCGGCTCTTATTGAAGATCCCTCAGCATGTGAATGACTTGACATTACACTGCTCGAGCTCACAGCATACACTGATTCAGAAGTCATGGAGGACATGCTAGACATAGACATTGTTTCACATTTCATTTCAGCCATGGTGGAACTGCTAAAGGATGTTTCTTGCATTGTACTCTCCATGTGGATGGATTTTGAGGAGAAACTTTCATGCATGCTGCTCAAACTAGTACTCTCCCTCAAAAGCATTTCAGCCCCTTCATGGATCTTGGATGACGTTGATTCTGTAAGATTAAAGAGCATGCAATTGGTATTTGTATTAGCATGGTTATACATGGGTCATTAACATTTAGGAAAATACTTAATATTTACATGAAAGGAAATGTACCTTTTATAGCCATACTTGTAGACATAAAGGCTGTTATTTTGGTGTAGATAGATTGGAACACCTGGCCAGTGAAGGAGAATGATGTTCTTGAGGTTGCTCCACTCTCTGCAATCATTTCACAGGAATATTCACCCTGGTCGCTTTCAGATAAATCAGATATATAGAGACAGCAAGTGCCATCAGCAGACGTTTGTATCTGATAGTGGCTGCTGTGGCTCAATTTCTTACTGCCTTTGTACCAAACAACCTCCCTCACAGAGCTCTCAGCGACACAGATCATCTTCACCTTGTCTTCAGAAGCCTCAGCTTTAAGTTGCTGGAGGATCTTTGGAGCTGGTTCCTTTGAGGGAGTTGGTGATTTCAGTGTAAGTGGGGATTTAACCCTTTTGGGTGACATTACTGGCTCAGGAGACTTAGCTGTTAGTGGGGACTTGACCCTTTGAGGAGAGGAGGTAGGCTCGGGTGACTTAATGCCGATTGGTGATTTAACCCTTAGAGGAGAACTCACTGGTTCTGGAGATTTAATGCCTGTTGGAGATTTAACTCTCAGAGGTGAGGTTACTGGCTCTGGAGACTTGACTCGAGGTGGAGATTTCACTCCTGAAGGAGATGCTATTGGTTCAGGAGACTTTAGGCGAGTAGGAGATTTAACTCTCAGAGGGGAGGTAACTGGTTCTGGAGACTTGACTGGTGTTGGAGATTTCACTCCCGGAGGGGATGTAATTGGTTCAGGGGACTTTACTGCGGGTGGAGACTTAAGTCTTGGAGCAGCAATACCTGCCTCAGGAGACTTGACCCTAAAAGGGGATTTGACACCCTCAGGTGATTTAGTCTGAGGTTCAGGGGATTTGACACCAGTGGGTTCTGGTGATTTCACTAAAGGCTCTGGAGACTTAACTGATGGCACTGGTGAAGTAACAGGAGGTACAGGAGATTTTACTAAGGGTTCTGGTGATGTCACAGCAGGTGTTGATTTCCCTGAAGGCTCTGGTGATTTTACTGCTGGTTCAGGAGATTTAACTTGTGGAGAAGGTGTAACAACCTCCTCTATTGGTGCTGGTTTCAAAATGGTCAAGGTAAATTTTGCCTCTTGTCTTCCCTCTGAATTTTCCACCACTACAGTGTAGCTACCCTCATCAGAATACTCTACAGAAGATATATCCAGTGTGGATTTGTACTGTGTTGTTGTCACATGCACACGATGGGAAGTAACAACACTACGTCCCTCATGCAACCATGTGACACTTGGTGCTGGTTCACCATCAATATCACAGGTAAATCTTGCTGACTCACCCACAGACACTGTTAGAGATTGTGGTTTGGTGAGTATTTTGGCTGATAGAGTGACTTTGGTTTTCTTAGCAGTTACCTCTGCTGTAGCTGTAGACTCAACTGTTTTTGTTTTAGTTTCAGATGAGGCATATCGTTCCAAGGATGAATATGAAGTTGATGAAAGGTATTCCGTAGATGCATGCCTGATAGGTGAAGATGCAAGCCTTTCAGACTCATATCTTTCAAAAGCAGAAACTTCACGTCTCTCTGTAAATTTTGTCTTTGTCTCTTTGACCTCTAAGTGTGTCCTTGAAGCAGAAGAGGCCCTGACTGATGTTATATGGTAATAGTCAGTCTTTGTAATTTCAGGTACAAATGCTGTTGGAACTTCATCGTCTTTGCGTCTTGAAGAATATGTGGTAAATGCCCCTCCTGAGACATCAAGAGTTCCATAATCTGAGGTTTCTCCCTTTGAGTTTGTGCAGACAACACGGTATGTACCAGTATCTTCTGCCTGACAGTTAGTAATATGGAGAGTCAGAACACCACTCATGTTAGCAAAATGATATTTGCTGCTTTCTTGAATCTGTTGTCCATTATGCAACCACTGTATCTCAGCTTCTGGCTTTGATTGGACATTCAGTGTGAATTTGGTATCCTGGCCACAAGGTACACGATGTGAGCGCATTCTAACTGTGATACGTGGGGCATGGTCAAGACTGAAGGGCTGCTGTGTCACAACTTGATACTTGCGCTCAGACTTCAGAGCTGCTTTTCTTGCTTCATATCGAGACATGATGTCAAATCTTGCAGATCTTTCAAACCTAGAAGAAGACCTTGAAGACCTTCGCTCAGGAGAGACAGGACTAGGAGAGCGTGGACGTGTCCTCTCAGGAGTGGGAGACCTTCTCTCAATAGTTTCACCTTCAACCTCCACTGCCACATGTGCACGAGATGGTCTGATCAATTCAGAGACAGGACGCATCAGTTCAATATATGTTGGAGACAGAGATCTCCTCCTTCTCATGAAATGTGAAATGGGAGGCGGTGAACCACGAGGTTTTTCTGTCACCACTGCGTGTTTTGTCTCCTCTACGTGTTTAACCTCAGTTTTGTGGACAACCATAGGTGATGGATGACGCAGTGCAGATAATTCAAAGCGGACAGGACTACCACTTGGAGGGGAAGCAGAAAAGCCAAGTTCAAGCTCTTCCTCTAGCTCCAGTCTTTCCTCATCTGCTCTTCTCTTTGCCTTGTAGTCCACTAGAATTTCTTCATCTGAAAGATCACCCAATGAACGCCTCCTCTGTCTGAAAGAGACTTCTGACACTGGAGATGGTGAACGCCTTGCTGGTCTTACAGTTTCCAGATCATCGAGAGTAAGCTTTGGAATGCGCCACCTTGGCCTGTACTGATCAGTGAATCTGGGGAGAGGCATGACATAGAATTGCTCCCATCTGGAAAGACGGATGCGTTTCTGTCTCCTCTGTACAACTCTCTCCATGCGTTCAGGAATCTCATACTGGTCACGGAGTTTCTTATACCACTTCATGTCAGACAAAGGCACAAAGTGTCTAATACCCATGTCCTCTTCAAGAACAGTTGGATCATGTACACGGGCCTCGGGAATTTCATAAGGCATTCTGATCTTCTTGCTCTCCTCTTTAATTTTCTTGATTTCTTTATCTTCTTTTTCAGAAATATCAAACTCACCCTGCACATTCTTGGTGCTTACTGCAGGTTTATATAATTCAGCAGCTTTATTCAATGCCTCTTGTGCCACAGGATTAAGTGTAATCACTTCTGCTTTAGAGAACTGTTGTGCCATTTTCAGTGTCTTTTCTATTTGATTCTGTACATGTTTCCGCTTTTCTTCCTCACTCTTGAACTCCCTTCTGCTGTAAGTCATGCGTTCAACCTTGAGTGTAGCTTGACAACTTGCTGAGCCTGCTGCGTTTGTTGCAGTGACTCTGTAAGTGCCAGAATCCTCAATGAGTGTTTCTCTTATATAAAGAACATGATGCCCAACGTCTTCTTGGACAACTTCAACTTGTGGCCTGAATTCAAGAAGCTTGCCATCTTTTTCCCATTTCAGTATTGGTGGAGGAGTTCCTGACACTCTCAAATCAAAGCGGACACTTTGCCCCTCAACACAGTCGATATTTGCCAAGAGGCGTTTGAACATTGGTCTCATTGTGTCTTCAGTAACAGGGTGAGGTGTTACTGTGAGGCGTGCCTTGCAGCTGTCTTCACCAAACTTGTTGTTGGCTACAACAGTGTACTCTCCATCATCCTCAAGCTCAACGCTGTGAATCATTAGCTGGTAAAGACCCTTGTCACTTGTAAATGTATATTTCTTGGGATCAGGTTTGATTCTGTGTCCTGCTTTCAGCCAGGTTACCTGTGGCTCAGGATGGACTGTTATAGTTACACCAAAGCGCACATCCTCACCGATGTATGCCGAACGGTTATACAGCGGAAGAGTAAACTCAGGAGGCCTTTGAAGAAGTTTTGTTTTATCAATTCTACGCTTTGGTTTCTTAAGTGAACGTCCCAGGAAATACTCATAATAAGACCTTACACTCTCAACAAAGAGCTCTGCGTAGGCAATGTCCTCCCTGTCTTCACTGACAACTTTGCATCTGTATAGTCCGTCATCACTCTCCTCAATGTCTTTCACATAAATGCTTGCAACTCCATTGGCATAGCTGATTTCATACTTATGACTGGCTGTCAATTTACGAGAGCCAAAGTACCAGGTTGCTTCTGTGCTCTTGACATAGTTTTGAATGCTACATACAAATCGAACATGGCCACCTTCTTCTGCAGAGCCATGCATAACTGGACCTGCTCTCAGGCCTTCTTCTGGGTGTCCAACTTTAACTCTGCCAAATGAAACATTCCTCTGGTTTCTGTATCCGCCACCATAGGCAACACGAGCTGCTGATATAACAGTGCTCCACTCCTTCTTGACTAACGACTGGTAGTATCGTCTGTGTCTCAGGGTCTTTATTGCCTTAGAACTGACATTTTCTATTTTCATCTTAAGCCAAGGATGTTCCAAAGCCTCAGACGCAGTCATACGAAGTTTACCTTCTTTAATTAGTAGCCTGTCAATAAAGTCCATGCCCTGAAGACTTGTCTCTTTGAAGGCCTCCCTGTCAAATACATATTCAGCATTCGTGATGTGCTCAATCATTTTTTGAGTTGATTCAGCAGCAAATGGATTGAGGCCACCAAGAAGCACATATGCAAGTACACCAACTGACCACATGTCAGTTGCAGTGGTAACAAAATCACTACTGTGGATCTCTGGAGCACAGTACTCAGGGGAAGTGAACTGAATTCTGATATTTTCTCCAGGTGTCAATAGCCTAGCCTGGCCCATTTCAATGATCTTGATTGTGCTGCTCTTTCTTGATGCATAGACAATGTTATCAGGTCTTATGTCAAAATGACCATAGTTGAGGCCATGCAAGAACTTGAGAGCCTGACAAACTTGCCTCATGTACCGGACAATTTCCTGTTCCGTGAGGTCAAAGTTGGTTCCAAGACGTTCAAAGATGTCCATGCCAGACATGAATTCATAGATCAGAACATATTCCTCTAAACTATCAAAGGACTCATGTAAATACAACAAATTCTTATGTCTGGCAATATTAAGTGTCTCAATTTCTCTTGCAACCAGCTCTCTATCAGCACCTTTCACCTTAACTATCTTAGCAAGGAATGTCTTCTTAGTGCTGATTTCAACGCAGCGATGAACAATTCCAAAATGTCCACACCGTGCAAGTTCCTCTGAGATTTTATAAAGAGAAGGAACATTTTTCACTTTAGAATGAGGTGCTTCCTCCTTTGTAACTTCTCTTGCTTCATCCACTTCATCATCATAATTTCTAATGGCAAATTTATCTTCTCTTGGTGTCACAGGTTCAGTTGGCATAGACGGATCACTGAGACCAAATCTGTTTTCAGCAATAACGCGGAATTGATATTTGGTCTTTCCAAACAAACTCATGAGAGTATATTGTGGCTCAGAGGCCTGGCCAACACGGATCCACCTATCTCCAGAGACTGGGCACTTCTCTACAATGTAGCTGATTATTTCGCTGCCACCATCCTTTGGAGGAGTCCATGTGAGTGTGATGGTATCTCTACCAATGTCACTAACTTTAACATCCTTAGGTGGTTCAGGTACATCAGCAACATCAAGTTCAACAGTTTGCTTATCAACACCAAATCGGTTCTTGGCACAAATGATATAGTAACCAGAATCCTTCCTTTGAACTCCTTTTAGGAACACAAGGGATGTGAAGGATCTTGTAACAATTACTTGATGTCGTGCTGTATTATTAAGTATCTCTTGGCCCTTCTGCCATGTGATTGCAGGATCAGGTTTACCACTGATAGGAATCTTAATAGTAACCACTTCACCACAGACAGCATGAACAGCTCCCATGCCTTGGAGATGTAATGGTAAGTGAATCTTGGCAGGAACTAGAAAAGAAAGGAAAAACCACAGATGATAACAGTGTAAGCAACAAAAACATACTTGGTACTGTACAATGACTTTGGTATCAACATATACACTTAACGAATTTTCTAAAGAATAATAGATAGTTACAAGGAGAAAACTAACCTTCAACATCAAGGGTTACGGTTGTAGAGATGGATCCTTCTTGATTAGTGGCTCGAATCTGGTAAACAGCCACATCCTGTTCATCAGCATTACTAATAACAAGTTGGTAGTAGCCTCCTTTGAATTCCTGGACCTTGATTTTCTCTCCATCTGGCAAAATTTCTTTGCCACCCTTGTACCATTTTATTGTTGGCTTGGGATGACCCATAACCTTAGTAACAAATGTAGCATTGGCTTTATATTTGACACACATATCTCTTAGTTCTTCTTTGAAGAATGGAGCACGAGGTGCTGTGTCAGACTTTGGAATGATTGGTTCTGAAATTTCGCTCCAGTCACTCTCACCACCAATGTTCTCACATTTGACACGGAATTCATACTCAAAGCCTTCAATCAAGCCTTTAACCGTATAATGTGTCTCATGAATTTCCTCAGTTGTGACAGCAATCCATTTGTTCTGTTTCTTCTCTCTTTTTTCAAGATAGTAATTCTTAACCTTGGCACCTCCATCACTGGCTGGGGGTTTCCATGTCAGAACACAAGAATCCTTTGTGACAGAAGTAGCAACTAGATGTTGTGGGATTCCAGGTTTTTCTACAAAATATTATAAAGAAAATACATTTAAAACTATGTACATCGCTCATTTTTTTTTTGCTAGGATATCATAGCATGCATACTCATATGTGCGACCAGAATTATAATCTTTACAATAATATTTACCAAATGGACTCTTGATAATGAGAACAGCAGGAATCTCCAAGGACTCGCTAATGCCGTATTGATTCTGTGCAGAAACACGGAAGTAATAACCAGCACTCTCAATTAGATTTGGAACACGGCAAGAGGTTCCGGACACAGCCGATGACACAAGATGCCATTGCTCGCCCTCCTTTGCCTCACGTTTTTCTACAATGTAGTTTGTGATCATTGAGCCGCCATCATCCTTAGGTGGTTTCCAGCTAATTATTACAGAGTTCTTAAGGAGAGCATCAACAACAATTGGTCCTTCAGGAATCAGAGGTTTATCTGCAAAGAGAATAATGGGGATGAGCATCAATACACCACGTAGATTGAAATTTTATCATTTGGCAATATATATTTGAACATAGTTTAGTTTTAAATTACCTTGGATTTCAACACGAAGCACCGTATCGACTGTGCCAAATTTGTTGCTCATCTGCACCTTGTACCTGCCGGCATTTGTCTTGCGCTGCACATTTCTAACAACCAGATGAGTATAATTCTCAGTATTTTCAATAATAACATTTTCTGATGGGTTCAGAGGTTTCTTGCCGTAGAACCACATGATTTGTGGGATAGGACGACCAATGTAGACAACATGAAGGCGAAGACTTGTTCCACATCCTGCGTAGTATTTCTCCTTCAGTGGGAAACCAGGATGGAACTGAGGTGCTGCATGCAAAAAGAGCTTGCCACTGGTTTCAATCTCACCAGCATCGTTGATGGCTCTGCAAATGTACAGACCTTCATCTTCCTGTTCATCAGTTAACACTGTTAGTGAATGGGCTCGGCCATCAGAGCTCATCTTATATTTACGGCTCTGGATCAGTTCCTTTCCATATCTATACCACTTGATTTCGGGAAGAGGCCTTCCAATAATCTGACATGTCAATGTTCCAGATTCTCCTAGTTTAGTTGTTGTATCTTTCATCTCTTCCTTCAGACTTGGAGCCTCTCCGACTGTAAAAGTGATAAAACATCAGTGACATTGCATAATCACATTTCTCTCTGTCTATCAAAAATCCACTGTCAAGTAAAATATACAATGCATCTCATCAACTTACCACTCAGCTTTGTTTTGATGCCCATTGCAGTTCTTCGGGGTCTGCTCAGTCCAGTTTCATTTTCAGCAAACACTCTAAATTCATATTCTGTTGCCTCCATTAGACCACCCATTGTGAACTGCCTGTCCTTTGAACGTTCCTTGTTACATTTTTTCCAGGCACTTTCACCTGCTTGCCTGAACTCTATCCAGTATCCCAAAATTTCTTTACCACCATCAGATTCAGGGCGCAGCCAGTGAATGGTGATGCAATCCTTGGTAATGGAGATGATGTCAATTTCTCCTGGTTGACTTGGTTTATCTATTAAAATGAGGGAAATAATTACATAAGAATTTTGACTCTTTAAAATGAAACTTAAGGAGACCGGATTTTAATGGCTGAGCAAACTCACCAAATGGATCTTTGCATACAACTGCTTCAGATACAGGTCCTGCCTCACTTTCACCAATGTCATTTTGAGCAATCACACGGAACTGATACTCTGCATCTGGGATGAGACCAGTAAGGGTATACATTGTTGTGGTGATGTGAGTCTTGTTGTGACGCACCCACTTCTCAGTGGACGTCTCTCTTCTTTCAACATAGTATCCAGTGACACGAGAACCACCATCATCCTTTGGCCTTGACCAAGAGAGGCCAACAGTGGTCTTTGTGACATCCATAATTTCTGAAGGGAAGCTGGGAGGCTCTGGTGGACCTTTTTGTAAAGAGAACAAAAACAAAAGAGGTCATTTATGATGTTGTGATGAAGGTCATTTTTGTAATTAAAATGTAAAGGTACTTACAGAGAGCAGTTTTTGGTATAACAGAATCGTCTGATTTTAAGGATCGACTAACTCCAAACTGGTTCTCAGCTGAAACTTTGAAGTGGTACTCAACATTTTCCTTCAAGCCTTTAACCACCAGTGATGTGTCAACCACACGAGAGTCCACAGTGTACCAGGCTGCCTTCGGTACCTCACGTCTTTCCACAATGTAACCGAGGATATCAGAGCCACCGTCATCTGAGGGTGGTCTCCAGCTCACTCTCACAGAACGAGCTTGAATGTCATCAAATTCCAAGGGGCCTTCAGGTGGATCTGGGCGTCCAATAACTTTAACTTTGATGTACACTGCTTTCTTTCCACATTTGTTCTCCAACACAAGATCATAGGTGCCAGTATCATCTCTGTGAGCTTCTTTGATTACCAGCTCTGTGCGTTCCTCACTGGTGGCAATCATGGCCCTGTGAGAAATATCACGACCTTCCTTTGTCCACTTACAGGTTGGGTATGGTTTTCCCTTAATTGGAATAGACAGTCTGATGACTCCACCCTGTCTGACAATATAGCCCTCCTGGAACTTCGTGTCCAACTCATAATCTGGATATTCTGAAATAGTAATGCATATGTTAGAGTACGCACGCAAAGCTAAGTATGTAGGTCAGAATTAAGACATAGTTCTATCACAGTAGCTCTTCTTCCTTACCAAGCATTTCTGTAACCTTGACCACTCCTGGAATCTCAGCTGGTTCTCCAGCTCCGCCAGCATTGCATGCCATCACACGGAATTTGTACTCTGCACCCTGTGGCATATGTGTCAATGTGTATTCACAAATCTTAGTTGGTGTTGTGTTGCATTTGGTCCATTCAACCTGGTCAACTTTCTGCATCTCAATCAGATAACCAGTAATGTCAGCTCCTCCCACTTCCTCTGGGGGAGACCATGCCAGTGACACAGAGGTTCTGGTGGTATCTGTGACTCTTGGGTTCAGCGGTATGCCAGGAGGTTCTGTTTGAGTACAAATAGGAAAGGTTAAATATTAGCGCTTGATTTATTTTCAAATGTTTGTTTCCTTTATGAGTTTGTAGTCATTATTATTTTATACATACCGATAGGATCCATTGCAATCACTGGTTTAGAGCTCAGGCTGGGTTTGCCAGTGCCTCTAGAGTTGATGGCTGTAACTCTGTATTCATATTCAAGACCTTCAATAAGTCCTGTAGATCTGTATCTTGTCATTGTCACTGGATTTTTATTGATGCCCACCCATCTGTTAGATGCAGCTTCTTTACGCTCAATGATGTAACCGGCCACTGAAGAGCCACCATCATCCTCTGGTGGTCTCCAAGTCAATGTCATGCCTTCATGAGACACGTCAAATATTTCAGGGACGCTTGGTGAGCTAGGAACAGCTGTAAAGGAACAGGAGATTAATTAATTAGCTTCCCCTTTTATATTAAAAATATCTATGACGATCTATAATATTACATTAGAAGCTTACTCTTTGCACTCTTGCACTCAACAACTTCAGACTGAAGGAATGCACCAATGCCAAATCGGTTGGTTGCAGCTACACGGAACACATATTCTGTTCCTTCCGTCAGTCTTGAAAATTTGAACGTGGGTCTTGTGACAGACTCAGAAATAGGCAGCCAGCCTGGGCGATGAGCATCACGCTGCTCAACCACGTAGCCACTGATATTGGCTCCTCCATCTTTCTCTGGTGGATCCCAGCTACACGTGATAGATGAGGCTTCGACTTCATCTATTCTCATAGGTCCAACAGGTACGCCAGGTTTGTCTACAAGGGAAATATGTCGGTCATTGTCAGTTATGTTTAAAACTCTACACAGTGATAAACAAACTTTAGAATGAAGTGATAAACTCTTTCTCACCAAGAATGATGACTTTAATAATTTCGGTGGCTATTCCTACAACGTTTTTGACTTCAAGAGTGTAGTCACCGGTGTCATCTATTGTGGTTTCACGAACTGTCAGTTTAGTGTATTTAGCAGTTGTTTCAATCTTGATGCGGTCAAGCGTGTCCTTCATCTTAACGCCACCAAAGAACCATGAGCAAGCTGGTGCGGGTCTTCCTTTAATGGGAATGTTGAGCACAATTGGCTTGCCAGCAGGAACATTGACAATCTTTTGAGGAATGCCAAGTAGGTCAATCTTTGGCTTATCTGTAGGAAGAAAAATGGCACGCAGACACAGAAATACACATTAGTTTAACATAACATACAATGTGTAATTATTTGATTCTCACTGAACTCTTTAATTGTTGCCTAAAAGTGGTTTACCTCTCTGTTCTTGAATAGTTACAGGGCTCATCAGGTCTCTGGGCTCACTGAGGCCTCTGCTGTTCTCAGCTCTGATTCTGAACAAATATTGCTCTTTCTCATTCAGAGAGGGGATGGTGTGCTGCAAAACTGATGCTCTTACATTTGCAACACTCATCCATCGGTCAGTTCCTGTCTTGCAGGCCTCAATAACATAACCAGTAAGTCTGCTGCCACCATCATAAAGTGGTTTCTCCCATCCAAGAATAACAGTGGACTTTGTAATATCAATGACTTGCAAATCCTGAGGAATTGATGGAATGTCACATACCAGTACGGAATCACTGATTTCACAAGGTTCTCCAATTCCATATATGTTCTCAGGCAATACTCTAAAGAAATATCGTGTTCCTTCCTCTAATCCAGTGATTCTGTACAGGGTCTTCTTGCATTCAGTTGTCACTGTTTTGAAGGATTTCATTGATGCTTCACGTTTTTCAATGACGTAATTGTTGATTGGTGCCCCTCCATCAACAGTAGGCACATCCCATGTAATGACGACAGATTCTTTTGTGTAATCCTTGACGTAGACTGCACCACAGGGTCCAGGAGTATCTGTAATACAGATTAATTGTACATTTGCATAGATGTTCATTTTCACATTCCACATATGGTGGTCAAATGTTTTGCAGAACTACTTCCTTATCCATTTACATATATACACACACACACACACACACACACACACACACACACACACACACACACACACACACACACACATATATATAT